>JAQQAC010007890.1:29467457-29535311 GCA_029783875.1 Phataginus tricuspis
TGTCTTTCTCAAACTGGGCTGCTGCATTCTTGGGGTAAATTCCTAGGAGTGGGATTCCTGGGTCAAATGGTATTTCTATTTTGAGTTTTTTGAGGAACCTCCATACTGCTTTCCACAATGGTTGAACTAATTTGCATTCCCACCAGCAGTGTAGGAGGGTTCCCCTCTCTCCACATCCTCGCCAACATTTGGTGTTGTTTGTGTTTTGGATGTTGGCCATCCTCACTGTGTGAGGTGATATCTCATTGTGGTTTTAATCTGCATTTCTCTGATGATTAGCGATGTGGAGCATTTTTTCATGTGCCTGTTGGCCATCTGAATTTCTTCTTTAGAGAAGTGTCTATTCATGTCCTGTGCCCATTTCTTAATTGGGTTATTTGCTTTTTGTTTGTTAAGGTGCGTGAGTTCTTTGTATATTTTGGATGTCAACCCCTTATCAGATACATCATTTATGAATATATTTTCCCATATTGTAGGATGTCTTTTTGTTCTACTAATGGTGTCCTTTGCTGTACAGAAGCTTTTCAACTTGATATAGTCCCATTTGTTCATTTTTGCTTTTGTTTCCCTTGCCCGGGGGGATATGTTCATGAAGAAGTCACTCATGTTTATGTCCAAGAGATTTTTGCCTATGTTTTTTTCTAAGAGTTTTATGGTTTCATGACTTACATTCAGGTCTTTGATCCACCTTGAGTTTACCTTTGTGTATGGGGTTAGACAGTAGTCCAGTTTCATTCTCTTACATGTAGCTGTCCAGTTTTTCCAACACCAGCTTCCTCTCGTTATTTGAAGAGATAATGCAGGAATTAATCTGTGGCTATAATTACTGGGTGATTTTTCTGGAGTTGGTTTGTTCGTTTAAACACTGTTTGTTCAAACACTACCAAGAAGTAGTGTAAATTCTTATATAGTACATTTAAACTCATGTGCTGTAATACACACCTGTCTGCAATCACTCTGTTACACTCATGTTTGAAAAGTGACAGGAGAACAGATATCGAATTACACTCCTCAGCTTTTATTGTTAACATTCCTTGCCAAATTCTGGAAAGATCTCGAAGATTGAAAATGTAATGAAATTTAGAAGGAGTTGGCAGCATCTTCACCTAGAGATGGGAAAAAATATAATAGTTTCAATCTGCTTTTCATGTAAAATAAAAAGCAAAACTGCTGTTAGAACTATTTATTTCACAAATCCTATTTTAAATAAAATAGGCTGAGTAAGTAAAGCAAGATTAAGTTTACCATTTTCATCACAGCACTGACAGGAAAAACATCCTAAATAAACCAACATAGAATTTAAAACACCATAAGCCCTGGAATAGGATGCGTTCAGGAATCAGACACTAGATGTAGATCCCAACACCTGTTCTACCACCATTAGCTGGCTTTGAACAAGTTACTTTCCTCTGAGTTCTTAAAAACTGTGTGAGTTGTGGGAATAAGCATTCTTAATCATTATTAACCTCATTAGTGTATATGTGGAAATACGTCATAACAAAAACTTAATGTGAGCTGGTTTTTATGCAGTTATGAACAAATGAATGTTCGTTTCTAAAGTCAATAATATTCATTTCTGAAGTCAACTATCTTCCACAGATTACTTGATTAAGGTTAGTGTTTCTGGATTTCCAAAAATATATTTGTGTATCATAATCTAGAGTTCGCTGTGGGGATCCAGAATCAAGTCAACATGTATCTATGATAAATTGACAGGCGACTATGACATGCAGCTATAATTACTAGGTGGTTTTTCTGGTGTTGGTTTGTTTGTTCAAACACTAATTTACTTAAAATTTCTACCAACTTCTAGAATCCAAACAGGCAAAGCTATCACAATGACACATTCTTATAAGAGAGATACCAGTAAAGGGATAAACTTGAGGTGTATGAGGTGTGGGAAGCATTGCTGGCCACATAAAAAGATTATAATTGACACAATTAGTATCATTTTTGCAACCAAAAGCAATGATAATTCTGGATATACAGAGCAAATTGTCCATATGATTAATTTGAGGAAAGCAAATGCTTTCTTTAGTGCCTAGTTGTGGATTATGCCCTTTCTATATTAAAGAAGTACCTGTTGAATTTGTAATTCTACAGACTAATTCACAATGCAAGTTCAAACAGCATGTAGCAAGGGAGGATAGAATGAAGTATTATTTTATCAACTACCTCTTTGCTCAGTTCCAAGCTAAAATGTTCATTCACCAAAATGTAAAACATATATTATATTACAAATATGCAAAAATAAAGCGATAAGGCTGTGTGAATACTGTTTTTTTTTCTTTGCTGTATTAGCAGCTATGACGGCAGCCATTGGCAAATTAAGCAATCATTAAAGAGAATTAAACAAATTCCTTTTTTTCCCTCTTCTTCTCATTTATCAACCTGCTTCTTTCCTTCTCTTCTATTATTTCCCTTTAATTTTTGTCAACTTCTTTCTTTTCTCACCTGCTTTAAAGTAATAAAAGGTGAAGTGGTATACAAGGTATGAGTAGAATTGAAAAAGTGCTTTGTGGAGATGGAAGCTTTGAGGAAAAGATACTAGAAAGGCTGCTTATTTGGGGGTGCGGAGTGGGGGAAGATTCACTCGCTTCTCCATGATGGTGTTTGAGCATCTTCCATTGCCCTTAAGATGCCATGGTAAATAGGACAGATGAGCCTGCTGCCACTGGGGAGCTGACAATAAATAGGAAACAAAGATATTGACTAACAAACTAATGGACAAATAGCAATGATAAAAGACATGGGTAGAAAAAATAAAGTAGGGTCAGGAGACAGGTAATGTCAGGTCGGAGCCATGGACAGTTGTTTTGGAGAAAATTATCTGAGAAAGGACCATATTTAAGGACAATTAGAGTTTTCGTTGGACATGTTAAACTTTGAGATGGTTATTAGGCATCAAAGCAGTGATGTCAACTTAGCAGTTAGAAATCAGTCTGGAGCCAAGCAGAATGGCCTGGGATGGAGGTATGGATTTTGAGGTCATCACTGCACAAATGGTGTTGAAAGGCCCTTAAGTAGGGTGAGATGACCTGGGTAAAGAATGGACATAGAGAAGAGGTCCAACATCAGAATGAGGTGCAGCCCAGTATTCAGAGGAGGGGGAGAAAACGGGGTACTTTAAAAAGGCATCCAGGGAGGTAGGAGGAAAACCAAGAGCATGAGGCCCCTCTGAAGCCAAGTGAAGAAAAGTGTTTAGAGGAAAAGTATGATCATTTAGGTCAAATGCTGCTAAAGGGTCAAGAAGAGGAAGAAGAAATCAGCCTGTGGATTTGGCAGGATCGAGGTCTCTGGCGACCTTGATGAGAGCATGGAAATGCAAGCTGGTACAAAATGAGCAAAAGAGGGAAAGAAAGGTGAGGGAGTGGAGCCAGGAAGCATTCATATAACAAAACAAGCTTTGATGGAAAGACAGAGCCAAAGCTTTTCAGAAAAATATGTATAAAAGCACATTAAATTGAGCAATAGCCCTGCAGGAAAACAGACACTTCTTACCACAGGAAATTATCTCAGACATTCCGATCTCGCCATTCATTTTTGAGTTTCTTTAAGACAGGCAGAACAGCTGCGCAAAGACCCTGTGCTGGCAAAGAGCAGGCCCCAATCTGATCGCTGCAGGGGGCTGCATGGAAGAGCATTTCATAAGAACACCCAATGCCTCTTCCGATGATTCTGTATCTAGAATCCCCCCAGTCCACCAAGGAATCTGAAAGCCCGGCACTCCAGGTTTTTCTCCAGAACATAGCTTCCGCCCAGACGTGTATAACTGGCCTAATGATTGTGTAGTGAACTATGACAATCCTATTTCCTTGGCCATTTTTTTGGCAAATGTATCAACCTTGTTTTTATCTCAGACCTACAGTTAATTGTTTTTTCCTGAGTCAGGAAAGCCATCTGGTGACAGCTACATGTTTGCTGGACTTTACTTAAGGCACTGATCTGTGTAAAAAAAATCTGGTCTGTTTTGTTAAGTACACTCCCATCCATTTACTACTTCATGCTCCACTTCAGAGAAGCACACAAGTCAGACTTTCAGTTAGCTAAGACTATCTGCAAACCCGTATATTCACTCAGTCAGGGAACATTGGAGTATCGGACATTGTTTGGTGACTGAGTGGGGAGACAGACATATAAAGTGTTAAAAATCAGAGTAACAAGTGGAAAAGCAGAGTTCTCGTTTCGACAAAATTCTATTTTATCTTGGATGCTGTGTCTCGTTTTATAGTAATATCTCATACATATGGAAAGCATCACTCAGAATATTTGCTCCCTGGAAGGAGAAGGTGTCATAAATCAATTCAAGCATCTAATTTGTCTTTTCCAAAAATAAAAAAACACCGCAACACACGAAGTAATGATAACTGCATGAGCCATGATGTGGGAACTAGGCTGAATGATAGTTGGCTTGTTTACTATAGACAACAGACGATTCTGTACCTTAGTCCATTGCCACAGCACTCTGCCCGCTGAAACTAAATTCACAATCATCTCACATATTTCGGGTCTGAACCTTCTGCAAGGATCAAAGTACCCACAGCCAATAATTCCTGAAAAATAAACAAGGTTGAAGGTACAAGCTTACTAAAAGCTTACAAGGTACATGTTTACTCCAGTGAATATATCATTACAAGACTGGCTGAGCTGGGTGATGTTAAGAATTTCTCTCAAGGAATCAGCAAAAACTAGAAGTCAGCAGTGGGGCCAGAGATACTTCATAGATGGTGATCAGCGCATTTTATGTGTATTAACTCGTTTGATCCCCCCAACATCCTGTGAGAAGAAATCTGAGGTAGATATTATTATTAATATTCCCATTTACTGAGTTTTGTAACTTGCCCAAGGTCATACAGCTTGTGCAGGGGCAAAGCTGAGGTTTGAACCCGGACGGCCTAGCTCCAGAGTCTGTAAAACAGCCCTCACCCTGAAGCCTACAGGAGCCGGGAAAGACCTTAGACTAGTTCCTCATCTTACAGATAAGGAGGCCAGACCCAGATGGGTAAAGCAAATTGTTCAAGGTCACACACAATTATTTCAAGGTTATTGATACAATTAGAATCAGGACCGCATCTCCTGACCTGCAGTCAACACCCTGGCCTGGGCTGGTGCTGTAATGATCCTTGGGAAACACCCAGCACGGTGACAGTCTGATATAATCACCCCCAGGAAGGACAGGGTTGTAGGTTTAAAGTCTCAGAATGTCTTTTGCGTTAGACTGCAGAAGTAGATTTACTTTGCTTCAGTGAGACTATATGTTGAGTAATTAAGTTGTGAGTATGGTATATTCAGAGGAATATGAATGGGAATATCTGCTCAGAGATGCAGTTTATGAGGGTGCTGCAGCTAAGAAACTGGGCTTCCTGCACATAGACTGAAGAAGAAGCCTTGAGGGGATGTGGAATTGTCCTCCAAAGTCACGGTTAGTTGTACTTGATGTCTGCAAGGCCCTTTGGCTTCCTGAAACCTCATGATCCTAGATCTCCAACTTCCAGGGAGACACAAGTGCTGTACAAGCAGCATAGGGTCTGGAGTCAGAGAATAGGATTAGTGCCACCCCTCTGACAGGCACTGATAAATGGCCTTGATTGGGCAGCTATTTTACTTCTCTAAGCCTCAGTTTCTGCTTTGTTTCCATATTTAATTTTCAATTTTAATCATTTTGAAGAGTGTATAAAACAGTTTAACAAATAAGCAAGCACTCACATGCACACTAGACTGAGAAACACAATTGCCGGTGTACATGAGTAGCCTCTGTTGTCCATCCCTGTCCACTGCCCCCTCCTTCCTCCAGAGGCAGCCACTACTCTGACTTGGTGAAAATCAATTTACCTCACTTTTCTTGATAGCTTTGCCACTTATGTTTATGAACTCCAACCTTTACTTCCAAACTTTAATTTTTCCTGTTGTAATTTAATGGAATCATGTTATGTTTTTCTCTGTGACTTGCTTCTTTTGCTCGTCATTTTATTTCTGGGCTTCATCCAGGTGGAAGCATGCAGCTGTGTTTGTCCGTGTTCACTGCTGCTTAGCATTACACCGTGCTCCTATGCCATAGCTGAGCCCATTTCACTGCCAATAAATGGGTTATTTCAAGGTTTGTGCTGTCATGAGCATTGTTCTTTGAACATTCTTGATTAAGTCTTCTGGTGCCCATGTGCAAAATCAACTACAGATGTGTTAAGGACTTAACTATGGAAGGCAAAACTACCTAATATTTGGAAAAAAATATAGGTGAATACTTGTATGACCTCTGGGTAGGAAAGGCCTTCTTAAATGAGACTCGGAAAATGAAATCATAAAGAAAAAAGATGTTAAGCTGTTAATGCCTGGTAGTGGTGCTGCTGTGGGGATACACGTTCTGCATTACCAGGAATAACGCCCAATCGTTATCCAAAGGGCTTGACACAATTCATGCCCCATGGCAGGGGACAAGTGCCTCAGTTGCTCCACATTCCCACCAGTGCCTGATTTTGTCAGAATATTTCATTTCTGCAAATCTAGTGGGTATCTGATGGCATTTCCTTCATGTTTTAAATTTGCATTTTCCTCAATACTAATGTTTATCATCTTTACGTTTATTTATTAGTTTCTTCTCATTAAAGTGCTTGGGTTTTTGCTCATTTTTATATTAGGATGTTTGCTTTTGCCTGACTGACTATAGGGTTTCTTTACATACTCAGATTAGTAACTTATTTGTCTTTTCTTCCACTTGGGGGCTTGTCTTTTCACTCTTTCAATGTTATCTTTTAGATAAAAAGAGGTTCTTAATTTTAATCCTGTGAAATTTGTCATTTCTTCTGTGGATAAAATGAGAGTTCCTGTGGCCAGGATTCTCACCTGGCCCTGGTTGACTAGCTCACTGCACACCTGTGGGCAATACATGGCTGTTGACTCTATAAAGAGCTCCGCCCAGTGCTCTGCACACGACATGGTGGCAGGGCTGTAAGGCTGCAGGAGAGCAGAGCAGAGGCTGGAGTGGTGGCAGTGCCGAGGACAGAGGCCCAGAGGATGGCTGTGTGGGACGGCTGTGCATGCAGAGAGGCCCAGAGGATGGCTGTGCAGATAGAGGGGCCCAGAGGCAGAGACCAGCTTGCTGCATACAGACTCACTCTGAATGAGCAGGGTTTTAATGACTGACCTGCCACTGTGGAAATAAAGTTGGGTATAACCCTTTCACCCCAAGAATGTTTTGCTGTCAATTTCTTTGGTCACATTGAATCCATAGCAAACTTACCCCGGGCTGAAACCCATTGACAAGACTCTTCTTTTATGGTCTATGATTTCTGATTCTCATTTCAGAAATTCTTTCCTACCTAGAGATCATTCAGATATTTTCCTATATTTTTTTCCAAATGTTGTATAACTTTGCCTGCTACATTAAGGTCTTCAACCCATCTGTACTGATTTTATGTTTAGTGTGAGATAGGGGTCAAATTGCAGTCATTTTCGCATAACATTACTAAATAAAAGAACATTTACTGAAAGTCTATCCTTTCCCTTCTGATCTACAGTAATTGCTATGTCAATAATTAATGTCCACACGTGCATGGGTCAGTTACTCTTACATGTCTTCATGTACATAATTTTTAATGGAACATTTTATGTGAGCCTAAATTTGGTGTAAAAAATCTCATTTTCATTTACATACCAATGCGTTACATTTGATTTGCTTTATTATATTGTTAACCTATAATTGATGTGGCCAAATTCATTCATTAGCCCAAATTTCTCCAATTAATTATGTCTAGGAAACCAAAACATAAAGTTTTGCTTACCTATGAAGCCAGCCTTTAACAAGGCTTGTTCTAAATATTCTTGAGTCTTAGAATATGCTATAAACATGAGCCTTCCTTGTATTTATTTTCTCTTTTCTGGTATTGAACTCTCCATTTCAGATACTTACCCCTACTTCAGGCAAAGCCTTTTTATCTCTTACATAAGATTTTTCATGGTTTATGTCCATTATATAATGTGATAAAAAAACAGCAAGAAGATTCATACCAAAAATTTTGTCTATTGAAGCATTTGAAGGCAATGTGCAATTAAACACAGTAAATTGTCTTTTTAAACGTTGTGGAATATCATTTCGACCACCTCCAGGGTGGATCATTGCTGCTATGAGCTGCACGTCGACAATAGTAGTGAAGTCTCCAGGCTTATCCAAGCTATACATTCCTTCCATTTCCATCATTTGCCGCACAATCTCATTAGTTATCTGAAATTTTATAAAGTAATATTTTAGTAACATATCATTAACATATTCCTCCATAGCTCCTATAAAATATTACAAATGAGATTAGAAGAAAATATTCAACTCTTATCCATGAAGTGTTTGTTAATATTGGTGATGACCTTCAAGGCAATTTGACTTCAATGGTACTACCCACGAACTCTAAACCATAAGTTAAACGTGTCTTGTAGAAGTCAAATGTGCTCTTCACCACATTGATAAGACTAATTTCAAAATAAATTTAGATAGGTAAGTTCTAGAACATTTGGTACAATTACAACAGTACTCAGAGCTACACATCTTACTACAGGTATCTTTCACCCTCAACCTTCAACATTTCAAAATACTTTCAATCAGAATGTGGGATGGTTTTACTCCTGAGCTTTCAATATTACCAAATGTTCTGGTTTGGGGTTGTCCATCCTCATCTCTCTTCCCTGCACCCTCGAACACTGCTAACACTCCCTCCTTATTGAACAAATTTTCTGTCTTGGTTTCAGAGGTTCAGTTCTTTCCAGGTTCATCTCAAGACTCTGTATACAGGGCTCCATCCTCAGCCCTTTGTACTTCTCACTATTTCAGGGGATGATATCTCAACCCATATCCTAAAACAATCTCAACTCTGTAACCCTAGCTTCAGATTCCCTTCTAAGCTCCACACCTGAATACCCAAATTTCTAACTGGGTGTCTCTGAGTGGATGACACACAAGCACCTCAAATATGACACTCTTTCATTCTACAAATATTTAATGAATGACTTTGTTGTGTGTCATGCTTTGTCGTAGCACATGCAAAAATCCCTGTCTTCATAGAGCACGCATTTTAGTGGTGAGGGACAAAACATACACATGCATACTTGTATGTATGTATCTATATAAATAAAACAATACATTGTAAGTCTTTGGGAGAAAATAAGGCAGGGAAACGAAATAGGGAGGGCTCAGGGGTGCACCCAACTATGGAGACCAGGGGAAGCTTCACCTCACATGACATATAACCAAAGACTTGAAGGACGTGAGAAAGCAAAACATTTATTTATCTAGGGGAAGAGCATTCTAGGTGGAGGAAACAGTAAATGCAAAGGCTCTGAGTGAACATTATACCTCAGGGTCAATAAACGTGGTTGGAACAGAGTCATGGGTAGATGATATCAAATAGTGTAAGGTCATGGTAAGGATCTTGGCATTTATGTTCTACAAGTCTCACGGGAGGATTCTGAGGCAAAGAGGGCATTATGATTTGACTCATGTTTTAACTGGTGCTAATTTGAGAATAATTGAGAGGGGCGAAGGAAATTGGGGAGGCATTACAATGCAGAGGTATTTGTAATGATCAAGAAGACAGATGATGGCTTTTGCACCAGCTGTTAACCATGGAGGTGATGAGTAGTGGTCAAATCATGGATACAGTTTGAAGATAGAGCCAACATGATTTCTTAACAGATTGACTGTGGAGCTGCTATTTCTTCAGATGGAGAAGTCTGTTGTGGAGAAGCAAGTCCAGGGAGAAACAGGAATTAGGTCTGAGACCCAATTAGATATCCTTAATTGAATGGGTCTGAAATTCAGGAGCTCTTCAGCTTATAGCTAATATCTAAATATGCCTTCACTCTCCTCACCTTATAGGAACTGCTGAGAAGTCTATCTGCCTTGGAGCACTGCTGAATGGGAGAAGAAAAGGGAAATAAAAAAAGGAAAAGAAGACTCCCCCAGGAGGTTGTGGTCTCAGAATGACACTTGCATAGATTTGCACCCTGAGTATGCACAGCCTAAGTGGGCCAGAGACTTTCAAATCTTAACCTTGTTTTAACATGATCCTGACTGGATAAGCTCTTAAAGATCTGGCAGAAGAAAACTCAAAACCTGTCTGGATGAGAGCACATCCATCCTAGGCTACAAGAAACAGCCACAGATAATTTTTCAAGGGCAATGACGTAGCAAGTAGTCAAAGATACAGAAAATGAAACAGTCTGAATGTGAACAAGAACTACTAGAACAACAGAGAGATGAAAACAGCCACACATAGACTTCAGATGCTGGAATTAACAGACACTGACCTTAAAGCAATTATACTCAACATGTTTAAAGAAATAGACAATAAATTTGAAGATGTATGCAAGAAACAGGAAACTATAAAAAATGACAAGACACTTGAAAGAAAAGAATCAAACAATAACTGAAATTAAAGCTCAGTGGATGAATTTGATGGCAAATTGGACAAAGCAGAGAAGGAAATGAGTGAAGTGGAAGACAGAAGAGGAGAATTTATCTAGACCATAAGCACTGGGGAGAGAAAAAGTTGGGATGTACATAGAAGAAGTCCAGAAACATACAGGCAGAGAGGAAAGTTTATTATACATCCGGGGTTATAAGAGATGAAAGAAAATGGGTGCAGAAGCAATATTGAAGACATAAGGACTGGGAGTTTTTCTAGAACTGATAAAAGACACCAAACCACAGAATCATGAGTCACAGTGAATCCCAAGCAAACATATACAAATAAATCTATACCAAAGAACATCACTGAAAGAAGAAAAAAATTATAGGAAAGTAAGGCAAAGAGAAAGTCTTAAAATGTAGCAAGTAAAAGAAGGCAAATTTAACTTCAAAGGTGCAATGATTAAGTGGTAGTTGACTTCTCAAGAGCAACAAGGAAAACAGAAGACAGAAATAATATATTCAAGGTGATGAAAGAAAATAACTGCCAACCTAGATTTTTACATCCAGCAACAATGTCTTTCAAATTAAAGAGATGAAATAAAGACACCTGCAAACAAACAAAAACTAAGAATAAATTATTAAAAGATCTTCTCTAAAGGAAGTTCTAAAAGCAAAAGGAACATGATACCAGAAAGAAGGCCAGAGAAGCAAGAATGAATAAAGAGCAAAGAAAGTGCAAAGAAGAGTGAAAACACAAAACAGTAAAAATAATATCTTGTGAGAGTTTCTTTTTAAAAATAGAAATAAAGACCTAAAAGTCAACAATTAAATAAGTCAGCAGAAAGATAAAGAAGTGTTCAAAGGTCATTGGATATATAAGATGGGAAGAAAATGTTTGATTATCTTTATTTTTTATTATCTGTATATGCAGGATGTACTGTCTAGGGTGACCACTAAAACACAGACATTGACTACAGTATATAGATAGTAAATAAACAAAAGAGGAAAAAATTATCTCCTCGAAGTCATAGGAAGAAATCTGTAACACATTTATGCTCAGCTGAGAGTGAGGAAATGGAGGTGTTAGAGGTCTGGGAAAGAGAATGTATGAAACTCCTCACAGAGCAGGAGCCTGAATGGAAATGCAGTACAGGATTAGACAGGACAAAGATACAAAACATGGGACATTCAGTATGGCTGTTGGGCAGCAATAAAAGCTCAGTTGAAGTCCATGATCATGATTTTAGAGTGAAACCAGGATTGTGTGGTTTTCTCTAGCCAAGTTCAGATGCATGGGTGCAAGTGAGTGGAGAGTGTGTAGTGTTTCAACAAGGTTTGAACGTGGCTTTCCCAGATGAGCAGAGGGTGTATGCTACAGTGAGTATAGTGATGGATCACGGCATTTTAGCTGGGGAAGGAAAGAAGCAAGGAATGAGGGGAAATGGGGGAAGAACAATGGATGGTAGTATCTCCATCCAGAGTCTGAGTAGCAGAGGGAATGGGCTACAAAAAGTAAATATGGTAAGCAGAATAAAATGCTTGAAACTGAGATAATGAAGGAGTCAAAGTTCTTGATAATGACAAGGTGTAAGTAGGACTACATGAATGAGTAATTCAGACAGGGTGGGAGACATGACCATTGGAGGAGGCGAGCTCAAGGAACTAAAGGGCTAAGATTACATATACCGATTCTGGCATCACTGAGAATTATGACAAGCAGCTGCATAATTTGCAGGGCCCAGGACACAATCAAAATGCAAGGCTTATTGTTCAAAAAGGATTATTAAGAATTTCAAGAGGGAGCCAGCAGAGCATTAAACCACTTATGGGGCCCTTTGAAATGTGAGTCTCCGAGCACCCATTCACACACCCAGAAAAGTGGTTTGGCCACAGGAATGGAACTGGAGAGACTAACAGTGGTCCAGGAACTGAAATCCTCAGGGAAAGAGGGGCTGTTATCTGAGGGTGTGAAGTGAACGCAACAACAAGGGGGGCATGAGGTCAGAATAGATCTGTTTTCGGGGAGGAAGGAAATGAGAAGCAAGGAGGACACCTCATTCACGTCCACGCCCAGGTATTCAACTTGAGAAGTGTGCAGGGAAAGCAGCATTCTGGGTTTCCATTTGAGCAAGAAAGGGAAGGCAAAGTTCAGAGAGGAATTTCAATTTACAGGGAATTTTGTGAATGAACCTTGGCTCCCAGGGGCACATAGACAGGTTTCAAGAGTGGAGAATGTAGGAGGTGAGGTCCGAGAAGGGCCACACAGAGCTGTTTGGGGATTAGTCTCAGCATGTGCATGGACCTGGGAGTCCTGGCCTCCTAGTGGTGTCTGAGGTAACCCGGATAAAGGGTGGGCCACATAGGTCCTGGCAGGCAGGCTCCGGTATTGATGAGGCTGCAGATGGTGGAGGGAAGGAGATGCTGGGGATCCCAAGAGGACAGGCAGAATTCTGGAAGCATCAGTGGGGTCTCAGGAGGAATGCCTCTGGGGTAGACGCATGACCACAGCTGGGACAGTGGCATGTGGCTGAGTTATTTTTTCAAAAGGTGTTTCAAAATCAGCTACTGCTCGGAGCGAGTATATGGAGTAAGAGATAAGAGGGCAAGGATAAAACCCTGGGGAAAGGAGGAGAGGAACCAGAAAGGACCCTGACATCTGGCAGCCAGAGAGACAGGAGGGCGTGGTGCTGAGAACGGCCTACGGATTTCAACACGGGAGAATGTCAGCTCCAACCGGGGAGTCAAAAGGGTGCAAATTGTTAACAGGCTTAGCAAGATGAAGGTTATTGACATTTATATGTATAACTAAAAATGCTCATTAAATGTCACCTCTAGGAGAGATTTTAGTCATACCTGATCTCCCCATTCATTAATCACAGGCATATTAATATCATCAATAAATACAGTCATTTTCCGGCCTCCTGGTGGCCCATAAGTGCTTCCCATTCGCTTATCCACATAGCTTTCAATTGTTCTCTAAAAAAAAAAGGAAATAGTTTGTCTTCTGGCATTAGACTTTAACTCATATTTCTAAAAATGATGATATTTTCTGGAGTAGAATATCATTTGCTTATTTAATATGTATACATACCATTAAAATGAATATTGTGAAATTTTTAAAGTAAGTTATTGGAACATTAGCCATTAATTTATATTAGAAGAGATACACTGCAAAGGTCAGCGTCAGCCTCAGTGTTAAGCCAAAATATGCTATTTGGATTTGACTTCAATCTCAGAATTAGGAAGGCTTAAATAGCTGAATGCCAACTGTAACTCTTTTAAATCAGTGTTTTATTTGCACATATATTTTATTGTAACCACAACTTAAGATATTCAATATACTAATTGCTACAGCAAATGGCAGGTTTTACCTGGAACATCATTGGTTCTGTGGCAGACGAAAAGTTTAGACTCTTGGACAACTGTATTTCAGGATCATATTTTTTCAAATAGGCCTTAATCATTACAGTTTTTGCAGTTCCCTGCTCTCCTGTGAGCAAAACAGCCTGCAATCATGGGATAATCATATTGAAAGGTGTTATAGCATGTTTGGTTTGAAATATCTTATGGTTCTAGTGCCATTCTTGCATTCTGTAAATTAATACAACTAATTTAAACAGACCTTTTAGAATTAGATGTACATAAAAATAAATCCCAGTTGGATTAAAGATTTAAATGCAAAATGTATAGTATAAAAATGCTAGAAGAAAATATGGGTGAATAGTCATAGGACCATGGGCGTATTGAAGGACTCTATAATTAGATGACCAGTTTCCTTAGCAAGCTGGAAGTCAGCAGATCAGGGGATATTTAGTTGGAATACATCCTGGAACCTGGGATTCATTCATCAAACGTGTTTTCCTCAAATGACACTGCCTCTGGCCCCTTGTGCTGGAATTCAATTTTCTACCTGCAGTGTGAAAATAGGGATTTGTTTCTTACATGGTTTGTGATTGTCTAGGAAACTGTCAGACTTACTTTTTGTTGTTTTGCAATGGTGTCTATCAAAAAACTTGTTCTAACATTGTCAACATTTGGAACCAAAATTGATGAATATTCTGGAATACTGTTTGTTGGGTAATAATATGGCTGAACTTTCTTATTCCAGTGCTCCCAATCACCTAGGCAATAAGTAAAAATTGATCTTAATGAAACTGCATTCTTTGAAAGGTATCTCAAAATTCAAAAATGCAAATACTATAAACAATCAACAGAATCATATAAACATTTAAAATGTTTTCCTTAAACATGTTAACATATCTGCTTATCTAATGTACGTGGCATTTGATAATTTTTATTTGTTTTGCTTTTTTATAAAGTCAGATTTTAAAAGCTGCTAAATCATTCACCTTGAGATCTGGCCTGAAATGGAATTAGAATCAGCTAATGGTAAAACCAGTGATGTATTTATTACTTAGTGGTAAAACAATATCAACTGAAAGTGTGGAAAGACCAAAAAAGGGGTAACTGATTAGTGGACATAGGATGTTTGCCGTGAGAAACAGGAAAAACAAATCTGGCCCTAAAACGAGTGTGACACAGTGGCCAGACTCCTGACTTACTTAGTAACTATTAATTTACTGACTGATATAATTGTCATAATAATTATTACCACATTTCATCAGTTCTAAGAAAAAAAATTTATTTATGTTTTAGCATCCCTGGAATACACCTTACTATCTATGATGGCTTACAAGTGCTGATGGCTAGCCACACCTGGGCAGAGACATTCACATTGTTGTTCACATTTAAATTGAATTACTTGCATTGTTGGGTTAAACTGACATTTCAAATGTCTTCAGGAAGATTATACTATGATTTGGGGTTGAACCAAAAAAGTTACTGTGTACACAGAATGCTTAGAAAGAGAGCAGAGGAGCAAACATTTGATAGTAGCAAGGCAAATATTCATCACTGGAGGAAACAACCTCGATTTCAAATTTCTTTGCAGAATATCAAGTCGCATGGTAAAGGTATGTTTAACTTTTAAGAAACTGCCACACTGTTTTCCAAAGTGGCTAGACCATTGCATAGTATAAAAGAGTTCAAGTTGTTCCACATTCTCACCAATGTTTGTTACTATTAGTCTTTTTAATTTTAGCTATTCTAGTGACTGTGTAATGATATCCCATTGTAGTTTAATTTGCATTTCTCTGATGACCAGTGATGTTGAACATCTTTTCATGTATTTCCTTCATCATTCATAAATCTTCTTTGGTGAAGCAAATTTATTGCCCATTTTTCAAAATTGGGATTGGTTGTCTACTTATTATTGAATTGCAAGAGTTCTTTATATGTTGTGGATAAAATTCTTTTGCCCGATATACAATTTTCAAATATTTCTTTTTATTTTGTGGCTGGAGTTTTTATTTTCTTAGCAGTGACTTTTAAATAGGTTTTAATTTTGATGAAGTCCAATTTATCAATTTTTTTATACTTTGGGCTTTTTTGATCCTAAGAAATTTTTGCATAACCCAATGACACAATATTCTTTATTTTCTTCTAGAAATTAGTTTCAGTTCTTATGTTTAGGTGTATGATCTATTTTGAGTTCATTATTACAATGAATTTTTGTGGATAGTGTAGTTTTATAGTTTCAGTATACAGATCTTACACATATTTTGTTAAATTTGTTCTTAAATATTTCAATTTTGGATGCTATTAAAATTTCAATTTTTAATTGTTGTGAGCACATAGAAATACAACTTATTATTAATATATCACCCTTTCATCCTGAGACCTTGATAAATGTTTTTACTGGTTCTAATAACTTTTTTTGAGGATTCCACATGTGGTTGTATCATCTTCAAAGAGAGAGATTTACTTGTCCTTTTTCAGTCTGTGGATATTTGTTTTTTCTTGTGTGTATTTATTTACTACCTTATTGCACTGGCTAGAACCTCTAGCACTTCTTGAATAGAACTGCTGAGAAAGAACATCCTTGTCTTGTTCCTGATCTTGGAAGGAAGTATTTAGTCTTTCATCATTAAGTATAATGTTAACATTTTTGTAGATGCTCTTTACCAGAATGATAAAGTTCCTATTCCTGGTTTACTGAGCGTTCCATTATGAGAAGGTGTTAAATTTTGTCAAATGCTTTTTCTGATTCTACTTAGATGACTATATGGTTTGTTTGGTTTTTAGTCTACTAATATGATGAATTATATTGATTGGTTTTTGAATGTTAATCCAACCCTCCATTCCTAGAATAAATGCCTACTTGGACTTAACATATTACCTTTCTTATATACCACTGGATTTAATTTGTTAAATTTTTATTAAGATACATGTGTCAATGTTTTTGAGGGCTACTTGTCTATAGTTTCCTTTTCTTGTAATGTTTTTCTCTGATTTTGGTATCAGGATAACACTACTTATGATATGGGCTGGGAAGTATTTCTTCCTTACATTTAAAATATTGTGGAAGAGTTTATATAGAATCGGTATTACTTCTTCCTTAAGTAATTGGTAGAATTCACCAGTGAAATCATCCGGATATGGAGTTTTCTTTGTGGGAAGGTTTGTGACTATAAATTCAATTTTTTAATAAACATGGGGCTATTGGGGATATTTATTTCTTTTCAATGAGGTTTGGTGGTTTGCATATTTTAAGGAATTTGCCCATTTCATCCACATTGTCAGATGTACTTTCATAACATTGTTTCTAATAGTCACTTGTTATTTTCCAGTCTGTAGTGTCTGTAGTGATGTTCTCTCATTCATTCTAGATGGTAATATATGTCTTATCTTTTTTTCCCTGATATCTCTGGTAAGAGATTTATCAGTTGTATGGATTTTTTCAAAGAACCATCTTTTGGTTGCCTTTGGATTCTAAGAGAATTCATACCTAGATTTAAGGATGCATTTAATTGTTAGCTTGCATTTTGAGTTAGAGCTCCCTTTTAATAGCATCTAATCATATGCTATAGAATTACTGGTCATTCTAGTTAAATATGGCCAGCTAAAAAAAATTCATTTACCTCAGTCTCATTACAAAAGCCCTTTAAAACACAGATGCTCACTTAATCTCCATTTTTAGTATGATTCTCCCACTCTCAAATGTGCCTAGTATCCCCCAAGTCTAGGCAGCCATGTATTTTAATTCTCTAAACAAGAATTCTTCAGTCTTTGGCCAGGATGAGGCAGGTGAGTTGTTTGGCAGCATGGCTTTGAAACAAGGATCTAGAGGTCTGTTTCTTAAACACACTTACAAGCAACCCTCTGTTTTTTACCTTCACCTTTGCCCCAATTCCTGAGCCCTGTGAAGGTTTTAAGATGCACACTACATTGCTTCTCAACTCTTCCCATTGCCAGTTTAGGGCTTACCTTTGCCCAGTGTGGTAAATCAACTGCCACTTACCTTTCTGCATTCTTGTTCTCAAAATGTCATTATTGCCTTTCTCTCCTATTTTTTTGAGTTTATACATTAAAACAAACAAACAAAAGACCTTTGCTGTTTGGGGATTTTAGGAAGAATCAGAGGTAAATACAGCTTTTAAGAAGAATGATTTTTTTCTTCTCTGGGGTTTAGAAGAATTGGGAGCTCAGCTCTGGATAAAGGCACCAAGCTCAAGAGCATTTTTTTGGGGAGAGGTGGGCTGGGCCCTGCCACACATGTAAAGCTGTGGGCTGAGGTAATAGCAGTGGACTTTGCCAAGTCTGCTATGTGTAAGTAGTACCCCACCTGCTTGGTTCTTTCTCTACTTATTCTGGCATTTCCAACAGGGAAGTTGTGGAATTGATCTGTTTTTGTATCCTGAAGAATCTCTACACTGCACTGTATTCTCTACACTGTTGGTCTTCAAGCATTTAGCAAGTAGACAGTGCAAGAGGTATTGCAAGCTTATTTATGCCAGATTTTCACTTAGGCCACTCCAAATGGAGAAGTCCAGAGTCTCTATACCAGTTCCTAGCATGGCCAGTATATAAAATTCTACTATTCTTTGCATATATGCCCCTTAAAAATAGTATTACCAGTTATGCCATTTGTAACTGGTTTAGTATTTCCATAAATAAATAAAGAGGCATTTATGGAAGTTTATGTTTTTCCCACTTAAAAAAAAAAGTCCTTTTACTTTGGGTATAAGTCTGTGCTTACCATAATCAGTAACATAAAACTCATACATGGTTTGATTCGTGCTTTTAGATATTTCTGGCAAGTCTAACTTGCTTTCATGATTTCGTAAAAAGGCTTCAAGCTTGTCTCTGCTTTCCAATTCCAGAAGGGCTCCTAAACTCCACATCAGGGCAAACACAAATAATTTATGAAGATGTTCGACACATGAAACGGCACCTTCTTCTTTGGAGGGAACTAAACCTTCCAGAAGATTGAGAGACTGAAAATATTTAAAATACAGTAAAATGAATTTTTACATTTAAAAAATTTTAGGTAAAAAATTTAAATGATAATAAATTTAAAAGCAGGAGGGAAAAGAGGAAGAGAACAAATGTATCTTCAGGTCACTGTCTTACAGCCAACAGCATTTAGAAGAAAGACTATTCTGCTTTACATAAGCTGCATGATCTAGCAGAAAGGACACCAAACAGGGAATCTGGAGGTGTAGTTTCTACCCCAAGCTCATGCCGCTAACCTGAGCCTCCATTTCCTGAGCTGAAAAGCAAAAGACCCAGACCAGATGTTTTCTAAGGAAGTTTCTAGTTCTAAAGTTTGGTTGTTCCAAATTTTCTAGATCAAACATTTTGTTTCTTTTTAACATTTTATAGGACTCGGCAAACTGTAGCCCCAGGAGCCAGACACCTGCTCGGCAAATCAACTTTTACTGAAATGTGGTTACACTCACTCATGTGTACATTGTGTCTGGCTCCTTCTGCAATGCAACAGCACAGCTGAGTGGCTGGGACAGAGATGGACAAAGCCAAAAATATTTACCATCTGCCCCTTAGGAAAATCTGTGCCAACCCCCATACAGCATCAGAAAGAAATATATCTACACTAAGACATCCTCATTCCTTCAAAACAAAATTATTTCAGGATAAAATTTTCACTTACATTATGCATTTTAAAGTAATTACTAAATAATTAATTGATTTGGACCTTATCTATTGTTTCTAACCTGCCCTCCCTCACTGACTCCTATCTCTTACACTAAGGGAGAATCAAAGCAGTGCTGTGGATAGTAAGAGCTCACCAACAGACCAGAATCAGGAGGGCCCTTAAAAATCTATGGTTAGTTCTGAGTTTTCCAAAAACTGATAAGGAAAACTGAGTACAGGACAAAAACATAAATGCTACAAACTACTCAGAGAATTGTTGAAAGGTCTTCCCTATCTGAAATATATCAAATTTGCAAAGCCAAGGTTGCCATCCAAGTTTTCCTGCTTGCCAAAATCTCCTTTTCTGCATTTAATGAACTTTCTGGAAAGGTTACTAAGCTTGATGGTGGGAAAGATAGTTTGTTCTTCTTCCCTTGACTACACTCTCCCAGAAAGTGAAAATAATAAAGAGATGGCAATAAAAACATTA
Organism: Phataginus tricuspis; assembly: GCA_029783875.1. Lineage (NCBI taxonomy): Eukaryota > Metazoa > Chordata > Mammalia > Pholidota > Manidae > Phataginus > Phataginus tricuspis. Next base: position 29,487,335 of record JAQQAC010007890.1, read on the forward strand.
GTGAGATCTTTAATTAAATCAAACTTCTCTAAGCCTTTCACAAAAAGATTTCTATGGACTGCATTAATTTTCTATTGCAGATGCCTCTAAACTACAACTGAGTGGGGGAAAAATATCTCCAATCTCAGTAGTGAGTATACACAAAAAACATACTTGCATAATATAGTTGCACTCTAAGAGCTGCATTTTGGGGTTGAGGTTGAGTTTCATGTATGTATATACATCTTCAAATATTTTATCATACAGAGTTTGGAATACAGAAGCTTCCTGTGTAGTACGCTTCATCAACCATGCCTGTAGCAAAGAAACAGAATCTCTATTTATGAAGGAAGTGAAACATGCAAAGACACCGGGCAGCCTTTTTGGGGTCTTTCGTCCCCACCTGTAATATTGGCCTCCAGGTGAGAGTAGAGCTGCTGATATAGACCATGCCCATCCTAGAAACCGTCGCAGGAGAAGCGTTCTCAATATTGTGGACTTCAAACAAAAGCTTACAATTAGGGGCCATGGGGATGCGATCTCCGTTAGCTAACGTGAGGGTTTTATTGTCGTCCAACACAGAATTTAAGTTCTCAATCCAAATGGCATCTACAGGGCCATCTAAAATGAGGAAAATGTTTTCACCTGCAAATAATCAAAACAGAAAATCACATTCCACCTGCAGATAATTAAAATAGAAAAACCAATATTGTGTTATTCATAGGTTGGCAGGGAGAGGGGGGGAATGATTGCAAAGGGGAGTTCATGTGTACCTTTTTTAGCTTTTAGTGTTTTTCTCCACAGAGTGGAAAAAATCCCATCCGTCCAGTCATTGGTAGCAGTGTCCAGTCTACCAAACATCTGAGGCGCAGTGATGGCTTTTGGATTCATCCGCATTTCCCTGTGAGGCCTTCCGCACTCCGCCAGCGCTCTCATCAGGATGGTGATAACGGCTGTCTTCCCGGAACCGCTGGGCCCAAGAGTCATCAAACCATGGCGGACCAGGGAGGTCTCGTATAACTACATAATGAAACAAGCAGTTGGAAAATGTGACTTATGAGTCTCTTGCTGACGTTCACAGGAGTAGTGTGATGAAATTTAAGAATCTTTAAATAAGCTCTTCATTAGAGTAACCAGATCACTATTTAAAAGATGGGAAAGTGCGAAAAATGTTTTCTGCGTCACTAGATGTGGAGAGAAAATTAGCACGACGTTATAAAACACTATGCGATAAAGTAATGGTAACGTGTAACTTGAATGACATGTTGGAAATAAGTGATTAAGGATCTAGTTTTCGCTTCCCAAACTACTATTCCTTGTGATTTTTGGCTTGCTGACACCTACGGAGCAAGCGTTCTCTGCATCCAGTGTGATGATGTTGCCGCCTAGTGGCGGAAATTGGCAACAGACACCATTCCAGTGAAGACCCAAGTTACACATCCGCCTCCTGGTTCCCCAGAAGTACAGTTTGAGATGAGGATGCTGGGCAAGGGATTTATTCGGGGAGTGCTCCCAGGAGAAACTGATAAGGGAACCAGGGGAGCGGGACAGGAATGAGGGGAAGTCAAGCAACGTGTGACTGAGGATAAAATCCTGTGCAGGGCACACATAAGACTGGTCCGTGGGGCACTCGAGGATGCAAGTTACACTGAGGTGTTTGTTCTGCCTGGAAGCACGGGAACTTGTCTTTCCCCCTCCATCACCTGCCAGCCCTTCACTAAGGAGAGGTTGGTTTGGCCTGAAGGAGTGGTGAACGTGGGCTATGGAGAGGCACAGATACTGTAAGAGACTCAAGGAAACATACTAGAAGGTGGATAGTGTCTGTTACGACATCTTTAATAAAAATAAGAAGTCAGAGGTCTCACAGCTGATCAGAGGTAGAATTTGACTCATTCTCCTAACTTTTAGATAAAATGTATTAGTACTGTAACAGAGTTTATAACTAACAGAGGCACTGGCCATCACATTATATTCAAGAGTAATGTTACTGACATCAAATAAGAACTCAGTATTCTAGACCCATACCCGCGGAGATGACTAGGATGTTGGTACTCATTAATATTGTATGCCTATCATGTATATACATGTTTTCCCCAAAATTAAAAGAAATTTTTAAATGGCTTCCAATACATGGACAATTAAAAAAAACTTTTCCCCATATAGTCCCTTCTTATAATCTGGCAAGAACATTAATTAAAATAAGAATTGCTATTTTTCAAATGCAGATTTTAACACTCTCCACAATTTCAGCTCCTTCATTTTCCTGAAGTCCAAAAATACTCCCAAAGCCTCAAGCTCATAGAGATTTAAACCTGAGCTTCTGCCTCAGCTTCTTGACTTCACTGAGCAACTGGCTGCATGGTTTTCACAAGGAAGAAATGTGATGGACAGAAAGACACCAAGAGATACGGGCAAAGGATCTGAACTTCCGTGGAGGTGTGAACATGTCCATGCACAGAGCAGAAGCACAGTAGCGCCCCCAGATCCCTCGGGCCCCACGCGCCTCGAGAAGGCACTCAGCTATGGGCACCCCCGCCAGACTGGCACTTGAAGCCAGCTAGGTCATCCACCTGGGTGTTATGACCTACTATCCCCTCCCAACTGTTCTTGGAGATTCTAGCTCCAGCCAACCTTCCCACCAGGTGTAAGTAACCTCGGAAATTACGGCTTGTTTACTGTGAGGCAGGATAAATCCACACAATCCCTCAAGGACCAACACATTCCCCCTGAGGACTCTTCTTACAATGATGGGTTTTTATTTAGTTTCAACGTTTACCTCAAGTAAGACAAGTACCCTGAGTTCTCTTGAAACAGCGCTCTTTACCAACAGACGCTTATCTTTATACTAATAATAGATTAAAGTTTCTTTACCTGCACAAGTTTGAGATTCCAGGGTGGATGGTTAATCAGACCTTCTCTCTGAACCTGGTTGGCAACTGCAGCTTGTAGTTCGGTATAAGTGCTACTGTCCAACTGTAATCCTGGAAACAGGTCATTGATTAAGCTGAGGAACAGGGGTTCATCTTCATCAACCTAAGATGGTTTAGAATAAATTTACTCGTTCAGTAATTATTATCAACTAAGATAGCAATAATATAATAATTAATTGTAACAAATATTTATCGACCGGCTAGGATGCTCACAGCACTTATCATGTCATGCCCAGAGAATCATTTATTACTCTCCTAACTAGAGTTGCATCCTGAACACCACCACTGAATCCACATTGCCTGCAGCATTGTGCCCAGGGTTCCTCAGCATTTGTCTTCTACAGTCTATTGCTGCAAGGTTCGGTCTCATTATTTTATCATATGAATGCTCCGCTTCTCCCAAACAGGTATATGCATTAACCTTTAAAACATGCAATTAATAGTCCCTACCTCATGAGAACAGAATATTAACATTTCATTTAAATTAGGACAATATCTGTAACCTTGCATGACTGGCTCATCCAACACTGCCGGGAGAACTCCAGGAGAGCTGTGCTCTGCCTTTCTTATAAGCAGTAGGTTTGAGTAAACTGACTCTGATCTTTAATTGCCATGTCTTTAATCCTAGATTACCCCATTCCCAAATGCTGACCCATTCTGACGTCTCCTTATTCTCCAAGGCTCCCCTGATGCCTTCCGGAACTCTTGTTGAGGGGTTTCAAGAACACCATTATTAAGGGGGGCAGTGAGGTGTACCGGAAGGAGCAAAGGGTTTGGCATTAGAAAGTCCTGTCGATTTTTGTCAGGCTTCTTAACTGATTGCGACTGTGGGTAAGTCCCGCACACTTGGTAAAGGCAGTAAGGACAGTAGCTTCTCATCCCCCACAGAACTGCTATGAAGCTTGAATAAGGCAATACCCCTAAAAGCCTTTGTAAATAGCCATGAACGACACAGATGTTAGTTGTTAGTTTTTGCAACTAAAATGTGAGCTTCCTAAGAACCATTTCACACTCAGCCGTGTACTTCTAGGACGTGGACACAATATGTAGCATAGAGAAGCCCTTGAATAAATAACTGCCCATTGGCTGTTCAGAGAGCCTGGCTATAATTGTGACAAGCTTGGAAGAGGTGAAATAAGTATTATCATCTCCACAGCAAACCTCCAGTGCATTTTTGGAAAATAGAAATGTGTTGATGTTTTGGGAAAGACATAGTTGAGAGAAGCTAGTCACATTCCGAGAAACCAAAAGGTTCTCACGGTTCCCTGTGAACCCAGATTTTTATGTTTAGAATTTGTGTTATGTTTTAAATAATGCTAGAGGATCAGACTGAAATTTGGGGGCTGAGGCCCACTGATAAGGCCTGTTTCATGGCACACGACCGAGAGGAGGGTGCACTTCGCGCCCATGCTGGTCTCGTGAGGTCGTGGGGTTTTGCTGCCTTCTGGGAGCACAGTGACCGCTTCGCACACCCGTTGTCCCTGCCATCACTGTTGTTCACAGCCCGACATGGGCCAAGCCCCAATTGTCCACTGAGAAAAAACAACAACAGATCAAGCTCTTGAAAGAGAAGTGAATTCAGAGACGAAAGATACCAGTTTAGAAAGGTTCATGTCTCTCAGTCCTCTCATGACAATGCTCAATTCACTATCCTCTGGTCGGGCTCTTTTTTGAGATCCAAGTGTCCTCAGTACCGATAGAATATTTCTCAACCCAAAGTCATAATGAACCTAAGATGGGAGAAGAGGGGAAAAAAGATTACTTAACTGAAAACTCTAAAAGTAGACTCTCTCTCTGTGTATATAGATACTCTTGATACTTAAATGGTTTTGGAGTGGCTGAGTGGCAAAGTTTTATTAGTTCAATTCTCCCACTTTTCCTGTGACTGAAAAATGATCCTTCCATTGGAAATATCAAGCTGTATGATACCATGTTCACACTTAAAGTATCTTTTGAGAATAACAGAGCCTGAGACAGTCTGGATGTCAAACGGATCTAACATGCATAACCCAGGGGTTATATACTCCTTCCTTCCCTTTCTATAATATTCTTGAAATCACAAAATTATAGAGATGAAGAAAAGATTCGCGGCTGCAGAGGCATTTGGGAGAGAGGTGGGTGACACAGGGTAGCATGCAGGAAGCTTGCAGTGAGAGAACTGTTCTGAATGTTGATTGTGGTGGTGGTGACATGAATCTACACATGTACCATAACTGCATAAAAACTACACACACAGACACACACAAGTGAATGTACAATCGGAGAACTCTTCATAAACTATGGACTATACCAATTTGGTTTTGTTATTGTCCTGTGGTTATGTCAACATTGTGGAAAACAGGGTAAACAGTACCCAGGACCTCCTGGCATTTCTTTGCAACTTCTGAGAATCTATAATTATTTGGAAATAAAAAGGTTTTAAAATGTATAACCAATAGGTCAATGAATATTTTAGAAATGACTCAATGGATTTTTTAACTCATTGATTAGCATTTATCAAGGTAAAATTGCTAACTAAAAGAAGGGGAAAATAGATGTACAAAGTTACCTGTTTAGTAAGTTGCTCTTCACAGAGCTTGTAAAGAACATAAAACTTTTGAGCCAAGATAACATTTTCGAGAAAACCACAACTTGCAAGCTTAACTCGTATAATAATCTGAAAATGAAGATGGTGAGATTTTTCAACAATTTGAGTGAAAAACAGGTAAAGATCATAAATTATATTATGCTTTTAAATACTGGTCCCCTACCTGTCTATCAGGAACCATCATAGCAACAGTTCTGAACTGAATTTTTAAGTTTTCTGGTAGTTCCTGGCGCCCAGCATATCCAGGGTTCTAAAAGTTAAAATTATTTAATTTTAATTGCTGGTATAATTTTCATTTCATGAATACAAATACATTTCAGATCCCTGGTTCAGATTCTAAGGTGGTTTCGAAAAACTTTAGGTTCATAAAACAATCCTCCTTTCTCAAAAATGTGTAACAGACCATCCACATTTATTAATGTTACATCACTCCTTCATACATATTTCCATTTTCATTATACCAAAAAGTCACACACAAAACTTACTGTAGCAAAAATTAAGCATCTGTGTATCTACCGGTTGAGAAAATAGAAAAAAAAAATGAAAGAAATCAAATAAATAATAAATACTTGGACAATTATGATCTAAAATAATGTTGAAAGAGGAAGAAAATTCAGGATTTCATACTGCTCAGTTTACTTTTTGTAATTTAATTTTTATTTCATCTCTTCAATTACTCTTTGCAGTCAGAATTATAGAGTTCTTTGACTGACACAGTACCCTTAAATGACCATGGAGTGAGGAGAACTAAAGATGGGAATGAGGAGAAAAATACTGAAAAGGGCAAAAGTATAGTTGGAAAGGAAACTTTAGGCCTCATAAGTAGCAACAGGTAAGGACAGGTCAGACCCAGAAGTCCCAAGGGAAAGATTAGAGGTTCAAGGACAAGTAAGGCAAAGGGTGGTCAGTCATTTCAGGAAAGCGCATGAAGCAATTTTCACTCCCTGAGCATTTACTGAGCCCTGTCAATAGGCCAGGCGCCTTGCTAGACCCTGGGTATACAGACATTGCTGGTCACCTCTCAACACTCCTTGCTCCTTCTCTTGTCACCGAAAACCACCACCCAGATTAAAAACTATGATTCCCAGCCTGCCTTGCAGTTGGTGTGGTTAAATTCTACACCCCAAGATGCCAAGAGACACACTGTATGAAGCATCCTCGATGTTTGTTTGAAGGTGGTTGACTTAATCACCTGGCTATAGTAAAACAGAGATGCTTCTGTAGCGCTGTGGGTCATAAAGTGACCTTGAAGATGGAAATCATGGTGGAGTAGAAACATAAGGATCTTCAGTGAATAAATCCTTATGTGCTAAGCCACTATTTTTGGTGTTTCACTTATTAACAGCCTAATGCAATGCCTCATTGATATTTCCAATATTATTCTTAATCCAAGGAGAGAGAAAGCTTCTTTAAATTCTTCTAGGCCATAGTGTCACACTGAGTAAATCTATGCGTCCCCTTTTCTGAGTTATAACTCAGAAATAACTCAGATCACCTTTGGATTATTATTATTTACCCCCAACTGTTTTACAGGATGTTTGCTTACAATAAAGCTTATCAGAAACTTTGTTTTGCTTCCTATAATTTATCTTTGACCATCGGGACAGTTAAAATTCAGAGTATTTTGTGTTATCATGCAATTTAGAGATTCACCTGTATAGAGAAAATATAAAAACACTAAGTACAACTGGTTCAACATTAACTTCACGTCTCCAATTCATAGAAACTCCTGTTTATTCATACCTTTGGTTTTCTATCTTTACAACAGTGTAAAGCAAAGCTCTGCCCACAGTCACATGGTAACTGAATTTGTTAACAATTTTTTGGTATAGGACTTTGCTGAATTATTTTGGAAACTTTAAATCATTTTCATCATCCTTTATTAAGTGTCAGAGAAAAACCAAATATAGAGGTTAAGAAGTTAAGATTTGATGTTAGACAGCAACATCTTTCTCTAACTGGCTGGGTGCTTGAGCAAGTTCTTAAACCTCCCTGCACCTCAGGTTATTTCGATTATAAAATACCCACTGAATACAAAATGCAATACAGGCCCACACTTCCCTGCCCCCTTGAAGTCAGGTGTCACCATGTAAATTCCTTTAACCAATGGCTTGTGACTTGTGTCACTTCTGGACAGAAACTCTAAGAGTCAAAGCATAATTCTTCATGCTTTATTCTTCCTTTGCTACAGTCACCAACAACAACTGAGATAGTACCACATTAAGGACATAAAGCAGACCATGCCCTCCCCACCCCTCCCTCATCAACCCACGGTACACACGGAGCATGAGGGAGAAATAAATCTTTGAGGTTTTAAGCCACTAAGATTTGGGGGTTGTTACTGTAGAAATCCTGTCTGATATGATACGTAAAACATTTAGCCCCCCACTTCACACATAAGTACTCAGTAAATAGTAGCTATTACTATCAATAACATATCACTATTTTATCTTTGGTCTGTGCTACTTTTACTATTCAGAAAAATTATATGCTAGGAGAGAATAGCTCATGACTTCTGGATCATCATTTACCCACTAATATATGCCTTCTTTTACTTAATTCTACGATGATTAAACCAATCATATTGCATTTACAGCCTATGTTCTCACCATTGTCAGGAAGATTCCAAATTCTGGATTTAAATCAACACAATCACCATCAGAAAAGATGAATTGCTTTTTCCTCTCTTTTCTTGCTGTCAAAACAATATAAATTTGTTGGGCTGCCACTGATAATACAGGCAATTCAATTCTGTTAAACTCATCAAAACAGCCCCAAGAACCTGATTGGGCCAGACCTGGTATGAAAAACAGTTAATTTGATAAGTTTTAGTTGGTATATACCTTTGTGCTAGCAATCATTTCTTTAAAGTGCTCTCAAACAATTATATACTGAAATACAATTTATATAAAGTTTCATAGCTGGCTATTTTACAAAGACATATTTAATTCCAGTGAAATAGAGAGGTTTAATTATTTGTATATCATCACCAAAACAATGAAAATAGTACACTGCCAACATGAAAGTACAGACATGTTATTACACCCAGGGGTGCTGCAGGGTGACAAAATTTGATTCAGTCTGGAAGTTTCCCCTCCAGAGCGATGAAAATGATAGGAGCCACAGTCTTTGGGGAAACTGACAAAAACGGGGATGGCCCATTTGGGTCAGATAACTCTGTTCCTTTCTTGTTGCAGTTAGGGAAATGTCAGGATGGTTGGTGAGGCAGAGAATGGTCAAAGGGATTTTTTAAATTTCTTACAAAACCCAACACAAAGAGAGACTTGGACAGCGTGAACATTGCTCCTGTCTGATCTCTCACCGTGAAAACTTTCATTGTCTTCAGCTGCACAAAATTCCCTTCCTTCTGAATTTCTTTTACATATTAGGACCACATCCTTCTTTTATTATTGTTCCCCACCCCCAGTTTTTCTCCTCTTTTTGGATATTGGAACTTATATATCTATCCCTATGAGCCTTAAGTTTTTTCTTTCAAATTTTCTATTTCTTTTAACAGTGTATTTTCTTGGCTAGATATTCCAAGTCAAGAGAGGTTTTCTTTTTTAACTTATATTTTCAGTTTCAGATAATAGTACTCCCCCCTTATCTGCGGGGCATATGTTCCAAGACCCACAACATATGCTTGAAACAATGGGTAGTACTGAAATCTATATATACTGTGTTTTTTCCTATACATACATAGTTATGATAAAGGTTAATTTATAAATTAGGCAAAGTAAGAGATTAACAACATAATAACAAAATAGAACAATTATAACAATTTACTTGTTATAAAAGATATGAATGTGGTCTCTTAAAATGTCTTATTATACTGTACTTGCCCTTTTTCTTATGATGTGAAATAATGAAAAGCCTATGTAATGAGACGAAGTGAGGTGACTGATGTAGGCATTGTGACGTACTGTCAGGCTATGCTCAGACCACAGTCGGGAGGAGGAATGTCTGTTCTGGGCCACGACTGATCATGGGTCACTGAAACCACAGAATGCAAAACTGTGGGTAAGAGGGGAACTACTGTCTTCCAATTGTTATTTTTCACAGCAGCCTATTTTTCTTTAATTGGTTGCATGTGATGAATTCTTGAATCCCTCTCAAGCTATTAATTTTATTTACTCTTGACTTTTCTTCTGTTTCTTAATCAGTTCAGTGGTTAATGGGTTTCTTTGCTATTTGGGTACCTCCCTAATTTCTTCAAATATTTTGTCACACTTTGTCATCTCTGCGTATGTGTGTTTTTCCTCACCCCAAATGCAAATGCCTGTTTGCAGGAGGCATGCCTGCCCCTGGTGATTTGGGGAAGGGATGGGAGAGGCACTGGGCCTGGGGCTTGCGGTCTGACCTGGTGCACTGCGTGCCTCTCTGGCACAAGCCCCGACCTGGGGTTGATCTTCGTCAGGACTCCCACTTCAGAGAGCTGTGTTACAGCTTTTACATGGAGGAGAAATACTGAAGAGAGCCACTTCCTTTCCTCTCTTTCCTTCTTCTGCTGTGACTGGCATTCCAGGGCGTGCCTTGAGCTCTAGTCTGCTTCTCTCAACCGTCCCGACCCTCAAGCCAGGAGTGATCCTCAAAACCCTTCTCTTTGACTGGAAGATGATTCTCGGGGTTCAAAAATGTTTTCACAAACAGGCAATTATAAAGAGTGATAGGACGAGTACTCTTGCACCCACCTATCAGATCTTTACAATTTGCTTCAGGTTTCATTCTAAAGAATAAAATATTAGAACTACAGTTCAAATCCACGTATGTCCTCATTGGATCCACGACCACTCCTTCTCCAGAGGAGCCTCTGTTCTGAATTTGATGCCAGTGGTTTCTATGCATGTGATTAAACGACTACCGCTCTTACACATGTATTCATGAACACTGTATATTTTACTTACTCAGAATTTGGAGGCATCTGTTTACCTACCAGAGTCTTTACAATATGAAATTCTTTGATTCTTGGTCATTTGGTTTTCTTCATTTGTGAAATACCTGTTCAAGACTTTTTCCCATTTTTTCTATTGGGTTATCTTTCACTGACTCACAGGCATATTTTTCATATATTTGGGATACTAATCCCTTGTAGATAATATACCGTTCCTAATGCCTTGTCCAAATTTCTGGCATAGCTTTTCTCTCTTCGGTATCCACTGATGAACAGCAGTTTTTAACTCAGGGTAGGCAATGTGTTTACCTTTTCCTTAGGGTTTGTGAGGTTTTTTTGTATTAAAAATCCCTTTCTATTATGAAACAAAGATGTTTTCCCTTATCATCTTCTAAAAACCATTTAATTTTGCTGATCATATTTAGGCATTTAATCCTCAGAACTAATTTTTATATATGGTGTAGACATTCAATTTTTATATATGTCCAGATCCTATTTCCCTTCACGTTAATCATCTCTTGTCCCAGAATAATTTATTGTAGAAGCCTATCTCTTCACCACCAATTTACAATACCACCTTTGCCCCGTGTCAAGTCTCCTTGGCCTATTTCTGCATCCTCCAGTATATTCCACTGGTCTATTTATCAATCCTGCACCAATACCCACAGTCTCTAAACTATGTTCTAAATAATATCTTTCTGAAAATTTAATTTTCTTACTTTTTTCTGTGTGTGGTTTATCAAAATAAGATTTATTTTGTATGTTGATTTCATATTCTAGTATACTTGCTAAATCCTGTTTTGTCTGTAGATCTGCTGAGTTTTCTCTACAGGCTTCCACATCACTTGTAAATGATGTTCTGTGTTTCTTTTCAGTTTCTGTACTTGGGCTGCTGCTGCTCGTGCGCCGTACTGCGCTGGGCGACCTGAGCACAGCGGCGAGCAGGAGTAGTAACAGTGGACTCCTTGTCGGACCCCTCATCTCAAAGAGAATGCTTTCAAATTCTCCACAGGGTGCCATTTGCTGTGGATGCCCTTTATCCAGAGAAACACATGGATGGGTATCTAGGGGAAGAATCTCAGAACAGCAAGTGTAAGGGATCTGAGGAGGAACAATGCTTCCAATGCTTGAGGAACATCGGCTGCACTAGAGTGAGCAAGAGAGAGTGTTAGGAGATAAGGTCAGAAGGCCAAAGCAATACAACACGGGGGAAGGAGCAGGTGGGACTGCATAAGACAATACAGGACCATTATAAGGATTTCAGCTTTTACTCTGAAGGAAGCCACTAGACAGCTTTCAGCAGAAGAGCTGTGGTCTGACTTACATGCAGAAGGATTACTGTGCTGCTGTTTTGAGAACAGAATGTTGGGGGAAAGGTAAACAGAGAGACCAGTTAGGACGCTTACTGGAACAGTACAGGTGAGAGGTGGTGGCTGGCTTGAACCAGGCTGACAGCCACAGGGATGATAAGAGGTGGTCAGATTTATATGTATTTGGAAGGCAGAGCCAGTACTGTTTGCTGACAGTCTGGGTGTGAGGGAGAGAGAGGAGTAACGGGTAAGGCCAAAGATTTCTGTCGGAGCATGTGGATGAGTGCAGTGGCCGGTCAGTGCGAAGGCTGGGGAAGGAGTAGGTATGGGGAGGGGAGGTCAGGGGTTTGGTTTTGGATATAGTGAATTTGGGACTTATTAGATACTTAAGTAGAGACAGATGTCAAGTAGTAAATATCAGTTATATAAATGAATCTGGAGTTTCAAGGAGAAGTCCAAGCTAGAGATACACATTTGATCATGTGCATAGTATTTTATTTGGGGATTTTAATGAGATCACCAAGAGATTGCATGTAGATATAAAAGGAAGAGCAAGAGAGCCAGAAACTGAGTTCTAAGACTGAAGTGTTCTCAAATCTCTGTTCTCTATCAGAGAAACTACCTCCCACCTATCTTCCAGGATTTTCTCCAAATTTCCCACCTGCTGATGGACCCCTTTTTGTTTTCGACTGTTGCTATGTTTTTTAAAAATCTCTCCTTTCAGTAAGATTTAATGCAGGAAGGGAATTCACATGTGTCATCGGTTTGCTCTCTTGATTTTATCTCCTCCACCACTGTTTCAGGCAATAATAATTTTTTTCATTTTCATAATCCAATACACATGCTACTCCTGGGCTCTAATGCCAGCAGTAGTATGGAACCATATGAGCTTGATGCTGTCCAGACATTTTTGACCCAGAGAAATGTCAGTATGCTAGGCATCCACCCATAGTGTCAGTTATGTGGGAAAATATCACTCTAGATTTATATCAGAAAATAAGTGCAAAAAGTATACATTCACCAAAAGTAATTCAACACTGTTTGACACTTACCTTTAAAAATCCTCCCTAGCCCTCTGAAATCCATTTGATCTGAGCAGTTAAACACAACCACGTATTTTCCCAAACATCTTCCCATGTCTTTTGTCGTTTCTGTTTTGCCGGTGCCTGCAGGTCCTGCTGGAGCACCTCCCATGTTCATCCCCAAGGCCTGTGCTAAGGTGATATAACACCTGCAAATCAGATGACATGTGGTTAATGGGGAATAGCACATATGACAGTCAAGCACAAGCACAGGTCCGACGGGGTTGGAATGGACCTGTTGACTTGAGAATCAGAGCAGCCCACGTGAAAGAGACAGGCAGTCAACCAAGGCTGGAGTACCTGATATTCGTGAGGAGTAGTGAAGTGTGTGCAAAAATTTCTTGGAACAAACTTCTGAACTCCTCAACCCTGACTTAAAACCTTCAGGCCCCCCTTCCACTGTACTCAGGATAAATCCCAAGTCAGAGAACCAAGGAAGCCATGATGTGCTGGCAGATATTAACAACTGGCTCTCCAGGAAAAAAAATTAATAATTTCAGCGGTAACAAATACTTCCACCAATGACAAGCTACCAACGTGATACCATAAAATTGGTAAGACATGCATGTAAGTGCCTCTTGAAAGCTGGTATAAGCCAGCTCCAGCATGCCACTGAAAACAAATTGTTTTACTATGAGGTGTTTTGCTCACTAGATAAGTGTGAAAAATAATAAAATGAATCTTGTATCAATGATCCAGTTTCAGTTATATGTGTTTCAGATCTAAATAAAACTTAGTAAAGCTTCAGGAGGCATGAAGATTTACATGTAAACATCAATGGAAGGAAGAAAAAAAACATTGACAAATTTATGGCACTGGGCATATAAAGGGAGGTCACATCAATCAAGAGAAGTCTGAAGATGTAATTGTGTCATAATTTTACCTGGGGGCAGCCCTATTTAAGGTAATGGCAAATGAACTGTTCTATGACCCAACTTAAGGCAATTCTACAAACACTTATTGAGTGGCTTCTGTGCACACCATATTGAACTGGGTGCTGTGGAATACACAGAAATGAAAAGACCCAGTTCTTTTCTAGTATCATACCAAAAAGAACTGTGAGGGGATCTGCCGTTGACTGGAGATCCAGACATGGCCAAGAAACTTCACTTTAGGTATCAATTTCCACAGCTGAAAAACCAGGAGACTAAACCAGAGAATCTCCAAGGCCCCTTCCTTCTTTGCAATTCTAACAACTTCTTTTACGGTTCTAGAGATATTTTTCCATCTTGCCATCTAAAATTCACTACTAAATTACTCATAGTGAACATTCAAGCTTGCTTTTATTCCTTGATCTTTCTACTTCATAAAAATCTAAGGTACATGTATGTTTAAGTAACAACTATGGTTATTACATTGATAGACTGACTTTGATGAGCTAGCATAGCCCTAACACAACAGCAATATGCTTTTGTTAATATTTCTAATACAATTTTAAAACAATTTTAAGCACATGACTTAATTTAAAAACGGAGTAAAAAAACTGAGTTTCCCACCTATCTGTTAATGGAGTGATAACAAGACGATCAGTGCATCCCAGAAATTCATTTTGGTAAACAAAATCAACATCAGTAATAGACACCACAGTTTGATCCAAATCTTCCTTAAAATAAAATCTGCTCTGTTTTAGCCATTCAAAATCGGTAACTGACTTGATATGCATTTTTACCTTAAAAACATGAAATACAAAGAAATTACATACTGAATTGCAGTAGCATTAAAACATAAGCAATGGGCAGTTTTTATTTACTCCTTCCTGAACTGCTTTTCATTTATTGAACATATTTATTGAGTCCCTCCTTGGGCCTGACATTGTGGCAGGTAAACAAAGACAGCGTTCCTGCTTCTGGAGCGGACAGAAAAAAACAAAACACAAACAAATACACAAGTAATTGCAATAAAGTATGAAAAGAAAAATTCAGGGTTCCTGAAAATGTGTGGCAAGAGGACCTAACCTAGTCTAGCAGCTGTGAGAGAGAAAGAAACATCTAAACAAAAACCTGGATGAATAGTAGGGATTAGCCAGGGAAATAAAACAAAAAGGGTGAGGTGGGGGATTTGAAAGGATAAAATGTTCTAGTCAGAAACCCAAGTCTGATGGGCATGCTCAAGAAACTGAAAGATGCTCAGTACCGCTGAGGTGTCTAGGACTCTGGAGAAAGAGTTGAGGCTACACAGGGCATGGGAAAGGGGCTGGGCGTTGTTCTCATGGTAATGGGAAGCCACCAAAGGGATTAAGCACAGTGATGTATGGTCGTATATGCACACACGCCTTCATGTCTCCCTACACTAGCACTTTGGCCAAACTAATCGACCTTCCCAGTCATCAGCGTATACCTACTGGGCAAGAGGTACTGGGCTTCCACTGCCATGGATGCAAGAAAGAAACCAGGCAAGCACATTTTTGATCAACGACCTCCCACAACCCCTCTCTGGGATGCTTCATGACTTTCTATTGGCAAACTTGGAGAAAACCCAGTACTGTTCACTCAGGGGACTCAACATAGGAAAGTGGCAAATAGTCCCCTTCAGTGCTTTTAAAACCAGTATCCCACTTCCAGCTCATTCAGCTGACTTTTGCACAATGGACTTTGTACAATGTTCAGACTCCATCTAATCAAGTCTCCATGCTATTTACAATCTTGCTTTTTGTTGTATTGTTTCGTTGTTTATGACCTTGCTTCCCCTGCTAATCAAGAATTCTGGCTTCCCTCCTGAAGCAGTCTGTATTCATCAACTTTTTAAAAAGAGCTACTTTCAGGTAACATAATCCAGTGCCACCCCTCCCTCCCCCACGAGAATTCTGCTCTCCAACACAGGAACTGTGGTCATGGAGATCCAGTCAGCTAGCTCCTTTCAACAATCTGTTAAAATGGTGAGATTAAGATGAAAAGGAAGCAGAAAGAATAGCTAATATTTATTGAGTTCTTACTGTATATCAGGCCATTCTAAGCATTATACATGGAAAAATAAAATGCAGACACTGGCCACAAGATCTCTTTTTGGTTGGGATGCAAACTGACCATGGGTTCAGTAGTGATTAAGACAAGAAAAGAGTTTCATGGTTTTAACTGTGTATAGGGTTTTAAAAAATCCATTCTATATATAAAGTACAGGTTTGCTCAGCACTTAAATTTAAAAGAAATTTCTTCCATGGGACTCCGGTTTTAAGTCAGTGGGAGGTGTATAGACAACATCCTCAGTCGCATGCTCAGCAGATACAGTAATGGATGCCACAGGAGTTTCTTGAAGTGGACTTCAGTGAAAGCCAAAGTATAACTAACTGCAATTCGGTGGAAGCAGATCTGCAGATGGCCAAAGAAATATGGTCTAAGCATGCAGCGAATGATTGGCTTGATCCAGAGGTCCAGAAATAAACCCCAGAGCAGCGTTTCTTAAACTTTTATGCATATGAGTCATCTGGAAATCTTGTTGAGATGCAGATTATGAACCAGTTGGGGGAGGGCTGCACACTGGGAAATGGAGGCTGGAGATTCTGCTTTTCTAACAAGCTCCCAGGAGATGTCAGTGCAACTGGTTGGCATACAATATTTTGAGGAGCGAGGACCTGGATTCCAGGGGAATAAATGGACTGTGTGTCCTTCAATCTTCAATAAATACAATTTATCTAATTGGAGCTTTTGACAAAAGTTTGAAACAGGTAGCCTGTGATTATATTATCTAAAAAGGGCCCAAGTTGCATGAATTTTATGTCTCTGGTGAAAGAGATACCTTTAAGATGAATCAAATCAAATTAAAGAAATGGTGGTTTATGAAAACCGCCTAAGGCCTCTACTCTATAATAGGTAACCCCTGTTTTAGGAGAACTTGGTCTTGCTCAAAGCCACTGGTTAGAGTCCTGTTTCCAAAGGGAATTCAAATGCCATGTCTCTTACTCCCACCCTACAAATCCTTGCCCAAATCAAGCCCATGATGTCCTGTGTTCAACAGGTCTATCAAATGGACAAATAGCCATGAGGTTTCTGTGAAGCTTGATTCTTTTCAATATGGACTTCTCCTTTCCCAAATGGCCCATCAGAACTCATGACCAATGCCACCTAAATTATATCAGATCCCTAGCTATTTGGTTTAATGGAACAACTTGTTCATATCACATTAGTTGGTTCCAGACTTTCAGAATACCAAATGTGAATGTACATATGTGGTTGTTTAAACCACCAAATATAGATAGTTGTAGGCAGTATATATACATATACGGAGACACTTGTGAAAAAGGACAAAGCAGAAGGAAGGTTCATGTGAGTTAGGAAATATGTACAATACTTAATTGTTCATTACTAGGAGCATTAAGTTATTAATTAGTATAATAAATTACTTTAAGAAAAATGATACTTTACCAAGTCATCAAAAATATCTCTCTGATGCACATGGATGGTAATTAGAGTCTCGAATTTCACTCTGTCAAACTTGCTTAGATCGTGTGTTGTCTGACTAATTAGAGTATTCAGAATATCCAAGAATTTCTGGTTGGTCACTTGCATGATTTCCCTGTCATCTTTTGCTTTACTTAAAGCCTTTTCGGAATCATGTGTCCACAGCATCTGAATTCCTAGAAGCCCAACCTACAAACCCAGCAGACAAATAAATTTTCCAAATATTTCAAGCAAAGCTGCAATAAAATTTGGTGGTCAGACAAAGGCAAACAGGATTTTCTCATTTCAAGCTAAAAAAAGAGACATACAGTTTCTACTTCCAAAAGAGGAAAAATCCATTTAAAGTCCTAACTAATTGATTCTTAATTATTTCAATGTAGATAGACAAATAACAATTCAATGGCTTCTATTCATGGAGCTATGTGTGTGTTAAGGAAAATGCTTAGGAAATTTTTCTACAGAGGGCTTGAAACCACCAGATACCTCCATACGATGAGTTTTCTTTCTCAAGAAAAGTAAATGGAATTAGCAGACTCTTGTGGATTTTTCTTTAGCAGGGTCTCCCAGGGGCCTCTGCAATTTCTAAACATGCTGCTGCCTTTCTCCTCTCCCGATTCCACCATTTCTAATATCCATATCTTTATCTACACTGACCTCTCTGTCTATATCCCTATCTAAAGGAGAAGGTGAGAAAGTGAGAAGGGGAGAAGCTTGTCCTTGTCTCCGGATGAAGGCATGTGGAGACTGTGAGTAAATGTCACCTTACCTACAATTTCTGCCCCAGGAAAGGGATAAAAGTGGTCAGAACATACCCCACCTCCGCCTCCTTGCTGCAACAGTTGTCTCTTTGGGAGCTTTTGTTCATCCACAGAGTCAAGCCACAGATTCAAGATCCTCTGTACCAAAAAGGAACTCCACATTTGGCAGGAGAGTGAAAGCAGTGTGAGCAGCATGTGGATACTACTGGGCATGGCATCCGATGTGAATAAAGCAGGAATAAAACCCTTTTCTTATCCCTGCCTCCTCGAGACTGTGGTATTTTTCCTGCTCAAGCAGTGGCCAATCCTGGGGTCTGCAGGTTCAGATCAATGAAAGCCCCTGGCTGAGCTGAGCCACGGGACAGGGTTGCCTACAGCAAGCTGATTCTGCCCCTGACGGGCAACGGCAGACAGCGCAAGACAGCAAGGAGAAAAACACACAGACAGAGCAGCATAAGGCTGATGGATTTAAAGAAAAAAGACCTGCAGACCCTGAAAAATCACAGTGTAGTGGTATTTTCTGAAAACTAATCTTTAAAATGACTATCCTGAGTTACCGAGAAAAGTGTGAATTATGTTTTTCACTCAGTTTAAGAAAGCATGGGACTTTATGGTGAAAACTGGATGACATCTCATTAAAACGGAAAATAAAACACAAGTGATCATTCTCATCAATATTATCTGATGCCTGTAATAAACACATTAAAAAATATTGGAAGGGAATGTACTAAAGTGTGAACAGCCATCATTTCCACATGGTAGAAATATGGGAAATTTAAACTTTGATCTTCATATTTTTCAAATGCTTCCAAATTTTTGAGACAAGGATCCATTGGCTTCATAATCTTAAAAATGTATTTTGGAACAGAGTACATAAATTCATTCTATATATAGAGTATATATATTCACTTAATATACATACTCAATTATATATATTCACTTAATATATATTGAATATATATTCTATATATATTCGTTTGGTATATACATTGCTCTTTAAAGCAATTTTCCTAAATATCTGAAATTTGCCCAATACAATGTTGAGATTTTATCTAAAATTCTGTAAAATGTCACCTTTTTAGTTGTGTATGTACATATGTATTTATGCATACACACTAAAGGAAATCCTGAAATCTAGTCAACTTTCCAGTTATATCCTGTCCAGTTTTACTGCTACTTTGAACTTGTTCTCAACTCTCTACCTACTGCTACATCCGCTGTCTAAACAAGACTGAGCCTCTCCTTCAGAATACAGATGATCAAGCTTTCCTGGGAGAGGGTAAATATGTTGATTGAGGCTAAGGGGCCATTTTCTCAGCTTATCAAATAAAGTCTTTTATAAAGCTTTATCACAAAGATAATAATGCTCATAAGACTATTAAAGTTTGCTAAGGATATTATGCAATATGAAAAATAATAATATTAAAATATTATTTCCAATGGTGGTTGATTCCATATATGTACTTGCATCATTTGAATAAATAATTTCATATCATTTCCGTTATTTCCCTGTGTGTGCAATAATTCAGGATTTCGAGTGCGAGTTAGAAGGAGCAGTTGAGAAGAAATGCAGTTTGGGCAAAAACTGCCTGTCTTTTCCTTGAGCATCTCTTGCTTTCTATCCTACACTATTTCGGACCCAGATCACAGATGATCATTTTTTCATTTATCTTGGCTGAAAACTTAAACTGTTGGCTTTTCATATCTATGTCAGGCTCTAATAATACTTGGGACAGGACAATGCACTGTTAAGACACAGAGGTCATGAGAGCCACTCAAGAGAACACCTGCTCCTACCCCAGCCTCTTCAAGGTCCCCTCTCTTTAAGAAGTTAGTTGCATGAGAAGCCCTCCTTTACCAGATCATGTGAAGGGAACATAAACAAAAGGCAAGATGGATTTCCTTTCAGGAAAAGATATGCTCATTCCTTTTATATATATGTCCATATCCATAACTATACCTATCTATGGATGGGTAAATATAGATAGATAGATGTATATGGATAGGTATCTTTGAAGATGAAATTATCCATTAGTGGCTTTAATTTCAGTGTATATCCTTAATGATGGGGTAATATTAGCACATCCTCTTCTGGTGGATGGGATGGCTTGGCCTAGAATGGTGTGGGTGGACAAGCAGGTGGCTGGGAGCTGAGGGGGTGTAAGCCTCCCTAACTACAACAAATCTACAACGGCCTCCACACCCCCAGGCCGACTGCCTCCTGAGTATCCTTCCTCCTTACTTCCATTATTTAAACACTGTGTATACTCACCTGTGCTGGAAAGTGACTGAGGAAAGGTAAGAGCTGAAATCCTGAATCACTGATTTGATAGAATGCAGATCTAATTATGTTATGCAATGACGACATCTGCATTTTTAACAATTCCAGAAGCCAAATCTCTACAGGACCTTTGGCTATAACAGGATTATCCAACTAAAAAATATATTACAAATATATTACAAATTGATAACAATTTGGTATTTTCACAAATGTCACACACATAACTTGATAAATCATAGTACCTTGATACAAAGCAAATAATTTTACATAAAATGGTTAAAACATTAGTAAAATAAACTAATACTACGGGTGGAAGGGATTATGAAGATCATGTGGTCTAAAACCTTCATTTTACAGATGATAAAATGAGTCTCAGAGAGGTTAAGTGAGTTATCCAAACTAGTTTGTACCAAAGCCAGGGCTACAGCATCAGAATCCAAGTCCAACCCTCAGCCCCTACCCCATTTTTTGTAAGGAAATTACATTTCTCTTCAACCTAAACTTTTAAAGAAATCCTAATAATGAAAGTTTAACGAAGTTAAATTACAATAATTTTTTCTCCTTCTCTTGATATGACAGCCAGGATGTGATCGTAGTCTTTTGCGTGAAATGTCACCTCATTTATGTTGTCAGATACTGCAGGGAGATGTGGCTACAAGAAACACAAGATAGCAAGAACATCATACATGGAAGCTAAACACAAAAGCCACTGAGATTTTTTTACAAGCCCGAATAATTTTCATTTTTGTAAAAGATTAAGAATTTACTTGATTGTCAAAAAGAAAAAAGCTGTGCTTTGGCCCTTGGCTGACTTGAAGGCCACTTTTTAAAATCCAGCTCTACAGCATGTTTCCTCCAAGTTCTGCAAAAGGCCCTTAGACTAATGCCCATCACCTTCCTCCAGATGGAGACTGAACCATGCCTCTTCCCTCCCAGAGACAGCTCCGTCCCACCTTCTCTCTTGGCTCGCTCTCTGACTGACACACCTTTTCATTCCCTCCTCTCTTTTCTCCTTGGAAACCAATAAGAAGATATTATTAGCTGCTTCTCAGATTTCTGAACCAGAAATAGTCCCGGGATGGATGTTTTAGTGCCTCCCCCACCCAGTTCCCTAGAGTTTTCCTTTTTCGTCCCTGGAAATGGCCAAAAGCATTTGAGAAGCATTCTGAATGGAAAAAAGGATAAATCCAAACCACAATCCAAAGTTGATCTGAAAATATTTAGATTAAAATACTCATAATAAAGAAGTTCACTTACAGTAAGCACATACTGTGTGCCAGATACTTTTGAATGCATTCTCATGTAATCTTTGTGACAATCGTATGAGGCAGGGACCATTAATATCTCAATTTTACAGACAAGGAAACTGAGGCACAGGAAAATTAAGAAGCTGCCTAAGGTCATCCAGCTAGTGACTCACATAGCCAGTGATTATTGCTTCATGTCAGTGGGCTCCAAATAGACAGAAAATAGGACATTTAATAATCAGCATAACTTTTAATACTCTTCTTTCCTGGTTGCAGTTTTAAGATGTTAGCTTCATATTCATTAGTGATGACATATGCTGTGGGAAAAAATGGCTTAGATAACAGATATTTAGACTATACCTGTATGGTGTGGGAATCACTGGCTTGTCCAAGAATTTCCAGGAGAACTGGATCAGATACAAAGAAGAATCTTGGGAATCGTAATCGCTTCTTCTCCAAATACCTTTAAATAAAATCAGGTTACCAAACGTTTTTCTCAATTATTAATCATTGTCTTTTCTTTTAACCAAGACACATCCTCAATAACATAATAGCAAACACCCATAGCCGTTTCCCGTTTGCCTCTGAAATGTTTAGTTAGAACCAAAGTCCATGCACCACCATGGATAACACTTAGGAAAACAAGTAGAAATAACAAAAGGGATTCAGAGCAAGCCTGCCACAGTCAACTATTGTCATCTTTCTCATCAAAAAGCCTCCTGTGGACCTTGTGGCTTAAAGCCAGGGTGAGCACATCATTTACCTTAAATGAAAACATTTGAGGGTAAGAGGGGGCACAACTAACCATTAAGCCAGGACAGAGGCATAAACTTGGACAAGACAGGATACATTGTTACCCTAATTCAAATAGAAATTGAGAACAAACTGTCTTTTAAGAAAACTATCCATGAGATTCAAGATGGCAGTGTGAGAGGTGAGACAGAGAACTCCTCCCAAAACCACAGATAGTGAGAAAATGTAGTTAAAACAACTAACCCTAAAATAGCAACAGGAAAGAAGGCTGCACCAGACTGCATACAGATCTCTCAAAGAGAGCAGACCTCATGAAACGGGGTACCAGTTCTGCTCCCCTATGAAACCCAACCTCACTCTAGGTGCTCAGTAGCTTCAGAGGCTGGAGCTTCTAGACACTAGAGGGCACCACACAGAAATATGAAATGTCAAAAGAACATGGTTCAGACCAAAATCTCACAAACCCCAGAAAAAGGTCCAAATGAAACCAAACTCACCAATCTTCCTGAAAGAGAGTTCAAAATAAAAATCATAAAAATGCTTATGGAGGTACAGAAAAATATTCAAGAACTCAGGAACAAATTCAAAACAGAGATTCAATCATTAAGAAATTCCATATCTGAAATGAAACATACAATGAAGGGATTTAAAAGAAGATTAGATGTAGTAGAAGAGATGGTAAAAGGAATAGAAATTAGAGAAGAGGATACAAAGAAGCTGAGGCACAGAGAGAAAAAAGAATCTCTAAGAATGAAAGAATATTGAGAGAATGGTGTGAAGAACACAAACGGTACAATATTCGCATTATAGGGGTACCAAAAGAAGAAGAGAGAGAAAAAGGGATAGAAAGTGTCATTAAGGAGGTATTTGCTGAAAACTTCCCCACACAGATTGGGAAAGAGTCTCTCAAGCCATGGAGGTGCACAGATCTCCCAACACAATGGACCCAAGGAAGACAACATCAAGACATATAATTAAAATGGCAAAGATCAAGGATAAAGACAGACTTTTACAAGCAGCTAGAGAGAGAAAAAAGATCACATACAAAGGAAAACCGATCAGACTATCATCAGATTTCTCAACAGAAAGCTTACAGGCCAGAAGAGAGTGGCATGATATATTTAATGCATGAAGCAGAAGGGCCTTGAACCAAGAATACTCTACCCAACAAGGTTATCATTTAAATTTGAAGGAGGGATTAAACAATTCCCAGATAAGCAAAAGCTGAGAGAATTTACCTCCCACAAACCACCTCTACAGTGTATTTTGGACAGACTCCTACATGGAAGTATTCCTAAAGCTAACTAGATGTCACCTAAGGGCTAGACAAACAGTACAGAATATGATTCATAACATACAAAGAATGGAGGAGGAAGAAAAAGAAAAAGGAGGAAGAAAAAGAACTTTTAGGTTGTGTTTGTAATAGCATGGAAGTGAGTTAAATTTGACTGTTAGATAGTAACGGAATTAACCTTGAACCTTTGGTAATCACAAAACTAAAGCCTGCAATGGCAGTAAGTACATACCTATCGATAATCACCCTAAATGTAAATGGTCTGCATGCACCAATCAAAAGACAAGGAGTCACTGAATGGATAAAAAAACAGGACCCCAGATTCAAGATGGAGGCATGAGAGGTGAGACGGAGAGCTCCTCCCAAAACCACAAACAGTACGAAAATGCAGTTAATAAGTACAACTAACCTTTAGACAGCAACAAGAAAGAAGGCTGAACCAGACTGCATACAGACCTCACAAACAGAGCAGACCTCAAGAAACAGTGCAATGTATGAAAGCCTTAATCTGGCAGGACCCAAGCCCTTCCCCCACCCCAGCTCACTGGTGGGAGGAAGAGAAACAGGACATGGGAGGGGGTGAAAGCCTGGGACTGCTGGACACCTAGCCCTGGACATATGCTTTATGAGCAGAATCCTATAGTGTGTGGTGCCCTGGGCGTTGGGGAGCTCCAATAGGTGGAGTGCTTGCAAAATTGACATTCCAGCCCTTTGTGGAGGAGGGGATCCACACCCGGCCACTCTGTGCCATAGGAAAGGCAGGGAGTCTGAGAGGCTTCCTTGCAGCAAGAGTGCTGCTGAAGGGGTGGGGTGTGTACGTAGCTTGCTGTGCGGGAGAAGGGAGAGCTGGACAAGGTTGCCTGGGCGGGCTCTGCCCAGCTGGTTGGGAACTTTGAAGAGTTTCAGGTGCTCCATTCCCCTGACTGCCTACTCAGCTCTGAGGCCCCCCTACTATGACACACACACTGCCTAGCCTTCGTACTGGCCTGAAGGCACCTGCTCGCAAACCCGCAGTCACTGCGCAGGCATCAGGCCAGCCAGAGGGAGCCCCGCCTACAACAGCTAAAGACAAAAAGCACAGAATATTACCCATGTGTGCTTGGCCCAATGCCTCTGACACTGGAGACAGGCAACGCAGATGGGAAGCAGGAAACAGATCTTTCCTCAACCCCAGGCACCAGCTCTGCTCCCCTACGTCCCCCAACCTCACTCTAGGGGCTGAGCAGCTCCAGAGACTGGAGTTTCTGCACACTAGTGGGCACCACACAGAAATACGAAATGTCAAAAGAACATCATTCAGACCAAAATCTCACAAACCCAAGAAAGAGGGCCAAATGAAACCGAACTCAAAAGTCTTCCAGAAAGAGAGTTCAAAATAAAAATTATAAACATGCTTACGGAGGTACAGAAAAATATTCAAGAACACATGAACGAATTTAACATGGAGATTCAATCATTAAGAAATACCATATCTGAAATGAAACATATAATGGAGGGATTTAAAAGCAGATTAGATGTAGTAGAAGAGATGGTAAATGGAATAGAAATTAGAGAAGAGGGATACAAAGAAGCTGAGGCACAGAAAGAAAAAAAAATCTCTAAGAATGAAAGAATATTGAGAGAACTGTGCTGTGTGACCTACCCAAATGGAACAATATTCACATTATAGAAGAGAGAGAAAAAGGGATAGAAAGTGTCATTGAGGAGGTAATTGCTGAAAACTTCCCCAGTCTGGGGAAAGAGATAGTCTCTCAAGCTATGGAGGTGCACAGATCTCCCAACACAATGGACCCAAGGAAGACAACATCAAGACATATAATAACTAAAATGGCAAAGATCAAGGATAAAGACAAACTTTTAAAAGCAGCTAGAGAGAGAAAAAAGATCACATTCAAAGGAAAACCCATCAGGCTATCATTAGACTTCTCAACAGAAACCTTATAGGCCAGAAGAGAGTGGCATGATATATTTAATGCAATGAAACAGAAGGGCCTTCAACCAAGAATACTCTACCTGGCAAGGTTATCATTTAAAATTGAAGGAGGGATTAAACAATTTTCAGATAAACCAAAGCTGAGAGAATTTACCTCCCACAAACCACCTCTACAGGGCATGTTGGAGGGACTCCTGTAGATGGAAGTATTCCTAAGGCTAAGCAGATATCATTCCAGGGAAGACAAAGAGTAGAGAATATGATTCATAACATACAAAGAATGGAGGAAGAAGAAAAAGGAGGAAAAAAAAAGAACCTTTAGGTTGTGTTTGTAATACTATACAGAGTAAGTTAAATTAGACTGTTAGATAGTAAGGGAATTGCCCTTGAACCTTTGGTAACAACAAATTTAAGTGTAAAATGGCAATAAGAACATACCTATCGTTAGTCACCCTAAATGTAAATGGTCTGAATGCACCAATCAAAAGACATAGAGTTACTGAATGGATAAAAAAACAACAAGACAGCAGACTTCTGGGAAGATGGCGGCATGAGCAGAGCAGTGAAATCTCCTCCCCAAACCATATATATTTGTGAAAATACAACAAATACAACTATTCCTAAAAGAGAGACCAGAAGATACAGTACAGCAGCCAGGATACAGGTACATCTGCAAGAACTCAGCGCCTCACAAAGTGGGTAAGATACAAAGCCATCACCCAGTGGGACCCGAGCACTCAACCACCCCAGCGCACCGGCAGAAGGAAAAGATTCAGAGTGGGGAGGGAATGGAAGCACAGGCCCACCAAAAAACCAGACATGGTGATCTGAGCTGGGAGCACTGACACACATCGCGTGGTGTATCAGAGATTAGAAAAACAGAAGGGCAGGATCTGAGATGGAGACTGAAACCAGGGCCCCTCAGCCGGCTCCCCAGGACAAAAGAAAAGCACGCACTTTTTTTTTTAAGTCTTAAAGGGACAAGGGCCCAACAGTGGAACAAAATCGTTCCAGCGCACTCGACCCAGAGGGCTTGGAGTCTTGGGGAATTTCAGACCGCCTGGCCAGTGGCCGGGCAAAGAGGCTTCCCATACAGATCAGCAGCCTACCATTCATTCCCCCCACCACCTGGCCAGAACAGCAAAGGGCCTGGCGGAGCCACCGCTACTGCGGAACAGCAGAGGAGCGGCCCCGCCCACAGCAACCTCACAGAATCTACTCCCGGCTGGTGCACAGCTAAGCGGGAGGAGCCCCAGAACCAGGGTCGGAAGGCACCAAGGGGACCAGAATGCACCCAATGAGACTGCAAACCCCCACAGGGCTATAGGCTAAGCTGAGGCAGCCTGTGCACAGGCAGCTCAGGGGATTATCCCAGAGAATGCCTCCCGGTGTGCTGGAAAACAGCTAAGGCCCCTGAGAAGGGCAAGGACAACAACAAGCAGGAAGGGACTTTGTTCTCCCAGCTGACACATGTGGCGACTACCAGTGACCACTTCTATCGCCATGAAAAGACAGAGGAATATGGTATAGAAAAGCTTAGCCAGACAACCCCAGAGAAGGGGCATGATGGGATAGACTTATACAATCTTCCTGAAAAAGAATTCAGAATAAAAGTCATAACCATGCTGATGGATCTACAGAGAAATGTGCAAGAGCTGAGGGAGGAAGTTAGGGAAGTGAGGAAAGACAGTGCAGAAATCAGACAGGTGATAGACGGGCTTAGCAGCAGACTGGACGAGGTGCAAGAGACTGTTAATGGAATACAAATCAGAGAACAAGAATACAGAGAAACTGAGGCAGAGAGAGATAAAAGGATCTCAAGGAATGAAAGAATATTAAGAGAACTATGTGATCAATCCAAATGGAAAAATATTCACATTATAGGAGTACAAGAAGAAGAAGAGAGAGAAAAAGGGATAGAAAGTGTCTTTGAAGAAATAATTGTTGAAAATTTCCACAAGCTATGGAAGGAAAGAGTTTCTCAGACCATGATAGCACACAGATCTACCAGAAAAATGGACCAAAGGAATACAACACCAAGACACATAATAATGAAAATGGCAAAGATCAAAGATAAGGACAGAGTATTAAAGGCAGCTAGAGAGAGAAAAAAGATCACCTACAAAGGAAAACCCATCAAACTATCATCAGACTTTTCAACAGAAACCTTACAGGCCAGAAGAGAATGGCATGACATATTTAACATAATGAAACAGAAGGGCCTTGAACCAAGAATATTGTATCCAGCACGATTATCATTTAAATTTGAGGGAGGGATTAAACAATTCCCAGACAAACAAAAGTTGAGGGAATTTGCCTCCCATAAACCACCTCTACAGGATATGTAAAAGGGACTGCTCTAGATGGAAGCACTCCTAAGGCTAAAAAGATGTCACCAGAGGAAAAAAAAATCATAGCAAAGAAAGCAGACCATCCAAATACTAACTAAAGGCAAAGAATAAAACACCTAGTTTATAAAGAATAGAGGAGGAAGAATAAGAAGGGAGAGAAATAAAGAATCATCAGACTGTGCTTATAATAACTTAACAAGAAAGTTCAGTTAGACTGTTAGATAGTAAAGAAGCTACACTTGAACCTTTGGTAACCACGAATCTAAAGCTAGCAATGGCAATAAATACATATCTATCGATAATCACCCTAAATGTAAATGGACTGAATGCACCAATAAAAAGACACAGAGTTACTGAATGGATAAAAAAACAAGACCCATCTTTATGCTGCCTACAAGAGACTCACCTCAAACCCAAAGATATACACAGACTAAAGGTGAAGGGATGGAAAAAGATATTTCATGCAAACAACAAGGAGAAAAAAGCAGGTGTTGCAGTACTTGTATCAGACAAAATAGACTTCAAAACGAAGAAAGTAACAAGAGATAAAGAAGGACATTACATAATGATAAAGGGGTCAGTCCAACAAGAGGATATAACCATTTAAAATATATATGCACCCAACACAGGAGCGCCAGCATATGTGAAACAAATACTAACAGAATTAAAGGAGGAAATAGAAAGCAATGCAGACATTTTAGGAGACTTCAACACACCACTGACTCCAGAGGACATATCAACCAGACAGAAAATGACTAAAGACACAGAGGCACTGAACAACATACTAGAACAGATGGACCTAACAGACATCTACAGAATTCTACACCCAAAAGCAGCAGGATACACATTCTTCTCAAGTGCACATGGAACATTTTCCAGAATAGACGACATACTAGGCCATAAAAAGAACCTCAGTAAATTCAAAAAGATTGAAATTCTAGAAACCACTTCTCAGGTCACATGTACAAAGCTAGAAATAAACTGTAAAAAGAAAATAAAAAGGCTCACAAATACATGGAGACTTAACAGCATTCTTCTAAATAATCTATGGATAAATGACCAAATTAAAACAGAGATTAAACAATATATGGAGACTAATGACAACAATAAAACAAAGTCGCAACTTCTGTGGGAGGCACCAAAGGCAGGTCTAAGAAGAAAGTATATTGCAATCCAGGCCCATTTAAAGAAGGAAGAACATTCCCAAATGAACAGTCTAAAGACACATTATTGAAATTGGAAAAAGAAGTACAAATGAGGCCCAAAGTCACCAGAAGGAGAGACATAATAAAGATCAGAGAAGAAATAAATAAAATTGAGAAGAATAAAACAATAGAAAAAAATCAATGAAACCAAGAGCTGGTTCTTCGAAAAAATAAACAAAATAGATAAACCCCTAGCCAGACTCATTAAGAGAAAAAGAGAATCTACACACATAAACAGAATCAGAAATGAGAAAGGAAAAATAACGACGGATCCCACAGAAATACAAAGAATTATAAGAGAATACTATGAAAATTTATATGCTAACAAGCTGGAAAACCTAGAAGAAATGGACAACTTCTTAGAAAAATACAACCTTCCAAGACTGACCAAGCAAGAAACAGAAAACCTAAACAGACCAATCACCAGCAACGAAATTGAATCGGTAATCAAAAAACTACCCAAGACCAAGAACAAAATCTCGAGCCAGATGGTTTCATCTCTGAATTCTACCAGACATATAGAGAAGAAATAACACCCATTCTCCTTAAAGTTTTCCAACAAATAGAAGAGGAGGGAATACTTGCAAACTCATTCTATAAAGCCAGCATCACTCTAATACCAAAACCTGGCAAAGACCTCACCAAAAAAGATAACTACAGACCAATATCCATGATGAACATAGACACAAAAATACTCAACAAAATATTAGCAAAGCGACTTCAAAAATACATCAAGAGGATCATACACCATGATCAAGTGGGATTCATCCCAGGGATGCAAGGATGGTTCGAAAATCCATCAACATCATCCACCACATCAACAAAAATAAAAAGAAAAACCACATCACCATCTCCATAGATGCTGAAAAAGCATTTGCCAAAATTCAACTTCCATTCATGATTAAAACTCTCAGCAAAATGGGTATAGATGGCAAGTACCTCAACATCATAAAGGCTATATATGATAAACCCACAGCTAACATCATACTTAACAGTGAGAAGCTGAAAGCTTTTCATCTAAGATCAGGAACAAGACAGGGATGTCCACTCTCTCCACAGTTATTCAACATATTACTGGAGGTCCTAGCCATGGCAATCAGAAAAAACAAAGAAATACAAGGCATCCAGATTGGTAAAGAAGAAGTCAAATTGTCACTATTTCCAGATGACATGATATTGTACATAAAAACCCTAAAGACTCGACTCCAAAACTACTAGAACTAATATCTGAATTCAGCAAAGTTGCAGGATACAAAATTAATGCACAGAAAACTGTTCCTTTCCTATACAGTACTGATGAGCTCACAGAAAGAGAAATCAGGAAAACAGTTCTATTCACAATTGCATCAAAAAGAATAAAATACCTAGGAATAAACTTAACCAAGAAAGTGAAAGACCTATACCCTGAAAACTACAGGACACTCCTAAGAGAAATTAAAGATGACACTAACAAATGGAAATTCATCCCATGCCCTTGGCTAGGAAGAATAAATATTGTCAAAATGGCTATACTACCTAAAGCAATCTACAGATTCAATGCAATCCCTATCAAAATACTAATAGCATTCTTCAATGAATTGGAACAAATAGTTCTAAAATTCATATGGAACCATAAAAGACTCCGAAAAGCCAAAACAATCCTGAGAAGGAGGAAAAAACAGGGGGAATTACGCTCCCTGACTTCAAGCTCTACTACAAAGCCACAGTAATCAAGACAATTAGGTATTGGCACAAGAACAGACAGACAGACCAGTGGAAAAGAATAGAAAATCCAGACATTAACCCAAACATATACAGTCAATTAATATATGATAAAGGAGCCTTGGATATACAATGGGGAGTTGACAGCCCCTCCAGCAGCTGGTGTTGGCAAAATGGGACAGCTACATGTAAGAGAATGAAACTGGACTACTGTCTAACCCCTTACACAAAAGTAAACTCAAAATGGATCAAAGGCCTGAATGTAAGTCATGAAACCATAAAAATCTTAGAAAAAAATATAGGCAAAAACTCTTGGATATAAACATGAGCAACTTCTTCATGAACATGTCTCCTCGGGCAAGGGAAACAAAAGCAAAAATGAACGAATGGGACTGTATCAAACTAAAAAGCTTCTGTACAGCAAGGGATACCACAAGTAGAACAAAAAGACGTCCTACAGTATGGGAGAATATATTCATAAGCAACATATCCGACAAGGGGTTGACATCAAAATTATACAAACAGCTCCCAGACCTCAACAAACAAAAACCAAATAAGCCAATTAAAAAATGGGCAGAGGAGCTGAATAGACACTTCTACAAAGAAGAAATTCAGATGGGCAAGAGGCACATGAAAAGATGCTCCACATCACTAATCATCAGAGAAATGCAGATTAAAACCACAATGAGATATCACCTCACACCAGTAAGGATGGCCACCAACCAAAACACAAACAAAAACAAATGTTGGCGATTATGTGGAGAAAGGGGAACCCTCCTACACTGCTGGTGGGAATGTAAATTAGTTCAACCATTGTGGAAAGCAGAATGGAGGTTCCTCAAAAAACTCAAAATAGAAATCCAATTTGACCCAGGAATTCCACTTATACGATTTACCCTAAGAATGCAGCAGCCCAATTTGAAAAAGACAGATGCACCCCTATGTTTATTGCAGCACTATTTACAATAGCCAAGAAATGGAAGCAACCTAAGTGTCCATCAGTAGATGAATGGATTAAGAAGATGTGGTACATATACACAATGGAATATTATTCAGCCATAAGAAGAAAACAAATCCTACCATTTGCAACAACATGGATGGAGCTAGAGGGTATTATGCTCAGTGAAATGAGACAGGCAGAGAAAGGCAAGTATCAAATGATTTCACTCATCTGTGGAGTATAAGAACAAAGAAAAAACTGAAGGAACAAAACAGCAGCAGACTCACAGAACCCAAGAACGGACTAATAGTTACCAAAGAGAAAGGGACTGGGGACAAAGTGGGTGGGAAGGGAGGGATAAGGGGGAAAAGGGGTATTACAATTAGCACACATACTGTAGCTAGGGGGTGGCATATGGGGAAGGCAGTATAACACAGAGAAGACACGTAGTGATTCTATAGCATCTTGCTATGCTGATGGACAATGACTGTAATGGGGTATGTGGTGGGGACTTGATAATGGGTGTGCCTAGCAACGATAATGTTGTTCATGTAACTGTACATTAATAAAAAAAAGGAAAACTATCCATGAATTTATCTGGTTAATTGTTTCAGTGTACGTCTCTTGACTCCATGTCTGTGGCAGGTTGAATGGAAGCCGACCCCCCTCAAAATAAATGTCTGAGTCCCAGTCCCTAGAATCTATAAGTGTGGCATTATTTTACAAAGCATCTTACAGATGGATTTAAGTGTACGATATCAAGAAAGATCATCCTGGGTTAGTCAAATGAGCCCTAAATCCAGTGACTAGTGTTCTCATAAGAGATGCGCCGCAAGAAGAGGAGAAGGACATGAAAAAGACAAAGAGACTAGAATTATGTGGCTACAAGCCAAGAAATTTTTAGACCCACCAGAAACTGAAAGAGGCCAGGAAAGATTCTCCCTTAGAGTCTTCAGAAGACGCTGACACCTTGATTTCAGACTTCTGGGCTCCAGAACTGTGAGAAAATTAATTTCTGTTGTTTTAAGCCACTGGTTTGTGGTAATTTGCATCAGCAGCCCTACAAAACTAATACAATGTCTTAACTCCAACACTTCCAAGCCGAAGGCATCTAGTTTTGCAGAAAAATTAAATTTATGTGAAATTCTAGATTCCTATCACCACTTCAATCATCGTTACCAAACCAGAAATGCAGTCAGTACTGTTGAATTGTTCTGGATAAAACACCTTTAGATATAAAATGAATGATAGGAAAAAGATGGCAGCGTGAGAGGTGAGACAGAAGCCTCCTCCTAAAACCACATATAATATGAAAATATAACTAATAACAACTAATTGTGAAAGAGCAACAGGAAAGAAGGCTGCGCCAGGCTGCATACACCTAGAGAAAAGAAAAAACCTCATGGAACAGGATAACGTACCAAAGCCATGACCCAGTGGGACCCAAGATCTGACCCCACCCCAGCTTACCAGTGGCAGGAAGAGAAACGGAGTGGGGAGGGAGTGGAGGCCTGGGACTGCTGACCACCTAGCTCTGGAGATCTGCTCTAGGAGCACAAACTTACATTGCATGGTGGCCTGGTGATTAGGGGGGTTGGAAAGTTAAGACAGGCAGAATACCTGGAGAAACTGAGATTCCAGCCACTTGTGGAAAACAGGTATCCATATCTGGCTGCTCTGGTACAAAAGAAAGGCTGGAAGTCTGAGAAACTACCTAACAGCAAGAGGGTTGCTAAAGGGGCAAGGACTGCACAGAGCTTACTGCTCAGGAGAAAGGACAGGTAGATAAAATTGTCCACGTGAACTCTGTGCAGCAGGTTGGGAACATTCACGATCTTCTGGCACTCCAGTTCCCTGGCTGGCTACACAGCTCCAAGGTTCCCCACCGTGATATGCACTCCACTGCGCCTTCTTCCTGGCCAGCCCACACCTGGCTCACAAACCAGCAAGCCCTGCCCTGGGGTCAGGCCAGTCAGATGGAAGCCCCACCTACAGCATCTACAAAAGTAAAGCATAGAGGCTTATACCTTGTGCTGGGCACACTGGTTCTAGCAGTGGAGACAGGCATAGCAGCTGGGAAGCAGGAATGAGCCCGTTCCTCCCCCCAGGCACCAACACCACTCCCCTGCTACCCCCAACATTGCTCCAGGGGCTGAGCAGCTCCAGACAGTAGAGATTCTGGGCACTAGAGGGCACCACATACAAATATTAAATGTCAAAGGAACCTGGTTCAAAGCAAAATCATACATTCACCAGAAAAGGAGCCAAATGAAACCGATCACACGAATCTTCCTGAAACACATTCAAAAGAAAAATCATAAACATGTTAATGGAGGTACAGAAAAATATTCAAGAACTCAGGAATGAATTCTGGTCAGAGGTCCAATCATTACGGAACACAGTAGCAGAAATGAAACATACAATGGAAGGTTTTAAAAGCAGATTAGATATGGTGGAGGAGACAATAAATGAAATAGAAATTAGAGAAGAGGAATAAAAAGAAGCTGGGGCACAGAGAGAAAAAAGGATCTCTAAGAATGAAAGAATATTAAGAGAACTGTGTGACCAATGCAAACGGAACAATATTCGTATTATACAGGTACCAGAAGAAGAGAGAGAAAAAGGGATAGAGTCTTTGAAGAGGAAATTGCTGAAAACTTCCCCAATCTGGGGAAGGAGATAGTCTCTCAGGCCATGGAGGTGCACATATCTCCAAACACAAGGGATTCAAGAAAGACAACACCAAGACATATTATAAATAAAATGGCAAACGTCAAGGATAAAGGACAGACTATTAAGAGCAGCCAAAGAGAGAAATAAGATCACATACAAAGGAAAGCCCATCAGGCTATCATAAGACTTCTTGGCAGAAATCTTACAGGCCAGAAGGGTGTGGCATGATCTATTTAATGTAATGAAGTAGAAGGGACTCAAACCAAGAATACTTTATCCAGCAAGATTATCATTTAAATTTGAAGGAGAGATTAAACTATTTCCAGATAAGCAAACACTGAGATAATTTACCTCCCACAAACCATCTCTACAGTGTATTTTAGAGAGATTGCTATAGATGGAAGTGTTCCTAAGATTTAATAGCTGTCACCAGAGGTAATAAAAGCATATCAAAGAAAATAGAACAGTTAATTACTAAGCAAATGCAAAATTAAATCAACTACCCCCAAAGTCAGTCAAGGGATAGACAAAGAGTTCAGAATATGATACCTAATATATAAAGAATGAAGGAGGAAGAAAAACGAGGAGAAATAAAAAACCTTTAGATTGCGTTTGTAATAGCAGACTAAATGAGTTAAGTTAGATTCTTAGAGAGTAAGGAAGTTAACCTTGAACCTTTGGTAAGCACGAATCAAAGCCTGCAATGGCAATAAGTACATACCTATCAATAATCACCGTAAATATAAATGGTCTGAATGCACCAATCAAAAGACATAGAGTCACTGAATGGATAAAAAAACCAAACCCATCTATATGCTTCCTACAAGAGACTCACTTTAAACCCAAAGACATACACCGACTAAAAGTGAAGGGATGGAAAAAGATATTTCATTAAAGCAATAGGGAGAAAAAATCAGGAGTTGCAGTACTTGTATCAGAAAAAATAGACTTCAAAACAAAGAAAGTCTCAAGAGACAAAGAAGGACATTACATAATGATAAAAGGGTCAGTCCAACAAGAGGATATAACTATTATAAATATCTATGCACCCAACACAGGATCACCTACATATGTGAAACAAATACTAACAGAATTAAAGGGGTTAATAAAATGCAATGCATTCATTTTAGGAGACTTCAACACACCATTCACTCTAAAGAACAGATCACCCAGACATAAAATAAGTAAAGACACAGAGGCACTGAACAACATATTAGAACAGATGGACCTAACAGACATCTATAGAACACTCCATCCAAAAGCAACAGGATACACATTCTTCTCAAGTGCACATGGAATATTTTCAAGAATAGATCATATATTAGGCCACAAGAAGATTGAAATTGTACCAACCAGCTTCTCAGATCACAAAGGTATGCAACTAGAAATTACACAAAGAAAATGAAAAAGACCACCAACACATGGAGGCTTAATAACATACTCCTAAATAATCAATGGATCAATGACAAATAAAAACAGAGATCAAGCAATATATGGAGACAAATGATAACAATAATTCAACACCACAAAATCTGTGGGATGCAGCAAAGGCTGTGCTAAGAGGGAAGTATATTGCAATACAGGCCCACCTAAGGAAAAAAGAAAAATCCCAAATGAACTGTAAAAACTCACAATTAATAAAACTAGAAAAAGAACAAATGTGGCCCAAATTCAGTAGAAGAAGGGACATAATAAAGATTAGAGCATAAATAAATAAAACCGAGAAGTATAAAGCAATAGAAAGAATCAATGAAAGCATGAGCTGTGTCTTCGAGAAAATAAAATAGATAAAACCCTAGCTAGCCAGACTTATCAAGAACAAAAGAGGGTCTACACACATAAACAGAACCAGAAATGAGAAAGGAAAAATCACCACAGACACCACAGAAATACAAAGAATTATGACAGAATACTATGAAAAATTATATGCTAACAAACTGGAT
This sequence comes from Phataginus tricuspis, assembly GCA_029783875.1. Lineage (NCBI taxonomy): Eukaryota > Metazoa > Chordata > Mammalia > Pholidota > Manidae > Phataginus > Phataginus tricuspis. The sequence continues at coordinate 29,523,587 of JAQQAC010007890.1, forward strand.
AACCTATAAGAAATGGACAACTTTCTAGAAAAATACAACCTTTCAAGCCTGACCCAGAAAGAAAGAAAGTATCTGAACAGACCAATTAACAGCAACAAAATTGAATTGGTAATCAAAAACCTACCTAAGAAAAAAACTCCTGGAACAGATGGCTTCACTGCTGAATTTTATCAAACACTTAGTTAAGTCCTAATACCCATCTTCCTGAAAGTTTTCCAAAAAGTAGAAGAGGGAATACTTTCAACTCATTCTATGAGGCCAGAATCACTCTAATATCAAAACTAGACAAAGACACCAAAAAAAAAAGAAAATTACAGACCAATATCCCTGATGAACATAGATGCAAAAATACTCAACAAAATATTAGCAAACCAAATTCAAAAACATATCAAAAAGATCATTCACCATGATCAACTAGGATTTATTCCAGGAATGCAAGGATGGTATAATATTAGAAAAATCCATCAACATCATCCACCACATCAACAAAAAAAAGGACAAAAACCACGTGATCATATCCATATATGCTGAAAAATCATTTGATAAAATTTAACACTCTTTCATGATAAAAACTCTCAACAAAATGGGTACAGAAAGGAAGTACCTCAACATAATGAAAGCCATATATGACTAACCCACAGCCAACATTATAATTAACAGCAAGAAGCTGAAAGCCTTTCTTTTAAGATCAGGAACAAGACAAGGATGCCCACTCTCTCCACTTTTATTCAACTTAATTCTGGAGGTCCTTGCTACAGCAATTAGACAACACAGAGATATAAAGAGCATCCAGATTGGTAAGGAAGAAGTTAAACTGTCCCTGTTTGCAGATGACATGATATTGTACATAAAAAACCTTAAGAATCTACTCCAAAACTACTAGATCTAATATCTTAATCAGCACTTGCAGGATACAAAATTAACACACAGAAATCTGTTGCATTCCTACGCACTAATGATGAACTAGCAGAAAGAGAAATCAGAAAAACAATTCCATTCACAATTGCATCAAAAAGAATAAAATACCTAGGAATAAACCTAACCAAGGAAGTGAAAGACCTATACTCTGAAAACTACAAGACACTCATAAGAGAAATTAAAGAAGATACCAATAAATGGAAACATATCCCATGCTCATGGATAGGAAGAATTAATATTATCAAAATGGCCATCCTCCCTAAAGCAATCTACAGATTCAATGCAATTCCTATCAAAATACCAATAGCATTCTTTAATGAACTAGAGCAAATTGTTCTAAAATTCACATGGAACTACAAAAGACTCCGAAGATCCAAAGAAATTCTGAGAAGAGAGAAAAAAGCTGGGGGGATTATGCTCCCAACTTCAAGCTCTACTACAAAGCCACAGTAATCAAGACAATTTGTACTGGCACAAGAACAGAACCATAGACCAATGGAACAGACTAGAGAGCCCAGATATAAACCCAACCAGATATGGTCAATTAATATATGATAAGGGAACTATGGACATACAATAGGGAAATGACAGCCTCTTCAACAACTGGTATTGGCAAAACTGGACAGCTACATGCAAGAGAATGAAACTGGATTATTGTTTAACCCCATTCAAAAAAGTAAACTTGAAATAGATCAAAGACCTGAATGTAAGTCATGAAACCATAAAACTCTTAGAAGACAACATAGGCAAAAATCTCCTGAATATAAGCATGAGCAACTTCTTCCTGAACGCATCTCCTCAAGCAAGGGAAACCAAAGCAAAAATGAACACATGGGACCACATCAAACTAAAAAGCTTCTGTACGGCAAAGGACACCATCAACAGAACAAAAATGCGTCCTACAGTATGGGAGAATATATTTGTAAATGACATATCCGACAAGGGGTTAACATCCAAAATATATAATGAACTCACACACCTCAACACCCAAAAGCAAATAACCCGATTAAAAAGGCAGAGGATTTGAAGAGGCAATTCTCCAAAGAAGAAATTCAGATGGCCAACAAACACATGAAAAGATGCTCCACATCACTAATCATTAGGAAATCACAATGAGATATCACCTCACACCAGTTAGGATGGCCGCCATCCAAAAGACAAACAACAACAAATGTTGGCGAGGATGTGGAGAAAGGGGAACCCTCCTACACTGTTGCTGGGAATGTAAGCTAGTTCAACCATTGTGAAAAGCAATATGGAGGTTCCTTAAAAAACTAAAAATAGAAATACCATTTGACCCAGGAATCCCACCAAAGAATCCCAGGAATTTAACCAAAGAATACAACTTCTCAGATTCAAAAAGACATATGCACCCCTATATTTATTGCAGCACTATTTACAATAGCCAAGATATGGAAGCAACCTAAGTGTCCATCAGTAGATGAATGGATAAAGAAGAGGTGGTACATATACATAATGGAATACTATTCAGCCATAAGAAAGAAACAAATCCTGCCATTTGCAACAACATGAATGGAGTTGGAGGATATTATGCTCAGTGAAATAATCCAGGCAGAGAAAGACAAGTGCCAAATGATTTCCCTCATTTGTAGAGTATAACAGTGAAGCAAAACTGAAGGAACAAAACAGCAGCAGACTCACAGACTCCAAAAAGGGACTAGCGGTTACCAAAGGGGTGGTATGGAGGGAGGTAGAAGGAGATTTGGGGATATTATATTTAGTATACATGGTATGGGGGGTCACCGGGAAGACAGTGTAGCACAGAAGGTAAATAGTGAATCTGTGGCATCTTACTACACCGATGGACAGTGACTGCAATGGGGTATGGGGGGGGACTTGATAATATGGGTGAATGTAGTAACCACATTGTTTCTCATGTGAAACATTCATAAGAGTGTATCAATAATACCTTAATAAAAAAAAGATTAGTGTTTGGGGAAAGAAGAGGAAGGCAGTTATTTGAACCTGCTGATGAGTTTTTAACCGATAGGCCTTTCCCTATCACTATCAGATTCTAATAAAACCTAACATAAAAAAACAAAAAAATAAGATGGGTGGGAAGGGAGGGATAAGGGAAAAAGGGGCATTACGATTAGCAGATGTAATGCTGGGGGGTCATGGGGAGGACTATGCAACTCAGAGAAGACAAGTAGTGACTCTATAGCATCTCACTACGCTGATGGACAGTGATTGTAATGGGGTTGGTGGGGGGGACCTGATGAAGGGGGTAGTTTAACCACCATAATATTGCACATGTAATTGTAGATTAATGATGCCAAAATAAATTATAAAAAAAAACGAAAAAACAAAAAAATAAAAAAATAAAATGAATGATAGGTAGTTTACGAATTAAACTCTTACCCTGTAAGTGACTTCTGACATACTTCCAACTGTTCGTGCAAATGAGGTAACAGTTGCCCCATGGTTTCATCTCCAACACAGCAACTAATCACATTGGGGTTCTCATGAGCTCGCTGCATTATCTTTATCCATGACTTGTCAATATTCTGAAAACGTTTTGCTTCCTAAAAATAACTCCACAGTTAGTAAGAATTAGCACTTGGATAATTGAATAAAGCAAAGTCTTCACTTTTGAATTTCCTCCAGTTCTTCAAACCAGCCTCCATTAATCTCAGGCTACATCATTCATCTGAATTAATTATGAACAACAAAAAGCCAAAGTCACAAAACTGAATATTAAAATATTGCTTTATCACAATGGGGTTTATTGCTTATTTGTTTCCTTACATGTAATACATTTTTCAAGGTGCCACATGATTAATTTGCAGAGCTATCAACTTAAAGCTCAAATCTAGTCTCAATCCCCCAGGTGTTTTGGTTTGATGAGCAAGCTGAAGAGGTATGAAAATAATTTGATCTCAGGATCCTTGGAATAAATACAGCCCAACAGTCCCCAGAAACAGTAAAAACCCTAAACAAAGCTTCATTTATACTTTTGCAAATGAAAATTTTCTATTTACTATGAATGATACTAAGTTTTGCAGTCATTTGCAAAAATGTCCTTAGAAACTGGCATAATCGTGACTCTTTTAAAACTTTTATGTGCATTTTTCTTAAAACAATTTCAACTTTCTGATTGAAAAAGAAAAGATTTATGTTTAAAAAATGTGACAGAGGGAAATCCACCATTTTCCTTGATTTCTAATCCATATAGAACCTGTAGGTATGGAAATTCAGGAAGAGAAGGCTTAATTTTATAAGAAGAAAGTTACCTTCATAGAATAAAGCTATTATTAAGTTACTGGCATTTATTTAAAAATCCCCAGTAAAGCTGTTTTAAAGATTTTGTTACAGGCCTCTAAGGCTAACTTTCCTTGCCCCACAGAATGTTTCTGATCTACTATTAGTGAACTTACTAATAGTTAATTTGTGTTTACAGAATGCAGATTAATATTGATTCTACTCTCAGAGAAATAGTATAAGGTTAGTGTTTGGAAAAGTGAATTACTATTATTTAATAGTACTATATTTGAAGATACCTCACATCTTCAGCCAACCTGGAGATTTGAAAACATGTGAGTTTCTTCTTTCTGATAATGTAAACCAAAGTCAGCACTTCTTTTTAACTTATTTTGTAAAGGGTCAGATAGTTAATATTTTAGGCTTTGCAGGCCATATGGTCTCTCTTACAACTACTCAACTCTGCTGCTGTAGTGCTAAAGCAGCCATAGTCAGAACATAGATGAATGACATGGCTGTGTTTCAATAAAACTTTATTTACAAAAAGAGGCGAGTGGGCCATAGTTTGCCAACCTCTGGTGTAAATAATCAAGACATGAACATACATCTTTATGAAGATCTACAGAGACATGTAGACAATACACCACAAATTATTCTATCAGTAGTTATAAAAACCACATTTACCTGAGGGAGCTGTTTGGCAATATCTCCACCTACAAAGACAGCTTCAAGATAAACCCAAAGGTTCTGGACTACTAGCCACTCTTCAATTATATCTGAGGAAGTGGACAATTTATACACCCAATTCTGGATGTTTTTCTTAAATGGAGCATTATATCTAAAAAGTAAAAATGGAAAAACATGACATTTAAGGAAGATTCAGAAAATGGTATGGCCAAACAAAGTAAATTACAGGAGAAACATTTCTTTGGAAATGAACATTTTTTCCTAGAGGGTCGTTCCTAATAAATTTCACACAGCTAGTGAGACTCTGGTTTTTTATGAGTAACGCTCATATAATTATAGTATTTCACTTATTGTTTCCATATACCAGTCATAGACTAGGAAAATGGGCCAACTCTCATGCCACAGAGGTCCAGCAAAGGAACTATGCCAGCTGTTCCTAGGAGTAAAATGGCTTTCTAAGACTTCTGTGGACCAAATCCATATGGAGACTGCTGTGGGAATAACAGACAGGGCACTGTGTGTTACTGGTCAGTGAAACTATTTCCACCAGGCCAGGCTCATGACTGAGGTCTGATGTCCACTAATCAATGTGCTCTTCCTGCCCATCGGCTGCTAATGCCACCAGGCACTGCACCTAGATTCTGCAATGTTGGAGATCCAGGATAGCAACCCCAAAAGAGCACAGTTCCTATTTCCTCATCATCAGGGCTAGCGGAAGCATTCGTGAGAATACAAGGTGTCCAGAAAGCTAGACACATCTAAGAAAGACAAGAAACAGAGTAGATGCCATGCAGGAAGTGGTGGGAAGATACTGGGTGAAGACCTAATTACCTACAGCTGGACTAAGAAGCTGACATGAGTTTTTCGAAATGGCAAGTAATTTTGATGTACTGGCATTTCCTAGTGAGTGGCACTTGTTGGCTAAGGTCTTAAAACTTTTCTTGATCCAGGACAGGATGACTTGAAGGTACTCACATATAGAATGGGTTTCTTCTAAGTATAGTCCCATGCCTGACTGTAACCCATAACTTCTCTGGAAACCTATGTTTTACATGGAGGAATAAAGGGAGTTGTGCAAAAATTGCACCGAGGAGGTAGGTGAGTTGTTCAGGCAGTAAGAAGCATTTTTCCCAACACCCACTTTATACTGGCCATCTGGCCATTGGTTTAGAACTTAAAGGCAATCAATACGCCAAAAGTATCTTCAGAATAGCGACATGCAGGCTAAGATGTTGTGGATGGGCATTTGAGGGAGCCAAAGCACCTAGGTATTTGTGGCCAAAAATGGTCCTGCACAGAGAAAATCTTCAATGGTGTACAACTTTCCAACATGAGAAGGGAGATCTGAAATAAAACCTAGCATAAGCAGTTTCTATCCTTTGGCTAGGTACCTGCATTGTGCAACTCTGAGCCCTGCGTGGAGCTTGTCATTACAACTATGAAGGCCTACGGAATCAGGGATCCACAAGGAGAGTGTCACAATTCAGGCAATATCTGCAGTCAAGTGTCAACCATGGAGATACACAATTTCCTTCTTAAGTCACATCTAGCAGGCACTGCCTGCTACAAGATCAGTCTGTGCTTAGTCCTGGAGGAGGCTTTCAGGATCCAGTTGGTACTGCAAAGTTCTCCAGAGGAGACTTCTTAGATAGCCTTACACTCTTTCTAGTAAGGCCTCTACCTTGCATTTACTAGGACTATAAATAAGTACTATACTAATTTGGTTATAAGCAAGTTAAGTATGAAATTAAGTAAGGCTTCAAATCCTGGATTCCTTGGCCACAGACACTGTTCAGGTGAATCTACAGCCGTACTTCAGGAGGTGTTCATTCAGGTCATCAGGATGGAAAATCTGCAGTGAACCATGGGGATGTAATAGCCTGTGAAGTCTAGGAACCACCACATTGATGACCTCTACCAGGATTATGCAGATTCCCTGAACGCAGCAGGTGCACCCTAGGATCTTAACCCCAGCAAGTTCAGCCCAGAACTCCCGGAACTAGCAGCTTTGGGGATCAGTGCTTATCCAAAGACAATACTGTGGTCAGAGGTCATGCAGGATACCATTCATTAACCAGTAATCCCAACCTGGAGAAGATGTATAAGAATCCACATGTGCCCTGGACGTTGCCCTCTGTCAATGATGGGGTTGTGACGTATTTCTTAGGTGTGTTAGATGAAGAACAATTGGGAATTGCTGCATAGTCAGCTGGAGGATTAGATGAGGCTAATGCCCAGACCAAGACCTGGCAGGATATGTAATCTGAGTCCCATTTCCTAAAGCTGCACCTGAGACGAAAGTCACCTTCAAGCTGGTTGCCTCACGGAGGCCACAGTGGACCCAGCACAGGATGCCACTGTTCACCATAAACAATGCACGTGTCTAAGTGCCAAGCCCCTAACAATACATTCATGTGCTACCAGCATACTTTTCCTGGCCCACAGGGTGAATATTTGGGCAGGTTTAGCCAAGGAGGACGAGGATGACGAATCAGGGGAATGAAAGAGAAGATAAAACGAAGAGCTCATCTCACTGGGGAGCCAAGATGCTCAGGAGACAAGCTGCCGACTTGGGGGACAATGATTATGATGGGGCCCACCAGGAGAAACAGGAAGGGGAGATGAATACCATAAAAGGAGAGATTGAGGCCACGGTTACTAGGGAACCTAGGTAGCTCATGTAAGGACAGACAAGAGTTAGCACGTTATGGCAGAATCTTGCATTATGTCACAGCTGCAAAACTGGGCTTTTACTTCATATTATGGAATCCGAAATACCAAATGAAAACCATCACCCCCAACCTAGAACATTACCTGTTGCTTTGTAAGGATCCTAAGACCATTAAACTGTCCTCCATCAAAGTGATAATTTCTCCTGATTCGGTCCCTTTGAGCAGGAGCTCTCCCTTTCCTTTAAATGCTGCAAAACTCAGGCTTTGGCTGGTCCAGTTCTCAATCACCTGAGTCAGCTTGGCTTCAATATCCTTCTCCTTAATGGCAGATATGCAAATATCCTTCAGAGGGAAATCAAAGCTTACGTCATGACATTTTCAATTACCAACTAAGTGCACTGTAAAATCATAGAATTTTTTAGCTTGACTGAGTCATTTAATCATTTTATGGCCAAGAAAACCAAGGCTCGAGATGACTGTGTTGCAAGTTCAAACCAGAACCTTCTGACGCTCTGACTACTAATTATTTTTTTGTACCATACACATGAAATAATGGAACTTAAATCTTCATGTTTCTCATAAAAAATGTAAATATAAAAATCATTATATTTTTAACTGGAGTTTTTTGGACAAAATGGAGATAATCACAGTTGCTCTGTCTCAGTGGTTTGCCACGAGAAGCAAAAGAGAATATATGTGAGAGTCACCTACAGTCTTTAAAGTAATGCATAAATATTGCTATATTCCTGCTTGTCTGGCCCTAATGCAAACATCTCATTTGCTTAAAAGCCAATTCTATTTTTTTTAAAAAACAGCTATTATGGATATAGCTTTACTTGACAGATATAGTTTTTACTTTCAGCACTTTGAATATGTTATCTGACTTGCTTCTGAACTTTATTGTTTCTGATGAGGAAATAGCTTTGAATCTTACAAGAGTTTCCTTATATATGCCACGTTATTTTCCTCTTACTACTTTCAAGATTTTCTCAGTATCTCAGGTTTTCAATACGTTGCCTTTGCTCATCCATAGCAGAGCTTCAGAGACCAGGGTCTCTGAAGACAGGGACAGAGGCAGAGGAGAAAGTTGCGGCTTAAATGCCACAGACTCTGTTTTTACAGTGATTTTTAGAGATTCTTGAATGGCTGCTTCTACATTTGCTGGAGTCCTTAAAGTAATTTCCAGAGACTTTAAATGACTGGTTTCCTTTTTTTGTTTGTTTTTAATGACACAATTTTAATATATCCTTTACCAGCTGTAATTGCCAATTTTCTCTTTTTTCTTTTTTTTACAATTTATTTTGGTATCATTAACCTACAGTTACATGTGCAATGTTATGGTGATTAAACTACCCCCTTCATCAGGTCCCCCCCACCAACCCTATTACAGTCACTGTCCATCAACGTAGGGAGATGCTATAGAGTCACTACTTGTCTTCTCTGAGTTGTACAGTCCCCCCCGTGCCCCCGCTACCTTACGTCTGCGAATTGTAATACTCCTTTTACCCTCTTATACCTCCCTTCCCACCCATCTTCCCCAGTTGCTTTCCCTTTGGTAACTGTTAGTCCGTTCTTGGGTTCTGTGAGTCTGCTGCTGTTTTGTTCCTTCAGTTTTTTTCTTTGTTCTTATACTCCACATATGAGTGAGATCATTTGATACTTGTCTTTTTCGGCTTGACTTATTTCACTGAGCATAATACCCTCCAACTCCATCCATGTTGCTGCAAATGGTAGGATTTGTTTTCTTCTTATGGCTGAATAATATTCCATTGTGTCTATGTACCACATTTTCTTTATCCATTCATCTACTGATGGACACTTAGGTTGCTTCCATTTCTTGGCTATTGTAAATAGTGCTGCAATAAACATAGGGGTGCATCTGTCTTTTTGAAACTGGGCTGCTGCATTCTTAGGGTAAATTCCTAGGAGTGGGATTCCTGGGTCAAATGGTATTTCTATTTTGAGTTTTTTGAGGAACCTCCATACTGCTTTCCACAATGATTGAACAAAATTGCATTCCCACCAGCAGTGTAGGAGGGTTCCCTTTTCTCCACATCCTCGCCAACATTTGTTGTTGTTTGTGTTTTGGATGTTGGCCATCCTCACTGGTGTGAGGTGATATCTTATTGTGGTTTTAATCTGCATTTCTCTGATGACCAGCGATGTGGAGCATCTTTTCATGTGCCTGTTGGCCATCTGAATTTCTTCTTTAGAGAAGTGTCTATTCATGTCCTCTGCCCATTTCTTTAATTGGATTATTTGCTTTTTGTTTGTTAAGGTGCGTGAGTTCTTTATATATTTTGGATGTCAAACCCCTTCTCAGATGCATCATTTATGAATATATTTTCCCATACTGTAGGGTGCCTTTTTGTTCTACTGATGGTGTCCTTTGCTGTACAGAGGCTTTTCAGCTTGATATAGTCCCGCTTGTTCATTTTTGCTTTTGTTTCCCTTGCCTGGGGAGATCTGTTCATGAAGAAGTTGCTCATGTTTATGTCCAAGAGATTTTTGCCTATGTTTTTTTCTAAGAGTTTTATGATTTCATGACTTACATTCAGGTCTTTGATCCACCTTGAGTTTACCTTTGTGTGTGGGGCTAGACAGTAGTCCAGTTTCATTCTCTTACATGTAGCTGTCCAGTTTTTCCAACACCAGCTGCTGAAGAGGCTGTCATCTCCCCATTGTATATCCAAGACTCCTTTATCAAATATTAATTGGCTGTACGTGTTTGGGTTAATGTTTGGATTTTCTATTCTGTTCCACTGGTCTGTGGGTCTGTTTTAGTGCCAGTACCAAATTGTCTTGATTACTGTGGCTTTGTAGTGGAGTTTGAAGTCAGGGAGCATAATTCCCCCTGTTTGATTCCTCCTTCTCAGAATTGCTTTGGCTATTCGGGGTCTTTTGTGGTTCCATATGAATTTTTGAGTTATTTCTTCCAGTTCATTGAAGAAAGCTGTTGGTAGTTTGATAGGGATTGCATTGAATCTGTAGATTGCTTTAGGTAGTATAGCCATTTTGACAATATTTATTCTTCCTAGCCAAGAGCATGGGACGCATTTCCATTTGTTAGTGTCCTCTTTAATTGCTCCTAGGAGTGTCTTGTAGTTTTCAGAATACAGGTCTTTCACTTCCTTCATTAGGTGTATTCCTAGGTATTTTATTCTTTTTGATGCAATTGTGAATGGAATTGTTTTTCTGATTTCTCTTTCTGTTACTTCATCATTAGTGTATAGGAAAGCAACAGATTTCTGGGTGTTAATTTTGTATCCTGCAACTTTGCTGAATTCAGATATTAGTTCTAGTAGTTTTGGAATGGAGTTAGGGTTTTTTATGTACAGTATCATGTCATCTGCAAGTAGTGACAATTTGACTTCTTCTTTACCAATCTGGATGCCTTGTATGTCTTTGTTTTGTCTGATTGCCGTGGCTAGGACCTCCAGTACTATGTTGAATAACAATGGAGAGAGTGGGCATCCCTGTCGTGTTCCCGATCTTAGATGAAAAGCTTTCAGCTTCTTGCTGTTAAGTATGATGTTAGCTGTGGGTTTGTCATATATGGCCTTTATGACGTTGAGGTACTTGCCATCTATACCCATTTTGTTGAGAGTTTTAATCATGAATGGATGCTGAATTTTGTCAAATGCTTTTTCAGCATCTATGGAGATGATCATGTGGTTTTTGTTCTTCTTTTTGTTGATGTGGTGGATGATGTTGATGGATTTTCGAATGTTGTACCATCCTTGCATCCCTGGGATGAATCCCACTTGGTCATGGTGTATGAGCCTCTTGATGTATTTTTTAATTCAGTTTGCTAATATTTTGTTGAGTATTTTTGCATCTACGTTCATCAGGGATATAGGTCTGTAATTTTCTTTTTTGGTGAGGTCTTTGCACGGTTTTGGTATTAGAGTGATGCTGGCTTCATAGAAAGAGTTAGGAAGTATTCCCTCCTTTTATATTTGTTGGAAAATTTTAAGGAGAATGGGTGTTATTTCTTCTCTATATGTCTGGTAGAATTCAGAGGTGAATCCATCAGGCCTGGGGGTTTTGTTCTTGGGTAGTTTTTTGATTCTTGATTCAATTTCGTTGCTGGTGACTGGTCTGTTTAGTTTTTCTGTTTCTTGCTTGGTCAGTCTTGGAAGGTTGTATTTTTCTAAGAAGTTGTCCATTTCTTCTATATTTTGCAGCTTCTTAGCATACAGATGCTCATAATATTCTCTTATAAT
>JAQQAC010007890.1:29540311-29582171 GCA_029783875.1 Phataginus tricuspis
TCTTCCTAGCCAAGAGCATGGGACGCATTTCCATTTGTTAGTGTCCTCTTTAATTGCTCCTAGGAGTGTCTTGTAGTTTTCAGAATACAGGTCTTTCACTTCCTTCATTAGGTGTATTCCTAGGTATTTTATTCTTTTTGATGCAATTGTGAATGGAATTGTTTTTCTGATTTCTCTTTCTGTTACTTCATCATTAGTGTATAGGAAAGCAACAGATTTCTGGGTGTTAATTTTGTATCCTGCAACTTTGCTGAATTCAGATATTAGTTCTAGTAGTTTTGGAATGGAGTTAGGGTTTTTTATGTACAGTATCATGTCATCTGCAAGTAGTGACAATTTGACTTCTTCTTTACCAATCTGGATGCCTTGTATGTCTTTGTTTTGTCTGATTGCCGTGGCTAGGACCTCCAGTACTATGTTGAATAACAATGGAGAGAGTGGGCATCCCTGTCGTGTTCCCGATCTTAGATGAAAAGCTTTCAGCTTCTTGCTGTTAAGTATGATGTTAGCTGTGGGTTTGTCATATATGGCCTTTATGACGTTGAGGTACTTGCCATCTATACCCATTTTGTTGAGAGTTTTAATCATGAATGGATGCTGAATTTTGTCAAATGCTTTTTCAGCATCTATGGAGATGATCATGTGGTTTTTGTTCTTCTTTTTGTTGATGTGGTGGATGATGTTGATGGATTTTCGAATGTTGTACCATCCTTGCATCCCTGGGATGAATCCCACTTGGTCATGGTGTATGAGCCTCTTGATGTATTTTTTAATTCAGTTTGCTAATATTTTGTTGAGTATTTTTGCATCTACGTTCATCAGGGATATAGGTCTGTAATTTTCTTTTTTGGTGAGGTCTTTGCACGGTTTTGGTATTAGAGTGATGCTGGCTTCATAGAAAGAGTTAGGAAGTATTCCCTCCTTTTATATTTGTTGGAAAATTTTAAGGAGAATGGGTGTTATTTCTTCTCTATATGTCTGGTAGAATTCAGAGGTGAATCCATCAGGCCTGGGGGTTTTGTTCTTGGGTAGTTTTTTGATTCTTGATTCAATTTCGTTGCTGGTGACTGGTCTGTTTAGTTTTTCTGTTTCTTGCTTGGTCAGTCTTGGAAGGTTGTATTTTTCTAAGAAGTTGTCCATTTCTTCTATATTTTGCAGCTTCTTAGCATACAGATGCTCATAATATTCTCTTATAATTCTTTGTATTTCTGTGGGGTCCGTCGTTATTTTTCCTTTCTCATTTCTGATTCTGTTTATGTGTGTAGATTCTCTTTTTCTCTTAATGAGTCTGGCTAGGGGTTTATCTATTTTGTTTATTTTTTCAAAGAACCAGCTCTTGGTTTCATTGATTTTTTCTATTGTTTTATTCTTCTCAATTTTATTTATTTCTTCTCTAATCTTTATTATGTCCCTCCTTCTGGTGATTTTGGGCCTCCTTTGTTCTTCTTTTTCCAATTTCAATAATTGTGTCTTTAGACTGTTCTTTTGGGAATGCTCTTCCTTCTTTAAATAGGCCTGGATTGCAATATACTTTCCTCTTAGAACTGCCTTTGCTGCGTCCCACAGAGGTTGTGGCTTTGTGTTGTTGTTGTATCCATATATTCTTTGATTTCTGTTTTGATTTGGTCGTTAACCCATTGATTCATTAGGAGAATGTTGTTAAGTCTCCATGTATTTGTGAGCCTTTTTGATTTCTTTCTAAAATTTATTTCTAGTTTTATACCTTTGTGATCTGAGAAGTTGGTTGGTAGGATTTCAATATTTTTTAAATTACTGAGGTTCTTTTTGTGGCCTAGTATGTGGTCTATTCTGGAAAATGTTCCATGTGCACTTGAGAAGAATGTGTATCCTGCTGCTTTTGGGTGCAGAGTTCGGTAGATATCGGTTAGGTCGATCTGTTCTAGTGTGTTGTTCAGTGCCTCTGTGTCTACTTATTCTCTGTCTGGTTGATCTATCCTTTGGAGTGGGTGGTGTGTTGAAGTCTCCTAAAATGAATGCATTGTTGTCTATTTCCTCCTTCAATTCTGTTAGTATTTGTTTCACATATGTTGGCGCTCCTGTATTGGGTGCATATATATTTATAATGGTTGTATCTTCTTGTTGGACTGACCCCTTTATCATTATGTAATGTCCTTCTTTATCTCTTGCTACTTTCTTCGTTTTGAAGTCTATTTTGTCTGATACAAGTACTGCAACACCTACTTTTTTCTCTTTGTTGTTTGCATGAAATATCTTTTTCCATCACTTCACTTTTGGTCTGTGTATATCTTTGGGTTTGTGGTGAGTCTCTTGTAAGCAGCATATAGATGGGTCTTGCTTTTCTATCCACTCTGTTACTCTGTGTCTTTTGATTGGTGCATTCAGTCCATTTACATTTAGGGTGATTATTGATAGATATGTACTTATTGCCATTGCTGGCTTTAGATTCGTGGTTACCAAAGGTTCAAGGGTTGCTTCTTTACTATCTAAGAATCTAACTTAACTTTCTTGTTAAGTTATTGTGAACGCCGTCTGATGTTTCTTTATTTCTCCCTTCCTATTCTTCCTCCTCCATTCTTTATATATTGGGTGTTTTATTCTTTGCCTTTAGTTAGTATTTGGATGGTCTGCTTTCTTTGCTATGATTTTATTTTCTCTGGTGACATCTTTTTAGCCTTAGGGGTGCTTCCCTCTAGAGCAGTCCGTTTAAGATATCCTGTAATGGTGGTTTATGAGAGGCAAACTCGTTCAACTTTCCTTTGTCTGGAAATTGTTTAATCCCTCCGTCATATTTAAATGATAATCGTGCTGGATACAATATTCTTGGTTCGAGGCCCTTCTGTTTCATTACGTTAAATATATCATGCCATTCTCTTCTGGCCTGCAAGGTTTCTGTTGAGAAGTCTGATGATAGTCTGATGGGTTTTCCTTTGTAGGTGATAGTTCCTCCTGCCAGTGAGCTGGGGTAGGGGAAGGGCTTGGATCCCGCAGGACCACAGCTTTAGTACATTACCGTTTTCTGTGAGGGCTGCTCTTGTCTCCAGGTGTATGCAGTTTATTGTAGTACTCTTTCCCGTTCCTCTTTCAAGAGTAGTTGTAGTAGCTTTATTTTCATATTATATGCGGTTTAGGAGGAAGCCTCTGTCTCACCTCTCACGCCACCATCTTTAATCTTCCCTCCCAATTCTATTTTTTTCTTACGAGTTTTCATGTTTTCCTGAGAATCCTTGATTCAAATAATCATATTATCTCCTTGAATTACAGCATCCTTTTGCAAAACCAAGGGATGTTCAGGATCACTCCAATTTTTAGGGGTGCACTACACAGGGCAGTTGGTACTCCCTTGAATAAAACATCTGTTCGATGTTCAGAACAGAAAAGGAGACATTCTTTAATGGGCCGTTGATAAGACTTTATAATCTTATGTACCTCAATGTCTTCCTTATGTTTAAGGAGTGGTGTTTCCATAATATTTCTAAGACAAAAAGAATCAGATTCCACATCAAACGGAGTCCCAGTTAACTCGGCGATTTGATCCCAGTGTCTCTTTTTCATTGCCTTATTGGTCATCATTTCTAGCAGAGGACACGACTCGCTGAAGTCATCAATTCTTTTTTTCAGATCCAAAAAAGCTTGCCAATCTTTAAGTCCTTTTGGAAGTTTACGACATCTTTCAGAAAAAAAGAAAAATAATTATTTCACCTACACATTTCTTTGAAGAAGGTATTATTTATACACAGCAATATATCAGAGGATGTTTGTTTGTGAAATACTTATAGGATCCTAAGAATGTGGGCACTATACAAAGGTAAGCTTAGTTCAGTTGAAACTCACCTATTCTGAAATTCCTGTAGTTCTGCATTAATTTTTTCAATGTCTACATCTCCCCAGAGTATTTCATAATAGCCACTAATCTTGTCCATTACAGTATCATACAATCCATACAGCTTCTGCAGCAAGTTGAGTTCCTTTCTGGGAAACCAAACAATTAAGTCATTACATAATATATATTTTAAAAAGAAATTCCATTACTGGAGAGGCAGAATCCACCCAATCAAATATTTCGTACATTATATATAGTCTTACAGACACCAACATGCATACAACCCTGTGAGATTCTGAGCAAAGACTTTATTGAAGCTCCATAAATTAGGTCAAGTTTATAGCTATAAAATATTCCAAATTGTACTAGACATTACAGATGGTTTGATGATTATTATCACACCAATCATTGCAAACAATGTGACCAAAATGAGGTCAGAGCTAAGTAGCCTTTATTTGATTGCTTTCTTTCAAATGCAAGCTGGATTTTTATGAGAAAAACTCCCTTAAAGTGTGACTTTAAACATCACCTTCCTACCAAAAACTTCCCTTCACAAGCCCAAATAGAGTTCTATTCAAAACAAAAATAAGAGGAGAGAGTCCAGTTCCAAATAAAGGAAAAGTTCTTTATCATGTAAAACCCCAAAAACTTACCACTCTACAAAGTTTGTGGATTCTCCCGCTTCTTAAACCCTTAGCAAACCAATATTAGTTTTTGAGTTTATTTCTTGAATAGTTTATTTGTAAGATTGATATTCACAACTTTTACTATTTATTATAGATAATCCAGAGACCAAAGATGAAATCTGCTTATGTTTTTAATGGAGTAAAACTCATCCTATCTTGCAATTGTCATTTGAGAACACTGAACCCTTTTATAAATCTAAGACATATTCTGGAATCTTAGTTATCTTGCTTTTCCAGTTGTTTTATTTGCTAATTCATCATCCTAGTATTTCGTTATTAATCACTGATTACTCCCAACTATGCTAAGAATGACTAAAATAATAAGAGAAAATGAGGAAATCTCTTATAATGATGATGCAATACTGAAAAAAACAAATCATTATCACATCATCCTTCAAGTTTCTTATTGTGTTGCCCAAAATATTACATCATCTTTCAAGAAAGCATAAAAAATGAATTCTGGAGGCACCATTTCTGTAGCCTTTTGATTTTTGCTTATTTAACTTTCATTTACTGTAGTTAATACACAATTTTTCGTTTTCTACCGAAAACAGCAAAAAGAAGAAAACTGACAAAGAAAGGTGCTTCTCAAATATTAAACAGAAAACAGAAAGCTGCACACTAGACTCTTAATTTTGATAGCGAAGCTAATTGCATAGCTGAGATATCAAACTATGAGTCTTTAGATGATGATAACCTATATGAATTTTATTAAACGCAGTAATTCTTGAGTGAATAATGTATTCCAATAGAGGCAAGGGCTTCATCATGCAATTATTTTGCAACAAGAACCTAGACCATCCCCTTTTGTGAAAAAGGTAAGTGATACTATTCATTCATTATTTATGATGTTTGGGTAAGTTTTACTTGATACATTCCATAAAAAGATAAATGTCAAAGGCAACACATGATGCAGAAATGAAAAAAATTCATTGAATTGATCACTGAAATCTAAAAGTAAAGGTTTTTGTGTTTATGGTGCAGAGAAGATGGTGCTCCTCTCTTCAACAAAATTATTTTCGACGGTGTTGAGTTTTAACAATGTTAAATGCGAGAAAAATCAGAAGTAATGGTAAGCTAGAAGCTGTTGGATATGGATCTGAAATCTGATATCTGTGTTTACAACACAGGTATTGTCCAGGCTCATACATGACAGCTGATGGGCAGTTGGCTGCATTCAAAAGTCAGTCTCCATTTCATGTGTGTGTATATATATATATGCGATATAATGAGTTATAAGAAATACACAGTTGATCATTCATGTGACCAAATATATATTTCCAAGGTATATTTGGTCTTCATCCACAGTTCCTGAAAACACTGCAGTCTTAAAGGTGAAATGGGTGTTTCGTCACGTTAATGAGACTTTTGGACCCCCACCCAAGGGCGGGGGCTGGGGGCTGAATCAGCCAATGGCTAATAATTTAGTCAATCATGACTAGCCCTCACAAAACCCATTAGAAGAACTTTTTGCTCTCTCTATGCTCTGCTCTTCTCCGCCTGCTGTGCTCGGTTGGATCCTGCTTCTCAGTCGGGGAGAGCTTCTATGCTTGGGGAACCAGAACGCCTCCATGCGGCGTGGAGCCAGGCCCCAAGCTCCATGAGCATAGAAGCTTCTTTATTTGTGGGACCTTGCCCTCTGTCTCTCGTCATCTGGCTGTTAACTTGTATCCTTTATGGCATCCTTTATTAAACTGGTAAACTTAAGTGTTTTCCTGAGTTCTGTGAGCCGCTCTAGCAAATTAATCAAACCTAAGGGGGAGGTCGTGGGAACCTCCAATCTGTAGCCAGCAGGTCAGAGGCACAGGTAACTGCCTGGGGCTTGCGACTGGTGTCTGGAGTGGAAGGTGGAGGGCAGTCTGCTGGGTGGAGCCCTGAACCTGGGAATCTGGTGCTCTCCAGGCAGGTAGCATCAGAACTGAGTTCCCCAACACCCTGCTGGTGTTCGAAAATTGCTTGGTGCAAGTATGTGTGCAAAGACCCCCTCCCACATACTTACACACACTGGAATCAGGTCCGGGAACCTGAATGAAGTTATACTACTATTACTGCTGTGCATAATATTGTTACTGTTATATATATGTAGGGAAAAAATACACCATTGCATTTGGTGTTGGACAAGTGGGAATTGCAATAAACATATATATCTTCAAACCAGGATATTATGGAGTAAAAGTGTTTTTTTTTTCCTGCTTAAATTTTTATTACGTTTTCTAATAAAATTGCTTTTCACCATTCCTTTATTCTTACTTTTGTAAATTATTCATAAATTACTTAAAAATATTAAAAAGTTTAAAAGGGTCCATTGGCTCAAATGATTATTTTCCTAGAATACCGAGATAAGCCACTGGGTCTCAGACTGAGTGCGCAAAAGAATTAACTGTAGAGTTTATAAAAATACAGATTCCCTAACACCCAAATCCCAAGATTCTGATTCAGTAAATCAGGGGCAAGAACCGGACATTCGCAATTCTAACACAGTTAAATCTCTGGGTTAAGCTTGGAGAATGACTTTTTGGTTAAAAGAATGCAAACTATCTATTCTAAATGGCTGAAGCATTCATTTATCTTCAGACAATTTCATGTCTATTTTGCCAAGATATTTTCATGCTGTGACTTTGAAAGGAGCCAATGTATGTTCTTTTCTAAAGATAAGATCTTAATCTGCTAATACCACTGTACAATTTTGCCTTTGAGGGAAGTCGTGTTTAAAATTCTATCGAAATACACTTGTTTAAAACTAGATTACTGTTTAAAATAAAATGTTACTGTTTAGAATCAGCTAACTTCCTCGGTCTTCCATTCTCAATGAGTTCTATGCGTACCCTGCAGAGAGGAGCATTTAGCATAAAGGCAGTATAAGGGTTCAAGGGCCGAGGGTGGCTATTCCTCTAACAAACAAAAGGTATGCAAAATTTCCATGCTTGTGAACCATCACTGACACTATTCAAAAATAGAGAAAATTAAAAAATTGAGTACAGACTAAATATATGCCTTGAACACCAGAATTTTTGAACTGTATTTTCTACTCCCCTAGAACGTTTATTTGGTATGTGAAGAATATGTACCCAGTGGACCAGGAAAAGCCAGGAAATAAGGAGAATATTTAGGAGTTCTCCAGGGAGGCACTTCTCTGCATGATAGAAGATTTAATAATGACATGATTCTTCTAATGGTCAGTATTTAATTATTTGCATATAACACTCATACCATTTCTAACTTTACCTGGTTTTGTGTAAAATCTCATAGTCAGTCACAGGCAATCCGAAAAGTTGTTCATCAGATGAGTATGTAACAAATTTCCTCCACAGATCATCAAAATTGGCCTATAAAAAGGTTTTTAAGTTGTAGTGAAATACAATTAATTCAGACTCCATTAAGGGAGAATTTACTGTAATCAGAATAAAAGTTACATTGAGGTTTATTTAATAACATCTAGGAAATAAGGATTTGTGAAGCAAATTTATACTGATACCGAGCTATCAGAGGAAAAGTTAGGCACTTAAGAAAATTAACTTTCAAGCCTTCTAAAAGCATCCAGTTTATACCAAATTATTTCTTTAATATATTAAGTGGCCCCCAGATGACCTATATTTCAAGTTCCCATAAATACATCTGAAAGCGATAAAACTGCATTAAAAAAAAATCTATAATCCAGGCTTTTACAAACTAATTCAAACTTGTCATCTCTCCTACAGTGTTCAAATGAGTGAAGTGTTGTATAATCCAACCCTGTTTTCTCTTCAAGCAGTAGTCTAGGAAATAAAGGATTCCATTTTAAAACCATTTGAAATAATTCTAACAATTTAAATCAGGAAAGTTAATGCACATGCTTTTTGAATTGGGATTTGAATCTCCCACACTTAGAATGCTAAGTATTAACAGTGTTTAAAACTCAAAAGCAAACAGAAACAATCCATCTGTGACATGATATGTGTGCTTCACATAAAGGGCTTACCATATCAAGAAGGAACCTAAATTCCCAGCCCTGGAAAATATCTGGTATCAGATTCACAATGCTGAGACAGTAATACAGATCTGATAGACACATGAGCACATTTTATGGGAGTCAAATCAGGAAGGTGTGGAGAACCTGAAGGAACTCCAATGGACTCTTAGTTCCTAGAAGGCAAGGGCCATATTTTGAACTTTTTATATTCCTTGGTGGTTATATAGTGGTTACTCAATACATTTACTGAATGGAGTCCATGCTACTATGTGAACATTAGAAAAGGAGAAACAAAAAATTCAAAGTTATCATATATTAAAATAATGACATTCAAAATCTTGTTAATGTGATGAAGACCCCTGATGGATGCCAATAACTCATTTTTCCACTCAGGTCCCAACTAAAATGACAAAGTACCACAGCACTAGCCAGATGTGGAACAAAACATCAGCTTTGAGCAGGCCAGCCGAGGGCCCAAAACTCCCAACATCTGAGTCAAGTTGCATCAGAGAACACTGCTGGGACCTGAGGCCCATGGTGAGACCCCTGCTTCTTCCCCAGATTTAGATCTTGGCAACTGCCTGGTTTTGGGGGTGGAGGGGGACACGTGCTTTTGAGGAGAGTTGGGTCTGCACATATGACCCCCAGTCACATATCCAGCCAGATGCACAACAAACAACTGTCTCAGCTCAGCTGAGGGCACAGGCAAAACAGAAGATACAAGAAGACAAGTGATAGGCCCCGCGTTGTCTTTTCAATGAAGTGACCACACCCCTGGTAAAAAAAAAAAAAAAAAAGTGGCACATTAAAGTCCCAGTTGCTGGCCAAGAAATTGGTAACTCCTGAGGGAAAGACAAGGAATCAAGGAATGGGTCTTCAAAATATACCTGGGCTCCATCTCCTCATCAGCTCCAATGCCACCACTCTGGGTCCCAGGTACTATCACCTCTCACCTGGATTACTGCAATACCCTCTTAATGAGTCTCCCTGTTTCTAACCTTGACCGCCAATAATCTATTCTCAGCACAGCAGCCCCGGTGATCCATCGCAAACATCAGTAAGATCAGGTCAGTCTTCTCACTCAGAACCAAAGCCAGTGCCCTCCCCGGGGCTGGCAAGGCTTCACCAGCCTGGCCCTCCCCTCCCCCTCTGGCCTCACGGCCAGTACTCCCTCCTTGCTCACGCTGCTCCAGCTGTACTGACCTCCTTGCTATTTCCCATAAATGCTCTTACTCAGGGCCTCTGCACTTGCTTTTCCCCACCTGGAAGTTTGCTCCTCCAGATACTGCCTGGCTCAACAAATGTCACCTTCTCAAGGAGACCTTCTCTGAAGCTGCTATTTTAAAATTCCACCCCACTTCACATACATACAGCCGAGGGCTCTACGCCCTTGCCGTGTTGTATTTTTTCCCTTGGCCCTTATCATCACCCAACATTACTATCTGTTTTCATTATTTATCTTGCTTTTATTGCTGAAGAGTTCCACTTGGCTCAGCTGGCAGCCACCAGGTGAGCAGATCGGCCTTAGTCCTGGCTCCTCCAGAGACAGAGGCCTTTCCCTGGGACCCTGGGTTCAAACCTGAGGACTTCGGGTAGCAAAGGATCAGAGCTTCCTCCAGGGTCCAGCACAAAGGAGCTGGTTTTACGCCAAGAGTAACAATCACAGCTCTGGGGTGAGAAGAACTCTGACAACAACGAGGGACTAGACTTTTTGTCTGAGGACATCATGTTTAAGCGAAGGACTTGTGTTTGCTGCATCCCATGAAAATCCTTGTCAGCACATGCAACCTACTTTGTAGCAATCCACAAGAGTTACTGGCCTAGACCTACCCTCCCTGGAACCAGGCACACACACTGGGCTCTTGACAGATGATTTCATCTACTTTGCACAAGTTTCTTCACTACAGACCAGCTGCAATTCCTGGTTGCTCCAGTGATCCTGGAGAAATATTTTTTTACCAGGGTAAAGATTTTCTACTTTGAAATACTCAAGGGAGATACTTGAAAGTTAAGTAAAATATGAGAAATTCCAGTTGGTTATGATGTATAAGCCTGAAATATCCCTACCACTCCCAGGAAAACCTGCAACTTGAAATATCCATTCAACTTGATTGAACCTTTTTTTAGCAAAAGGGTGCATGGAACCAGCCTGAACCACCTATGGAACATATGTATGAAGCAACAAGAACAAGATTACTGATTCCACTCCTCCATTTATTTGCTTTGGGATGAAAAGTGAAAAACCCAATTATCACGTGGTTATGAAGTAATCTCAGATAGGTAAAGGGATAATCAGAAATACCTACTGAGTGTGTGGCAAAACTAAGTGTAAACTACAGAAAGCCTTCACATGGCTTGCATTGCTGCAAAACTTAGGTGTTCCTAGTGAAGAAGAAAACATTGGTTTTGGGGACAGCAGCTCTGTACCTCCTTGGTGGGATGGCCATGGAAGCTGCCTGAGTATAAAGGCAGGCAGAAATCGGGCTGGGTGAGGAAAAGGGAAAAGTGAGATCTAGAGAGGGGTGCAGGACAGAGAGATGTTTATTGTTGTTACTTTAAGAAGGAAAGACAAATAGAATTTAAAATGCTGATTGGGAGGGTTTAGTAAAGAGGAAGAGGTTAGGAGTACAGGAGAGAAAAGGGCTGACCTAAGAAGGGACAACAGAGAGATACAGAGGCCCCTGGGTCTGCAAGGGGTCATATCTTTCTGAAATATGCACCACAGAACCAACGTTTTCTCTGTAAATTTGGAGACAAGGTCATCTGTTCAAACAAATCCCCAAACTACTCCTCCCACATATGTGCTTCAGCAAAGAGCTCTACCCTCATCTATGTGCCCAAGCTGAAAACCTTGACCTTTCCCCCTCAGCCCTGGCTTCAAGCCTATCAAGTCAGTCTCTTTCATAAACTTATGAACCATCCAGTTTCATTGCAAGTACACTTGTTTGGGCCCAGTCATTACAATTTCTTGCTTGTATTATTGAAACCGCCATCAGTCTAACCATCCACCCTCTGTACCATTCTCCACACCAATGCCAGAGAAATCTCTTAAAAGCACAGCTGTTTTGAAAATTCAGATCTCATCATATCACGCCCTGCTTGAGCGACGGAGCGCTCCATGCCTCCCGAAAGGCCACGGGCTCTTGGATCACAGGACACAAGGCCCTCCTGTCAGTGCTCTCTGCCCTCTCCAGGCCCATCCCTCACCACTATCCCTCTGTGCCCACTGCACCCCACATCACACTTCTTCATCTCCCTAAGCCTTCCTGCTCCTGAAATCTCCCTGATTATCTCCTCATTGCTGGGCCCAGCTTGTTTTCCCTCCTTCTTTCCCTGGCTAATCCTAATTAGTCCTTCAAGTCCTAGCTTAGACGCCTCCTATTCCAGGAAGACTTCTCTGCCTCACCTGCCAGCACCCATCTGGGTTGGGAGCTCCTCACATCTGTTTCAACAACACAAGCCCTCATACCTAGATCATAGTTCTCACAGCAGGGTTTTGCCATTGCCTATCCTAGTTCTCTGTCTCCCTAACGGATTTTAGCAGCTTACAGCTAAGAAGCTTTTCTTAATCAACTTTCTATCAACCAAGACATATAGTAGGTGTCTGAAAAGTATTTTTTTAATGACTAAGGATGCAGAAGGGATAGCGTCATAAAGAGAGCATAAACATATAGTATTGCCACTGAAGGAAACAGGATAGAGAACAGGAACACATAACAGCACTGCCTGATGCTCCTGAGGGTCTAGCTTACATAGGAACCCATGAATCTGCAAAACATCAACCCAAATGGCTGTTTGATTTTTCTCTAGATATGCTCAGCCATCTCAGTGATGAAAAAGATGATTCAATGAGCACTGTATGACATTGAGGTAGGACAAAGGAGCTGGGAAGTTTAAAGTCATGGATACAGAAGAAAGAAAAATAACGGTTATAGAGCAAAGACAGGAAAGTCATTTGCCAGTATTTAAACTCTTATTTTAACATATTTTTTTATTCTATGAATTTTTTATCATTTTATATACAAATGAGATGCTTGAAACTCGAATAAGGTATATACTTAAGTCTTGTTCTCTAAAAATACAGAGTAATGTTCTGTAGAGAAGAGCATGGAGGGATACAAGAAAAGGAATTAATTACATTACTTAGATTAGAATAGAATTAAAATCTGTATGTACTTTAAACATTAACTTTTCCATTGTAAGGTAAAACACATAAGTTTTTTCCCTGAAATCATTTTAAAGAATAACAAAACATTGTCAATATAACCAAAAAAATGTAGTTTTACCTGAAATATCTGTAGCCTATTGCTAGCTTCTTGGGGTGGTATATTTGTAACCATAGGTCCCTCCTGTAATGAAAAATAGAATATCCATTTTAATTCTTAATCATATGTATTTATCAGTTTATTGGCTTTATCTATTATTTCCTTTTAAATTAAGTGAACATTATTTTTAATTCAAATGGTTTAATTTTGTCCTGTACATAAAGTTTTCATTTATTTTTTGTAACAGCTTTATAAAGATATATTTCAAATGATACAATCTCCCTTTTAAAATGGGTAATTAAATGGGTTTTAGTATATTCACAGTGTAACCATGACCACAATCAATTTTAGAACATTTGCATCACTCCAGCTTCCATTCATTTTAAAAGATCTTGACATAGTTTTTAAAAGAAAAATGACAAAATTACGTCCTGTATGTAACTTTAATCACTAGAGCTCTGTTTCATTTCTGTTATGATTATAAACAATGATGCTGTGGTTGTGCAGTAGAATAACTGATAGAGCTCTGAGAACAGCCTCCTTTCACTAATTGTTCAGCTCAATATGGATACAGACACACACACAGGTTGAATACTTGAAAGAGGCAAAAGGCAGTCTGGCATCTGTCAGCCAGAAAATAGCTGCAAAAAGGACCCCAGATGGTCTGTACAATCATGATATTATGGATATGCTAAATGGACCAGATTCCTAGTATAACAGAATGATATGGCAATAAAATTGCCTAAGCCAACTAAAAGAGCTAATAAGTTTAGTACATGTATAAAAGTAGCATCAAGGGCTATGAATCCAGATGCATTGTGACCACTAAAAGGAAGTAGACATTTTAGGAGAATATGTCCAACTTCTGAGTTTAACTTCAAAGAGGTCAGCCATTAGCAGTCACTGGAACAGGCTGAATAGTCTGGGGAGACTATTCAGTGGAACTGACCAAGTATGAAATTTATTATTTATTTTCTGAGACCCTTTTGGTTCTCTGAGAATGAGTGAAAAAAAAAATCAGTTGCATAATACCCTGGTATTAGGGTGTTTATAGCTTCTTACAGCCTTCCAACACTGCATTACTGTTTCAACTATGAGAATCTGGCTCTGAGAAAGGACAAAAACCTTTTGTTCCTTCCACAATCTCAAAAGCTGTTACTCTGTAACAGTTAAATCTTCTCTCTTCCTCTATAAAACATACCTAAAGGACTAGCTACCCCCCCTTTTATTTATAGCTGCAAATACGCAAATACAGCCACTCAAGTAAAATGAATAAATCACAGTGTATTTCTTCGATTTCATTACTTTCATCTCACATAAACACAACACAGGACATTTTAACACAGAGCATGTAAATACTTAAATTACCGACTCATATGCTTCTGCAAAGTTCATTACATCGTCACGAAAAACTTCCACAGACTCAAGCAGATTACTTTTAAATTTTGACTGCACTTGAACTAGTTCGTCTTGAACAGAAACCTAGAATAAAAAGGAATACTCAACATGAGCCTAAAACTAATATAATACATTTAAATGAAAACTGTAATTCTGTTCCAGCAGGTTTGTTCTCCCATAGATGTCCTGTATGAACAAGGATATCTCTGCAGTGTCGTTTATAAAACAAACAAGAAAAGAATTTTAAAAAGCACAGAAATAACTCAAATGCACAAATAGAGACACAAATCATTTTAGTTCATGAGCCGAGAGGCAAACCCATCTTCTCTGACTGCAGTTAGGAACAAGTGTTTTGGCTGATCTACCTCAGAGATCATGTGGCCAGAGAAACATCAGTTACTACTACCGGCCAAGTCTGGGGTCACACACTGTCTCGGACCAGGCAAATGTCTGGGATCAGTAATCTCTGGTAGGTTCACATGGTTGCCGTGGTTGGAGCAGTTACCTACAAGAAAGTGACATTACCTTGGGTATTAAAAAAAAATAGTAAATACCTATCACAATGGTCTTTGCGACGTCTGCTTAAACCTTCCATCATTAACAGCCAACACTAAATTCATGCTTACTATCTGCCAGGCTTTTTATATACGTTAAGTTATTTAATCCTCACAACAACCCTTGTGGTAAATACTAATATTATACCCATTTTGTAGTGAGAAAACTTAGGTACAGAGAAACTAACTTCCCCAAGGCCCCAGCTCCAGGAAGAGAAAAGGTCAAGATTCCAAATGTGTCAGTGTGGCTCCAGGGCCCCTGCTCTTAACTGTTTTCAACAACAGCACACTTACTAGGTTGGAACTTACAATACTTGAAGCTCAGCAGTGATTGTAGGAAAGGTTAGGTCAATGGGTTTAACACTGACAGAGAGAAGAACAATCTGAGTGAATCTTTTCTATTGAACAATAAGAGAACGTTGAGCCTCACTAAGTCTCAGTGGAGGGGTCCCCATTTCCTTCCTAAAATTCACTTTCCTAACTAAATCAGCAATTATTTTTTTAAAGAGTCATTAGTCAATATATGATAAAGGAGGCATGAATATACAATGAAGAAAAGACAGCCTCTTCAATAACTGGTGTTGGGAAAACTGGACAGCTACATGCAAGAGAATGGAACTAGATTACTGCCTCACTCCAAACACAAAAGTAAACTCAGAATGGATCAAAGACCTAATGTAAGTCATGAAACCATAAAACGCTTAGAAGAAAACAGAGGTAAAAATCTCCTGAACATAAGTATGAGCAATTTTTTCATAGGCACATCTCCTTGGGCAAGGGAAACTAAAATGAGCAAGTGGGAAAAGTTTCTTTATAGCAAAGAAAACCATCAGCAGAACAAAAAGGCATCCCACAGTATGGAGGAATATATTTGTAAACAACTCATCTCATAAGGGGTTAACATGCAAAATATATAAAGAACTCATATGCCTCAACACCCAAAAAACAAATGGACCAATTACAAAATGGGAAGAGGATCTGAACAGACATTTCTCCAGAGGAAAAAATACAGATGGCCAACAGGCACATGAAAAGATGCTGCACATCACTAATCATCAGGGAATGCAAATTAAAACCACAACTACCTCACAGCAGTTAGGATGGACACAACCCAAAAGACAAGAAACAACAACTGTTGTCAAGGATATGGAGAAATGGGAACCCTCCTACACTGTTACTGGTAATGTAAATTGGTGTAACCACTGTGGCAAGCAGTATGGAGGTTCCTCAAAAAACTGAAATGAGAAATATCACTTGATACAGTAATTCCACTTTTAGGAATTCACCCCAACAACAACAAAAAAATCCCTGATTCAAAAAGATATATGTACCCCTACGTTTATTGCTGCACTATTTGCAATAGCCAAGCTGTGGGAGCAACCTTAAGGGTCCATCAATACATGAAGGATAAAGATGTGGTATTATACACAATGGAATATTAATCAGCCACAAAAAGAAAATAAATCCTCCCATTTGCAACAACATGAATGGATCTAGAGGGTATTATGCTCAGTGAAATAAGCCAGGTGGAAAAAGACAAATGATTTCACTTATTTGTGGAATATAAAAACAAAGCAAAACAGTAGCAACAAAACAGCAGTAGACTCAGAGACACTGAGAAATGCTAGTGGTTACCAAGGGAGGAGGGGGTGGGACATGTTTAGGGGAGGGGGGAGATAAGAGAGCACAATAATTTGCAGTTGCAATATAAATTGGTCACAGGGATGTTAGTACAGCATGGAGAATATAGTCAATGATTCCGTAATATCTTTCTATGTTGATAGATAGTAACTGCACTAGAGGGGGGTGAGGATTTAATAATTTGGGTAACTGTTGAACCAGTGTGTTATACATTTAAAACCAATACAAGACTGTATATCAATGATACTTTAGAAAAAAATGAGCAGTTAGTCAATATTAAACATGAATTTAAATAAACATGAGTATTCTTGACTTCCGGGAAGATGGCGATGTGAGCAGGGTGGCAGAAATCGCCTCCCAACACTATATTTATCTATGAAAACACAGCAAATACAACTATTCCTAAAAGAGAGACCAGAATACACAGGAAAGTGCACAGCATGCAGCTACACCTGAGAGGACTTGGGACCCCACGAGGCAGGTAAGATATGGAGCCGCGACCTGGCGGGACCCGAGCACTCCCCCACCCCAGCACACCAGCAGGAGGAGAGGATTCAGAGCCGGGAGGGACTGGAGGTACAGACCCGCAAAATAACCAGCCCCGGTGATCTGCGCGGGGAGTGCTGACACACATCGCGCGGTGTAGCGGAGATTGGAGAGACAGAGGGTGCACGATCTGAGCAGAGAACGCGCCAGGTTGCTTGCAGCCGCCTCCCAGAAAGGAAAAAAAAAAAGAAGAAAAGCACGCACTTTTTTCAGTGGTCTTAAAGAGACAGGAGCCCAGCGGAGGACCGGATCGCCCAGGCACACTCAGCCCAGCAGGCTGGGAGTCCTGGGGAGTTTCGGACCCCTTAGCTGGCAACTGGGAAAGGGTGGCCACACTTAGACTTCCCACAGAGATCAGCAGCCTCCCATTCATTCCCACTCTGGCTAGAGCTATAAAGGGCCCTGCGGAGCGGCAGAGCCATGGCTCTGGAATAGTGGAGCAACAGCGCCACCTACAGCATCCCCACAGAATCCACTCCGGGTGGGTGTTCTTGTTTTTGTTTTCCTTTTTAAGCACATAAAGAGCCCAGCTGACATACGTGACAACTACCAGCAACCACTTCTACAGCCATGAAAAGACAGAGGAATATGGTACAGACAAAGCTCCAGACCCAGACAACCCCAGAGAGGGAACCTGAAGGGATGGAAATGCACAGTTTTCCTGAAAAAGAATTCAGAATAAAAGTCATAACCATGCTGACGGATCTACAGAGAAATGTGCAAGAGCTGAGGGAGGAAGTGAGGGAAGTGAGGAAAGACAATGCAGAAATCAGAACAGTCATTAACGGGCTTAACAGCAGACTGGATGAGATGCAAGAGACTGTTAAATGAATAGAAAACAGAGAACAGGAATACAGAGAAGCTGAGGCAGAGAGAGACAAAATGATCTCTAGGAACAAAAGAATATTAAGAAAACTGTGTGACCAACCCAAACGGAACAATATTCACATTATAGGACTACCAGAGGAAGAAGACAGAGAAAAAAGGATAGAAAGTGTCTTTGAAGAAATAATTGCTGAAAACTTTCCCACACTGGGGAAGGAAATAGTCTCACAGTCTATGGAAGCCCACAGATCTCCAAACACAAGGGACCCAAGGAAGACAACGCCAAGACACATAATAATTAAAATGGCAAAGATTAAAGGTAAAGAGAGAGTATTAAAGGCAGCTAGAGAGAGAAAAAAGATCACCTACAAAGGAAAACCCATCAGACTATCATGAGACTTCTCAAAAGAAACCTTACAGGCTGAAAGAGAATGGCATGATATATTTAACGTAATGAAACAGAAGGGCCTCTAACCAAGAATATTGCATCCAGCACGATTATCATTTAAATATGACAGAGGGATTAAACAATTTCCAGACAAAGGAAAGTTGAGAGAGTTTGCCTCTCATAAACCACCACTACAGGATATCTTAAATGGACTCCTCTAGAGGGAAGCACCCCTAAGGCTAAAAAGATGTCACCAGAGAAAATAAAATCATAGCAAAGAAAGCAGACCATCCCAATACTAACTAAAAGCAAAGAATAAAACACCTAATATATAAAGAATGGAGGAGGAAGAATAAGAAGGGAGAGATAAAGACACATCAGACAGTGTTCACAATAACTTAACAAGAAAGTTAAGTTAGATTGTTAGATAGTAAAGAAGCAACCCTTGAACTTCTGGTAAGCACGAATCTAAAGCCAACAATGGCAGTAAGTACATATTTATCCATAATCACCCTAAATGTAAATGGACTGAATGCACCAATCAAAAGACACAGAGTTACAGAATGGATAAAAAAGCAAGACCCATCTATATGCTGCTTACAAGAGACTCACCTCAAACCCAAAGATATACACAGACTAAAAGTGAAGGGATGGAAAAAGATATTTCATGCAAACAACAAAGAGAAAAAAGCAGGTGTTGCAGTACTTGTATCAGACAAAATAGACTTCAAAATGAAGAAAGTAGCAAGAGATAAAGAAGGACATTACATAATGATAAAGGGGTCAGTCCAACAAGAAGATATAACCATTGTAAATATATATGCACCCAACACAGGAGCGCCAGCATATGTGAAACAAATACTAACAAAATTAAAGGAGGAAATAGAAAGCAATGCATTCATTTTAGGAGACTTCAACACACCACTCACTCCAAAGGATAGATCAACCAGACAGAGAATAAGTAAAGACACAGAGGCACTGAACAACACACTAGAACAGATGGACCTAACAGATATCTACAGAACTCTGCACCCAAAAGCAGCAGGATACACATTCTTCTCAAGTGCACATGGAACATTTTCCAGAATAGACCACATACTAGGCCACAAAAAGAACCTCAGTAAATTAAAAAATATTGAAATCCTACCAACCAACTTCTCAGATCACAAAGGTATAAAACTAGAAATGAATTTTAGAAAGAAATCAAAAAGGCTCACAAATACATGGAGACTTAACAACATTCTCCTAATTAATCAAAGGGTTAACGACCAAATCAAAACAGAAATCAAAGAATATATGGAGACTAATGACAACAACAACAAAAAGCCACAACTTCTGTGGGATGCAGCAAAGGCAGATCTAAGAGGAAAGTATATTGCAATCCAGGCCTATTTAAAGAAGGAAGAACATTCCCAAATGAACAGTCTAAAGATACAATTACTGAAATTGGAAAAAGATGAACAAATGAGGCCCAAAGTCACCAGAAGGAGTGACATAATAAAGATCAGAGAAGAAATAAATAAAATTGAAAGAATAAAACAATAGAAAAAATCAATGAAACCAAAACCTGGTTCTTTGAAAAAATAAACAAAATAGATAAACCCCTAGCCAGATTCATTAAGAGAAAAAGAGAATCTACACACATAAACAGAATCACAAATGAGAAAGGAAAAATAACGACGGACCCCACAGAAATACAAAGAATTATAAGAGAATATTACGAGCATCTATATGCTAACAAGCTGGAAAACCTAGAAGAAATGGACAACTTCTTAGAAAAATACAGCCTTCCAAGACTCCCCAAGCAGGAAACAGAAAAACTAAACAGACCAATCACCAGCAACAAAATTGAATCGGCAATCAATAAACCACCCAGGAACAAATCCTCCAGACCTGATGTATTCACCTCTGAATTCTACCAGACATATAGAGAAGAAATGACACCCATTCTTCTTAAAGTTTTCCAAAAAATAGAAGAGGAGGGAATAATTTCAAACTCTTTCTATGAAGCCAGCATCACTCTAATACCAAAACAGGGCAAAGATCTCACTAAAAAAGAAAATTACAGACCAATATCCCTGATGAATGTAGATGCAAAAATACTCAACAAAATATTAGCAAACCGAATTAAAAAATACATCAAGAGGATCATACACCATGATCAAGTTGGATTCATCCCAGGGATGCAAGGATGGTACAACATTCGAAAATCCATCAACATCATCCACCACATCAACAAAAAGAAGAACAAAACCACATGATCGTCTCCATAGATGCTGAAAAAGCATTTGACAAAATTCAGCATCCATTCATGATTAAAATTCTCAACAAAATGGGTATAGATGGCAAGTACCTCAACATCATAAAGGCTATATATGACAAACCCACAGCTAACATCATACTTAACAGCGAGAAGCTGAAAGCTTTTCATCTAAGATTGGGAACAAGACAGGGATGCCCACTCTCTCCACTGTTATTCAACATAGTACTAAAGGTCCTAGCCACGGCAATCAGACAAAGCAAAGACATACAAGGCACCCAGATTGGTAAAGAAGAAGTCAAATTGTCACTATTTGCAGATGACATGATACTGTACATAAAAAACCCTAAAGACTCCACTCCAAAACTACTAGAACTAATATCTGAATTCAGCAAAGTTGCATGATACAAAATTAACACCCAGAAATCTGTTGCTTTTGGATACACTAATGATGAACTAATAGAAAGAGAAATCAGAAAAACAATTCCATTCACAATTGCATCAAAAAGAATAAAATACCTAGGAATAAACCTAACGAAGGAAGTGAAATACCTGTAATCTGAAAACTATAAGACACTCCTAAGAGAAATTAAAGAGGACACTAACAAATGGAAATGCATCCCATGCTCTTGGCTAGGAAGAATAAATATTGTGAAAATGGCTATACTACCTAAAGCAATCTACAGATTCAATGCAATCTCTATCAAACTATCAACAGATTTCTTCAATGTACTGGAACAAATAATTCTAAAATTCATATGGAACCACAAAAGACCCCAAATAGCCAAAGCAATCCTGAGAAGGAGGAATAAAATAGGGGGAATTACGCTCCCTGACTTCAAGCTCTACTACAAAGCCACAGTAATCAAGACAATTTGGTATTGGCACAAAAACAGACCCACAGACCAGTGGTACAGAATAGAAAATCCAAACATTAACCCAAACATATACAGTCAAGTAATATTTGATAAAGGAGTCTTGGATATACAATGGGGAGATGACAGCCTCTTCACCAGCTTGTGTTGGAAAACCTGGACAGGTACATGTAAGAGAATGAAACTGGACTACTGTCTAACCCCATACACAAAGGTAAACTCAAGGTGGATCAAAGACCTGAATGTAAGTCATGAAATCATAAAACTCTTAGAAAAAAACATATGCAAAAATCTCTTGGACATAAACATGAGCGACTTCTTCATGAACATATCTCCCCAGGAAAGGGAAACAAAAGCAAAAATGAACAAGTGGGACTAGATCAAGCTGAAAAGCTTCTGTACAGCAAAGGACACCATCACTAGAACAAAAAGACATCCTACAGTATGGGAGAATATATTCATAAATGACGTATCTGATAAGGGGTTGACATCCAAAATATATAAAGAATCCACGCACCTTAACAAACAAAAAGCAAATAATCCAATTAAGAAATAGGCAGAGGACATGAATAGACACTTCTCCAAAGAAGAAATTCAGATGGCCAACAGGCACATGAAAAGATGCTTCACATCGCTAATCATCAGAGAAATGCAGATTAAAATCACAGTGAGATATCACCTCACACCAGTGAGGATGGCCAACATCCAAAACACAAACAACAACAAATGTTGGCGAGGATGTGGAGAAAAGGCAATCCTCCTGCACTGCTGGTGGGAATGCAAATTAGTTCAACCACTGTGGAAAGCAGTATGGAGATTCCTCAAAAAACTCAAAATAGCAATATCATTTGACCCAGGAATCCCACTCCTACGAATTTACCCTAAGAATGCAGCAGCCCAGTTTCAAAAAGACATATGCACTCCTATGTTTATTGCAGCACTATTTACAATAGCCAAGAAATGGAAGCAACCTAAGTGCCCATCAGTAGATGAATGGATAAAGAAGATGTGGTACATATACACAATGGAATATTATTAAGCTATAAGAAGAAAACAAATCCTACCATTTGCAACAACATAGATGGAGCTAAAAGGTATTATGCTCAGTGAAATAAGTCAAACCGAAAAAGACAAGTATCAAATGAT
The DNA here is from genome assembly GCA_029783875.1 of Phataginus tricuspis. Classification (NCBI taxonomy): domain Eukaryota; kingdom Metazoa; phylum Chordata; class Mammalia; order Pholidota; family Manidae; genus Phataginus; species Phataginus tricuspis. The sequence continues at coordinate 29,562,647 of JAQQAC010007890.1, forward strand.
TTCACTCATATGTGGAGTATAAGAACAAAGAAAAGAAAAAAACTGAAGGAACAAAACAGCAGCAGACTCACAGAACCCAAGAATGGACTAGTAGTTACCAAAGGGAAAGGGGAAGATGGGTGGGAAGGGAGAGATAAGAGGGTAAAAGGGGCATTACGATTAGCAGACATAATGTTGGGGGGGCATGGGGAGGGCTGTACAACTCAGAGAAGACAAGTAGTGATTCTATAGCATCTCACTACGCTGATGGACAGTGACTGTAATGGGGTTGGTGGGGGGGGAACCTGATGAAGGGGGTAGTTTAATAACCATAATATTGCACATGTAATTGTAGATTAATGATACCAAAATAAATTATAAAAAAAACATGAATATTCTTAAAAAGTACCTATTTGCATTACCTCAAGTGAGCCTCAACCACATATAAAAAATTTCCTAATATATTCCATATGGACACGAAGAAATTGAGAAACAAAGGTTATTAACTTGCACCATCAACTGGCCGGTGGAAGAGCTTGAATCATAAGTCATGACCCCAGTTTCAGCTCTGTGTCCTTGCTACTGTGCCTTGCTTCAACCTTGCTGTCAATCAAAAGTGACAAATCTTTCCGTAGCAAGAAATTTTAAGAAAATATTAATTAATATTCAATAAAAATCTGTACTCTCCCTTGGAGTTCAATGTCTAACTGTGGTGTATAAATACTTAACTAACCTTAAAAATGCTTAGAGAGAATTTATAGCTACAAATGCCTGCATTAAAAGATGCAGAGATTTCAGAGATCTGAAATCAGTAATCTAACGTCCACCTTAAGAAACTAGGCAAAGAAGAACAAACTAAACCCAGAGCAACCAGAAGGAAAGAAATGAAAAATAAGAGCATGAATAAATTACATAGAGAATAGGAAAACAATAGAGGAAATCAACAAACCAAAGTTTCTTCTTTAAAAAAATCAACAGAACTGACAAACCTTTACCTAGAGTAACCAAGAATAAAGAAGGAAGGACTCAAATACTCAAATTAGGAATAAAAGAGGGGACATAACTACCTACTTTGCAGAAATAAACAGGATTATAAGGACACAGACAACAAAGTGAACAGGCACCCTATCACATAGGAGAAAATATTTGCAAATCATGTATCTGATAAGGAGTTAATATGTAGGATATATAAAGAACTCCTAAACAATCAAAAAAAACCCCAAACGAGTCAATTGAAAAATAGGCAAAGGACTTGAATAGACTTTGCTCCAAAGAAGAGATACAAATGACAAATAAGCATATGAAAAGACACTCGTATCATATATCATCAAGTAAAATCAAAACCACAATGCAACACCACCTCACTCATCAGGATAAGTAGTGAGTAGGACTTGATGGCTACTATCAAGGAAACAAAATAACAAATGATAGTTAGGATGTGGAGAAATTTGAAACTTTGTGCTCCCTTGATGGGAATGCAAAATGGAGCAGCCACTATGGAAAACAGTGTAGCGGTCCTTGAAAAATTAAAAATAGAATTACTATAAGATCCAGCACCTCTATTTCTGGGTGTGTATATGTATATATATATATATATATATATATATATATATATATATATATATGTCCAAAAGAACTGAAAGCAGGGTTCCAAAGACCAAGTTCATTAAGAGCATTATTCACAACAGCCAAAATGTGGAAGCAATCCAAGTGGCCATCAAGGGGTGGGTGAATAAACAAAATGTGAAACAGAATATTGTTCAGCCTTGAAAAGGGAGGAAATTCTGACCCATGCTACAAACATGAATGAAACTTGAGGACAAGCTAACTGACATAAGCCAGTCACAAAAAGACAAATACTGTATGATTCTATTTATATGAAGTACCAAAAGTAGTCAAATTTATAGAGACAGCAAGTAGACTGGTGGTTGCCAGGAGTTGGCCAGAGCGGGAGAAGAGGAGTGACGGCCAATGGGTGTGGGGTTTCTTTTGCGGTCATGAAAACGTTCTAAAACTGGATGATGATGACAGTTGTGCAGTTCTGCAAATATACTAAAAATCACTGAACTGTATATTTTGTGTTTTTAAATGTTTTTTTTTTAGGTACATACAATAAAATGCACAAATCTTAGTGCACAGCTTGATGAATTCTGATGTGTATGTACTCATGTAACCATCACCCAAGATCAAGATTTGTATACTTTGTATACTTGAACTGTATATTTTGAAGTGGAAAATTTTATGGTGTGCAGATTATATATCAATAAAGCAATTCAAGTAACATATATTGTTTTAAAATGTATGAAATTTTTTTTCTGCAGACAGTGACATAATAAAAAATAAGGATTAAATTTGTACTTACAGCTTTGCTCTGTAATTTGTTGAAAGAGTATCTCAAGGAATCAACTGCTTCTGATTCTTCTTTGGTTACTTCAACTTGAAATCTGTTTAGAATAGCATAGGCTTCCTGTGGAGTGGGGTGGGGTTCAGAAACATCACAAGGAAAGCAGTTGCCAAATGATTTAGATGCCTTCTAGAAACACATTCGTATGTCTTAGAAGAAGAGAGCATATTCTAGAAGAGTGGGTCCCCCAAATTAAACATGTATAATAAGCACCCCTGGATTCTCACTGATACCAGATACTGTCTCTAGATTCCAGGCCCCTAAGCCCTGAAATATGCATTTAATAAGCACCTAGGTGATTCACATGGAGACAGAGGCAGATGACTATCCTAGAAAATATCCCTAGAATCATTTTCTGTCTCTCTGTTTCCTTCTTGAGCTTGTGCCAACACCATGCAAGATATTTTCTCATGCTCTTAAAATATGGGTTGGCTGGATAAGGAATGGAATGGAATGATGTTGTGGGAGATACCCTGAAAAAAGGAAACTTGAGTGTCAAAGGGATGGATTGGCAATTGGCTTTACTAAAAGAATTTATGCTGAAGAATCGAGCTTCTGCAGTCAGGAAAAAAATATGATAATTTGTTAAATTTTGAGGCATGGATGGTCAGCATCCCAAGTTTCCAAATACTAAGATTTAAAGAAGTAGTAAAGATATCAAGTTCATTAGCTAGCAGAGAGTTATAAATTCTAAATGGGTTCAAGAGAACAATGCTCAGTTTTGAGCACCAGGTACCAACAGAAGCAGCGGGAGTTCAATTCCCCAGGTATTGCAGGGAATAAGGGAGTGCATTGTATAGAGAATTTATAAAACAGTAATGAAATTAATTAAACAGTCCGCTCTTCATTATCACCATGAGCCAGAAATTCTAAATGTTAGTCATAAAATACTTGTGGTAGACAAAATAATGGCCTCCCCAATGTCGTCCACATCCTCTTCTCCAGAACCTGTGAATATGTTACATCACATGACAAAAGGGGACTCTGCAGATGTGGTTAAGTTAAAGAATTTGAGGTGGAGAGATTATCCTGGATTAACTGAGTAGGGCCAAAGTCATCACAAAGGGCCAGAAACGGGAAAGAGGGAGGTAGGAGAGTCAGAGCAAGAGAAGCTGTGGATACAGAAGCAGGGGTAGGAGTGACGTCATTGCTGGAGGGGGGCCTTGAGCCAAGGGACGGACACAGGAAGCCTTAGAAGCAGGAAAAGGGAAGGAGTGGATTCTTCTCTGAGCCTCCAGAAGGAACACAGCCCTGCTGACATCTTGATTTTAGCCACATCAAATCCATTTTTAGACTTTTGATCTCTAGAACTTCAAGGCCATGAAAGCTTTTTTATGTTGTTTTAAGCCATTAAGACTAGGGTTAATTTGTTACCACAGCAAAAGGAAACGAATACAGTATTCTTCCCTAAAAGCATCTCTGGTTGATCTAAGCTCCAGCAGTTCACTACTGAGCCTAAGCGGACAGCTTCCATCCTGCCGCTCATGATATGCCTCTGGGCACGAGTTGAGACCTGTAACTGGTTTCTAAGGAAAGCCAAAGATATCTGGCGAAATTGCTTAACATGTTGGGATTGACATAAGACAATACAACCATTCTTTCCTGTACAGTGCGCAGCATTAAAAGGTGAACACTGTCGAGACCAGGACAGCATTAATACATTAATATTCCTTTGTATACTCTTCACTGTTGATTACTGTCAAAATCCCAAGGATATAAACATTGAAAAGAAGTAATAGGCAAACTATGCCGTAAAAGAGATAAAGAAATATGTTAACAGAATCTATTTTTTTGTGTGTGTGTCTCTATTTTTTTTTTAAATAGCACTTCAAGAAAGAAAAATGTGATCATTTCTTACTTCAATTGGTCCCAAAGTCATGTCCACTTGAATTTCATTTTCACGGATACAAGACAAGGCTTCCATTGCAAACCTGACATCATCTAAATCACGAATAGGTCTAGATAACTTTTTCAAATATTCACTGATAAATGCTACCATGTCTGACATTTTCTTTTTGTATTCTTCATTCAAATATCGACAGAGTAACATCTTCCATGCCTTAGCCTCAATTGTTAAGGCCAACTTCATTGGTTCTGGTGAAGACAAGAAAAGATCAAAATAGAAAATAACTGACATTCGGAATCTCTTCATTTTATGTGTAATCTGAGCATCTGTAAGTGTACCATTCTATTTGCTAGTCACTAACCACATGTGGCTATTGAGTGGTTGAAATGTACCTAGTCGGAATTAAATGTGCTGTAAGGTTAGCAGATTTTTGAAGATTTCTTTCCTATCCCCATACAGTATGTTAAAGCTGTGCATGAGAAGGATGCTGAAGTCTATGGAGAAGAATTCCAGAAATTCTTTCAAGCACCGCCCACTGGGAACCTTGCTCTATTTCTGGACATCCCATTGGCAGCTCTCACTCATTCCACCATTTTCTTCTAGTGGAAAATAGTATATTTTTCATCTGACAAACCTGATCCAGTTTTCCTGTTATTCCATTCCCTACCTCATCCACCTGGTTAGAGAATATATATAATCTGACCCTGTATGTGGGCCTAGCTGATTATCCTAGTCAATCCTAACCTGTCATGGACCAATCAGAATCCCTTCCTGAGAGGCTGGAATGAGACTTGATGGGGAGCTATGTGGTCCGGGGAGCAGAAAAGTCGTGCACACAGGGAAGCACAAAGGAGAGGCAGAGAGAAAGGACAGTCCCTGGTTTGGGTCCATTCCTAAGGCCCAGATGCATCACAGATTCTGGGATATATCTTTTCCCCCTTTAATGTAGCTCACATAGGTTTCTGTTCCTTGAAAATAAAACAGTTCTACCTAGTCAACTCTACCCTATCAGTCCTTACCCATTCCACTTTCCTCGGAACCCCTACACTCCCAGCCCTGTCAAGCTCGAAGCGTGATTGCTCCCTTCCCAACTCTCAACAGTTAAAAAGAGAGAACTAAGGAGCTGAGAAAACGATGGCCTGAGGCTGAGACCCCATCTCACTGAGGCCCACATCTCATGGGCTTCTTTCCTCCTTTTCCTCAGGCCCCAAGGATTCAGCCCATCTTCCCTTTTTTTCATCACTGTTGTCACCTATACCATTTTTAGTTTTTTCTCTCCAAAATTAAGCACGCACCCAACTCTCACACGTGCTAGAGTTGATTTTAGTATTAGAATCATAGTGCTAACTATTATGAGGAAAAAATAGGAAATTTAAGCAATAGTAATAATAATAGGCAAAGTAGGGTTTCCAAAATCTACAGTTCTTATAATTATTGACCCTGAGGTATAGTTTCTGATTTCTAGCTAAATAATCCCTTCAAGTACTTGTGATTCTCCCCCCCCAAAATAAATACCTTCTTGATAGATATAATAATGTATTTAATATTTATTGAACATCAACTATTTGCCAGGGACTATGCTAAGCATCTTACATAAAGTAGCTCATGAGGTGGGCACTGTCGTTACCACCAGCAGAGGAGATGGAAGTTAAAGAAGTCAAGTAACCTTGGTAGTCAAGTTTGAGGGCCACAATTATACTGACTACTTGAGGATAGATCTGAAAGTTTATTTAAGGTAGAGAGTTGATGTAAAATAATAGGCCATTCAAACATCTGAGAATAAAATTTTCTCACAAACTTAGGACAAGACTGATTGTACCTCTGCAACCATGGCAATAAGTAGCCACCACAACCAGTTTCAAACCCCAAATCATAGAACAACTTACCTCAGTCAATGTTTTTGCAAGCCATTCCGTGTCAGCCCCTCCCTTCTGAATGCCAGCCAGTCAGGAGGGACATACTCAGTAAGTCCACCTCTGAGTGCAAGGCAATCAAGAGCAGTCTCACCTGAGTAAGCACCCTTCTACAGATGAGGCTGACCTGTCCTCTTCCACAGTCCTTGTACTCCCTGCTGCCTAGACACTCTCTCTGCGACCGGCAGCCTGCTCTGCTTGGGGCACTGTGCCTGACCAGCACAGCTGTCCCTTACTACAGCAATCAATAAAGGCAGCTTGTGCTTTTTGCTTCAGACATCATCCATGGATATGCTAATCCCAAATGGATTAACTTCTCAGGAAACCTCAAATCGGTGGCCTCTGATCTCATGAACACAACTTCCTCCTTATCTCATGTACACAGCTTCCTCCTCACAGTAACCTGAAGAGAGTTTCACCTGTTGTTTTAGTTGTCTGACTGCGGCATATTAAGTATATTAGGCCACGTTGTTGTAATATTATATACAAACAATATATAATAACATATTATCTAACATAGATTGTATATAAACATATATAGGTAACATAGATGTGAACAATATTGGTGGCCCAGAATATTTAATATTTATAATATCGTACCAAGGTAGCTTAATAACTATGTTCTAAGTAAAGTAATACTTCATGTGAAAATACAGATACTTTACATAATATTTAAAAAATACCTGTATGCAATTCAAGTGCTCCTACAAAAATAATAGGCTTCAATTGATCAATCTCCTGTTCAAAAGTGGCAAAGTGTAGAATTTCTGATCTGATTTCAGTCAGAGAAGGGTTGTTAGCCAAAAATTCCTGTAGTAAGGAAACAATGGTTTCTTTAGCTTTTTGACAGTATGCCTCACACTTATAATAGTTAAATTAGAAGATCACATTTGCTTATATACTTCTCCACTTATATGTGCTATCGGGCCAGTGGTTCAGTAAAGAAAAGGATGAACTCGTAGTACTGGAAGATGAGGCTATGAGAGGGGATTTCATGGTCTACCATGAATGGTGACTCAGAGCTCTAAAGTTTCCTTGTCTCTAATCCAAGATACAGCTGAGTCTGAGTCTATGCAAGTGTGACATGCCCTTGAATACCTGGGACATCTCTGGGACCCAAGTGGTACTCAGTTGTTTGAGCAAATGAAATCTGCCTGACCTCATTATTACCAATTGCTTTAGAATGCCAATATGAGAATCACACATGATAAGACAGAATATGTTAGGTGCTTAGCATTTGTAGGTTCTTGACTTGGTTCCTGTCATTATCACTGGTATTTCCCTGGTCCTCCCGCACCATTAGATATTACATTTCAAGCCCAAACGATATCACAAGTAGCAGAAATACACCTTCACTTTCACATCTCGGTCCTCCATCCAGAGTGTCTTGTATTTTTGAAAGTCCTGCAAAGCGTCATGAGCCACCTTTCTCAGGGAATTCACAGAGGAGGAGAGCAGGAGGACCAGCTTGGAAATATCCTTGTGCTCTGCTACTCCCAGATAAAAATTCTTCAGCATCCCTGCAGGAATAGTGTCTTCAAAAGATCCTGAAAACAGACATTTTTATATATAACTTCTACATTCAACTTTAAATATTATCAATTTTAATATTTATGGAATTCTTTCAAGATGTATTTTCTTAAAGACTCTCCCTCCAAAGTAATTAAGAGCTACTGCTATCTTCACTTACTCTTATTAAGCTATTATAGCAGATTTTGGGGTCTGGGTTTCTTTAATGTGGGAAAAACTGTATTATTCAGAGGAGAGAACTGAAAGACACTGATTTAAACCCCAAAACTAAAAAAAGTCCTCCAAGGAAAGGTCAGAAGAGCTGAAATTGCTGCTCTACAGAACAGCATTGTGGTTAAAAAAGAGGCACCACATTTATAACCCAAATAACCTTAAGCCAGTTATTTAATCTTCATGAAAATATTTGTGAAGATTAAATGAGACAACATATGTGCCTCTTCAACTCAGCAACTGGTATACAAAGATCATGTAATCACTGTAAACTACGACTAAAAACACCTCTTGCCAACATCTGATCATGTCACTGCCTTGATTGAAATTCTCAGGCATCCTCCATCAACCAGACACCATACAGATACTTTTGTTTCACTCAAACAGTATCTTACTTAAAAAAAAACAACAACAGTTGTTAACAATTAAAAATCATATAATCTCACATGAAATTCCAGATTTCCCACTTCTCTTGTAAGGTGGTTTAACCTGGTAGAACAGGGCCCATGTTCCTTCCTTCCTGGCAACAATCAGGTAAGTTTAGTATTATCTCTAAAAGGGATGTTGAATTTACCACAATCTTCTCCAAAGCTAGGTCACTCCTTTGCTCATCTGTCTTAAATTTAATCAAAATTAAAGCAAAAGAAAAGCACAAGGTATTGCCTTCATTAAGTAACTAGGTGACTAATGTTGTCCCATGCCTTGGTAGTTCTGTCCCTTTTATTGCATTGAAGTACCCTAATGTGTACATATACCACAATTTGTTTACACATTGACCAGTTTTTAGATATCTGGGTTGCTAGCAATTTGGGGCTGCTAGGATAATGCAGCTGTGAACATTCATGTCTTTACATGGCATATGATTTCATTTCTCTTGGATAAATTTCTATGGGTGGAATTGCTGAGCCAAGTGATAATGTTCAACTTTTTAAGGAAGTGCCAAACTGGTTCCAAAGTGTCTGTACCTTTCATTTTATTTATTTTTATTTATTTTTATTTTGGTATCACTAATGTACAATTACTTGAACAACATTATGGTTACTAGACCCCCTATTATCAAGTCCCCCCGAGATACTCCATTACAGTCACTGTCCATCAGCATGGTAAGATGCTAGAGAATCACTACTTGTCATCTCTGTGTTGCACTGCCCTCCCTGTACCCCGCCCCCACACCATGTGTGCTAATCGTAATGCCCCTTTTTCCCCCTTATCCTTCCCTTCCCACCCATCTTCCCCAGTCCCTTTACCTTTGATAACTGTTAGCCCATTCTTGGGTTCTGTGAGTCTGCTGCTGTTTTCTTCCTTCAGTTTTTTCTTTGTTCTTATACTCCACAAATGAGTGAAATCATTTGATACTTGTCTTTCTCCACCTGGCTTATTTCACTGAGCATAATACCCTCTAGTTCCATCCATGTTGTTACAAATGGTAGGCTTTTTCTTCTTATGGCTGAATAATATTCCATTGTGTATAAGTACCACCTCTTCTTTATCCATTCATCTACTGATGGACACTTAGGTTGCTTCCATATCTTGGCTATTGTAAATAGTGCTGCGATAAACACAGGGGTGCATATTCCTTTTTCAAACTGGGCTGCTGCATTCTTAGGGTAAATTCCTAGGAGTGGAATTCCTGGATCAAATGGCATTTCTATTTTGAGTTTTTTGAGGAACCTCCATACTGCTTTCCACAATGGTTGAACTAGTTTACATTCCCACCAGCAGTGTAGGAGGGTTCCCCTTTCTCCACATCCTCGCCAACATTTGTTGTTGTTTGTCCTTTGGATGTTGGACATCCTAACTGGTGTGAGGTGATATCTCATTGTGGTTTTAATTTGCATTTCTCTGATGATTAGTGATGTGGAGCATCTTTTCATGTGCCTGTTGGCCATCTGAATTTCTTCTTTGGAGAAGTGTCTGCTCAGCTCCTCTGCCCATTTTTTAATTGGCTTATTTGCTTTTTGTTTGTTGAGGTGCATGAGCTCTTTATATATTTTGGATGTCAACCCCTTATTGGATATATCATTTATGAATATAGTCTCCCATACTGTAGGATGTCTTTTTGTTCCACTGATGGTGTCCTTTGCTGTACAGAAGCTTTTAAGTTTGATATAGTCCCCTTGTTCATTTTTGCTTTTGTTTCCCTTGCCTGGGGAGATATGTTCATGAAGAAGTTGCTCATGTTTATTGTCCAAGAGATTTTTGCCTATGTTTTTTTCTAGGCTGTACCTTTTTATATTCCCACCAATGATGTACCAGAGTTCCAGGTTTTTTGTCAATAACTGGTGGTGGTGATTTATTTTTAAATCTCACCCATTCTAATAGGTGTGTAGCGGTACCATGATTTTAATTTTCAGTTCCCTAACAACTGATGATGTTGAGCATGTTTTCATGTGTTATCATTCATTTATCTCCTTTGTTGAACTGTTTAATTTTTTTTTTTGCCCATTTTTTGAGGAAAGTGGGTGTCTTCTCATTATTCAGTTGTAAAAGTTCTCTACATGTTCTGAATAGGAGTATTTTTCAAATGTATGATTTGCAAATATTTTTCCCAAATCTTTGCGTTTCTTAAAATTTTGTTGATGCTGTCTTTTGAATAACAAAAGGTTTTACTCTGGTTGAGGTCCCATTTATTGATTTTTTTGTTATGGATCATGCTTTTGCTTTCTTATTGAAGAAATTTTGGTCTCTCTTCAAATAACAAAGTTTCTCCTATGTTCTCTTCTAAAATTTTAATAGTTTTAATTCTTCTATAATTCACTTTGAATTAATTTTTATGTATGGTGTGAAGTAAGAGTTCAAGTACGATGTGGTTTGACTTGATATCTTTTCAGAAAGTCAATTGACTCTAAGAGTTTATTTCTAGATTTTCTATTCTGTGCCATGGACCGTAAGGCCCACTACACTGTTTTTATTACTGTAGCCTTATAGCAGGTTTTGATGTCAAGTAGTACAAGTTTTCCAGCTTTATTATTCTTTTCCAAAATTGTTTTGGCTATTATAAGTTCTTTGAATTTCCCTATTCAAATTTGAGGATCTACATGTCAATTTCTGCAAAACAGTTTTCTAGGATTTTGATAAAGATTTCATTAAATCTATAAATCAGTTTGGGGAGACAATCTTAACAGTACTGAGTCTTCCAATCCATGAACATGGTGCATCTCTCCATAGTGTATCTTTCAGCAATGTTTTGTAGTTTCCAGTATACAGGCCTTATACTTCCTCTGTTGAATGAAACTGTTTCCTTAGTTTCATTTTCAGATTGTTCATTGCTAGTATTTAGAAATATGAATGATTTTTGTATATTGATGTTGTATCCTGAAAACCTGTTGAACTCATTTGTTAATTCTAATAGTTTTGTCTGTGTATATTCCTAAGGATGGTTTCACATACTAGACCATGTCATCTGCCAAAAAAGAGTTTTATTTCTTTCTTTCCAAACTGCGTATCTTATTTATTTTCTTATCTAAACCAACTAGATAGAATGTAAAGTACAACGTTGAATAGATGTGGTGAGGGTCTGCATTCTTAATTTGTTCCTGATCTTAAGCGGAAAAAATTCAGTCTTTCGCTATTAAGTATGATGGTAGTTGTAGATTTTTTATAGATGTCCTTTATCAGGTTGAAGTTCAATTCTATTCCTAGACTGTTGACTAAGTTTATTATGAAAAACTACTGAATTTAATCAAAGCCTTTTTCTGTGTCTATTGAAATGACCATGTGGTTTTTGTCCTTTATTAACAGGGTGTATTTTAGGATGTTAAACCAACCTTGTATTTCTGGGATACACCACTTTTAGTTGTAGTACATACTTCTTTTTTACCTGTTGCGGGATCCAGTTTCCTAACATTTTGTTAAGGATTCCAGCATGATCATTTAAGTTTAAGAATTCTTTAGAGAATGTTTTTAAATAAAAAGAAGTCAAATTTAAACATATTTTTGTCTATGGGTTGAGCTTTGTATGTCTTGAGAATTTTTTCCTATCCTTTTTTCCTACATGCATCATAAATAACATTTTGCTATGTTTTATGGAATATATACATAATAGTGTTATAAAATACAGAGAAGTGGGTATGTAATTTAAGATCCATTTAAGATTTAACTTGTTTTTCCTATGCAGATAAAAGTTGCTAGCACCATTTATTAAATAGTACATTCTTTCTTCACTGGTTTGTAAATCCACCTGTGTCATATATGTAATTTTCATATATATGAGTCTTTATGTGCCCTCTGTCCTGTTCCACTGATCTACTATCAGATATTCTGGGGTCATTAAAAGATTGTCTTAGTCTGGCCTTATAATACTCCTTGACGTTTGACAGGACAGGACCCCCTACCTTATCTTTCTTCACCAATTTTTTTTAGCTACTTTTGGCTTTTGCACTTGCATGTAGTTTTACAGAATTATAAAATTAAAATGACAAATTATAGAAAAAAATCTGCTGTGATTTCACTAGAATTGTATTGAATTTGTAAATTAATCAAAGAATTGACTTCTTCATGATGTGGATTTAATCCTATCTTCCACTCTGTCATTCAATAATAATTATTCAAAAATGTCATGTGAATACTTTTCACATTTATTGGTAAGTACCTTATGATTTAAGTACCTTATGGAATATTGGGTCAGTGTCATTTTACACTTATCAATAAATACTTAAGGGATAACTTATATATACTTCATGTATGAGGAACACATGATCCAGATCTTCTAAGCATCATGTTCTAGCAAACTGAGTTTGTCAGACCCAAATATCATGCTGAAAGTAGAATAAGTACTGATGCTCATTTTAATTATTAATTTTGAATCTAAGATTATGATAGTAGATATTTGAATCTAAGATTATAATTTCCAAAATCTAGAAAGAAATGTCTGCATGTTATGCTTAAGATGGAAGATGGAAAACGTTTTTAATGCACAATTTAACAAATAAACTTATAAAGTTGACTTTAAAAAAAATCTATATGCTGTCATACCCAGCAAGGATCATAAAGACCATTCACTAGCTGTAATTTTAAGATTCCATTCATCTGAGACTTAACATTCTTACTTTCTTCCCTCTTCAGCCCTTTTCCTCTGCTTGGGTGGGTCATGTCAGCAGCGGTACGAAAGACACTGCGAATGACAGACTTGACGTGACGAGTCCGCTGTTGCTCCCAGTGAGCCACTCCTCTGCTGACCTCCAGGGTTAACTGGGTCATACGGTTAATGGCTTGTTGAATGTCATCCAAACTAGGAACTATTTCCTGTGGAAGAAGGAAACTCGATCCTGGTACTGTCAGCACATACCACCCACCCCCAGTCTCCCCCGAGAGGGTAACTCAGCAGGCCCAGCGGAAGGCTGCTTTGAGGAGAGGACGTTAGGAGAGGGTGCGCTGCAGGTTTTCTTAATCCTGAGGTTTTCCCATTCTATCGATTCCTGAAGGAAACAGGTCAAACACAGTGCTTGCCCCTCTCCCCACGGCTGGCTACAGCCCAAAGCTGTGGCCTATGTGTTGGATGCCAATGAGGCAAAATGACCGAAGAAGCTGCCCTGCCAAGACTCTGACCCTCTATGACATGTGCCAAAGGAGCAAAGAAGGTGTCCGCCTAGAGGCCAAACCCTGCAAGGTGTAGTTCTAGGGGGGTCATAGATTGCTCCTGCCTGGCCTCATCCCTTGACCCATCACAGAATGCACCTCAGTCATCCTGTGTGACTTGGAGTTCCAGGTGTCAATCAGCAGCTGGGGCGCCCACAGGGATAAATGCTATGAGAAGGCACAAGGGATCCATGGTTCTCAGGGCATAGGCTCTTTCTGTATTTCTAATCTGCCATTCTGAGTGGGCTGCCTCAGAGTTGTGTGTTTGGGGCAGTGATGTGGACTTCTGAGATTGTCTTATTTAGATAATTTAATGTCTGAAGGAAGAAAAGGCAAGAAGATTTTTAGGGTACTTGCTAACTGATAGCTGAACAGATGCTTAACTCAGCTCTTACACTAACCTTCAGTGCACCATGAATTATGCAGAGCAACTTTTTATAATATATATAAATATAACATTTTGTTTTTTGTTAAATACTGAGGTGAAGTCAAAAAATACATAGGACTAAGAGTCTACTCTAAATACAGGTTCAGTTCTAGTGCTATATTTCTTAAATACGTTACTAAAATATCATTTTATTAACTTGAATATTTAAGTATACTTACCACGTTAGGAATTGCAAGATGTACTTCAGCCTTTATAAAGGAAATAACATCTTCTGACTGCTTTCGTCCATACTGGCTGTAATAAGATGGACATTTTAACTTAAAAACTTTAACCTAAAATTTCAAAAATAGCTTACTTATGCTATCATTTTCGATCCTAAAAATAAGGCCATTTTCAAAATACTGAATTACATGAAGAGAATATTATTTACAACAGAACCATAAATTTCAGGCAACTAAGAAAACACAATGTTTTAATATTCTTAGAAGTAAAATATTAGTCTCCTATACATTTTCTAGTATTTTAATGTTGCTCTGTCTCAGTAACAGCCATTTAATAATGTTTACTAAAAGTATTCCTTGTTCCCAGGCCTGTAACAGATGCTGGACAAGACCATTAACAAAAAGCATATACCTTCATATGCTTTTTTATATACACATTTTTGCAAGACTAAACAGGAAGTTTCTAGTGAAAGCCATTCAAAAATTGTTTTTTTAGAAATACCACTTGTGCTAAGACAGAAGCACAAACCTATAGATACACACGTGCAAGTAATGAAGTAATCAGAGTTACAAATTAGTTTGGTTACCTCCGTCTGCCTTGACTTCTGTCCCCAGCCCAGACAAAATTATAATGAATATAAACTTTCCATAGCAAGAAATGCTGTCATTACTAAAAAACTACACCTGCATCTATAAATACAAGCACATGGGAGAAAAATCGTCAGAACCATCAAGCCTCTGCAATTCAAAGTACAGACCCAACTCAGGCATGTGGGGCCAATGGTACTCAGATAAACATATTATTGCACGGAATTCTTTAAACTAAAAGCAAGCAAATAAAGAAAAAATGTTCTAATTCATAGTCTCACTGTGAAATTCAAGATGTGGCAATAAAACAGATGTATACTGTATTTAAAAGGGCACAATCTGAGAACAAGAGTTTCATAAAGCACAGAAAAACAGCTGAACTAACAGAGGCAGAGAACAACACACTCATCATTCAGTAACTTATTCAACAAACTAAAGGATTATCTTAAGGAATTTCCAAAATTTCAGATGCAAAATACAGTGAGAAGTTATTGAAAGGAATAAGTAATGTTTATTGAATGCTTAATGTGTGCCAGGTGCTTTTCCAAGGACTTTCCATGAATTAACTCATTTCATACTACATTAACTCTCTGCAGCAAATCCTGTGACTATTCTATTATTTCCATTTTGTAGATGAGGAAGCCATCATGGCGGTCACGGGCAGATGAGTAAGTACACGAGAGTGCACAAATACAAGATTAGCTTCTCCGTGAATCAGAAATGGATCAGAAATACATATACAGCCTGGCCAGAGCTCTGGTTGGGAATCAGGCAGTGACAGCGGGAGGTTGGCTCCTGCAGGCTACAGAGCACTGCAAGTATTCCATGTGAGGCAGGCTTGCTAGGCTTGCTACGCACAGCCACAAACCAAGGTGATGGTCCTCTAGTTATCCTCCAGATACTGTATCTGTATTGTAAGAGGCAAGACAACAACAAAATAAAGGCCATCGACCTACTGTCTGCAACTACAGCTTTTGCAAAAGATGTGGGCCTGGGGAGGTGAAGCAAATCCATAGCATCCCTGCTAAACAATTAAGCCAGGCCATTTGTGCGCTCCTTGGCAGAGCTTCCCGTATCCTCAGTATCTCTTCAGGGAACAGTAACTGTGAACAAATAAGACCTGGCTCTGTACTCATGGTGCCCAGTGCCATGTGGAGGCAAAGGTGAAACTCCTAGTTAGGAAGGGAGGGAAAGACACACACACACACAAAACCTCACATTCAAAGAGGGCCTATAAATTAAACCCCAATAAGGCATGAATAGTCTAATAGTAAGAAAGAGGACTAAAGGAATCAATATATGAAAGAGAAACTCACTCCAGATAAAATTCAACATATAGAAGTATGACAAACTCTAGGTTAAGTATATGGAGAATACTCAAAGAGATAAATGAAGGCTAGCTTCCAAAAAATGATAAATTGATAAACTAAAAAGACAGAAATGATATAGTATCTAGAGGATAAGAAGAAAAATACTAACTGAAATATTTAAGATGCAATAGATAAGAAAAGGAAAGAAGGAGAGGGCGGGAGTGGGGAGGAAGGAAGGAAGACCCTTTTACCTGTGGCATCTGATGCTATCTCTGGGTAGACAGTGTCAGAATTGAGTTGAATTCTCAGATACCTTGCTGATGTTCAAGACCAGCTTGGTGTCATACATGGGGGAACACCCTCACCCCCAACACACACACACACAAACACATATTGGAATTGGTTCTGGGAACCCTAAAAGAAGCCCACACTGGAAACAACCCAAGTAACCATCACAAGAAAATAGATAAATAGATTGTATTCAGAAGTGACAATAAATTACATCAATATAGATGACTCTCGGAAACATAATACTGAACACAGTTCAAATACAATGATTAAGGATCTAAAACATGTGGTAAACTGTAAAAAAAAAAAACTAAGACAAGGATAAATACCAAGTTCAGGAGAGTGGTTATCTTTGGGTGAGCAGAGAGTCCACTAAGGGTACTGGTAGCGGTCAGTGTACTCTGTCCTGGCTAGGGTGCCAGGAACATGGTTATTCATTTGATCACCATTCTTGCAGTATTACACATGTTTTTGTGGACTTTTCATAAATGCTAGCTTTAAAATGTTTTAATTTTTTAAAAAATTAATAAAAATAAGGGGTGCTATTAGCATTGTTATGATAATATTATCACACATACTTAGAATATTTTCAACTTGCCTTGCAACAAATATTCTTCTTTTCATTGTATCCAAAGATAATTGTGTAGCTTTTTGAAGACTGCCTAGTAATTGATGAGAGAAAAAAGCATAGACCTCTTTACATTTCTGTAATAAAAAACAGTGAAAGTTAGGTTCAAGATGGCAGTGTAGCAAGATCCTGAACTCATGTCCTCCTGTGGATACAAAAAAATATACATCTACAAATGGAATAGTTCCCTCTAAAGGACCTGAAAATTGAATGAACTGTCTTCACAACAAAGGATAAAGGGATAATGTGAGAAGGGAAAGAGAAGCAGAGACACGGACTCACAAGGGAAAAAATACCCAAGCCATGGCAAGTCACAATTAGGGAGAGATATCAAAGGTATTGAACTTTTTCCTGAGAAGAGAGACACTTGAGCTCCACATCATACACCCCAACCCTTTGATTCTACACAGGAGAGGTGAGCCCCCAAAACACCAGTCTTTGAAAATCAACAAAGGTTATGTTCAGAAAAATAATAAAACTATAGGAAATGGAAAACGTGCTTTTAAAGGGCTCAAGCACAGACTTGCTCAATCTGGAAACCAGCACAAAAAACACCAATTTGAAAAACACACAGACCATTTACTAACCTTAAAGTGTCCATCAGAAAGGCAGGAAAAATCAAGGACTGTCCCCAGGACTGAGATACTGGCAGGAGCCATTTGTGTGATCTCAGTCCACCTTATTAATATCAGCACCAGTAAGTGTTATTTTGGAATTCCCCCTCTAATATGCTAGTGCCAGTGGGTATGCCCCACTGAGAGCTCCACCTACCATGTCTCAACAGTCACAGACATGCCAATGCCATGCAGCAGGTCTGGGGGCCAACCCAGCCAACAACACACCATAGCAGTCTCAGAGGTGCCCTGAAGCTGAACCAGGGGCCATACCTGCTCATCAGCATACCACAGCAATGGCTGTTACAACAGAAGTACACACAGAGCCCACATAGGGGACATTCCTCGAGAATCTGGCTCTGGTGACCAGGAGAGGTTGTGTTTCTGAGCCCCATGGGATATCTCCCACATAAGACCACTCCTTCAAGACCAAGAGAGGTAGGTGACTTATCTAATTCATAGAAATTAGCACAGAGAATTAGGCAAAATGAGAAGACAAAGGAATATATTCCTAATGAAAATCTCAGGACAAAACCAAATGAAATGGAGATAAGCAATTAACCTTATAAAGAGTTCAAGTAATGATCATAAAAATGCTCGCTGAACTCAGGAGAAGAATGGATGAATATTGTGAGGACTTCAACAAAGAGATAGAAAATATAAGAAAGTACCAAACTGAAGTTATAAATGAACTGAAAAATACACTAACGGGGTTCAATAACAGACTGGATGAAGTAGAAGAATGAGTCAGCAAGCTGAAAGACAAAACAATGGAACTCGCTCAGACAAAGATAATGATTTGATAAATAAACATCCATTTATGGTAAAATCTCTCAACAAAGTGGGTATAGAGGAAACATACCTCAATGTAATAAAGGCTATATATGACACTCCTATAGCTAATATTATATTAAATGGTGAAACGCAGCAATGTGAAAAAAGAATTAAGAAAAGTGGAACAGAAATATGACATACCAAAGTTTGTGGGATACAGCAAAAGCATTTCTAAAGAGGGAAGTTCACAGCAGTACAGGACTACTTCAAGAAACAAGAAAAATATCAAATAAACAATCTAACTTTACACCTAAAGGAACCAAAAAAAGAAGAACAAGCAAAGCCCAAAATTAGTGGAAGAGTGGAAATAAGAAAGATCAGAATGGAAATAAATTGAAAAGAGACTAAAAAGATAATAGAAAAGATGAATGAACGTAAAAGCTGGTTCTTTGAAAAGATAAAGAAAATCAGCAAATCCTTAGCTACACTAACAAAGAAAAAAGGAAAGAGGACTCAAATAAAATCAGAAATGAAAGAGAAGATATAACTGATACCACAGAAATACAAAGGATCTTAAGAGACCACTATGAACAATTATATGCCAACAAGTTGAACAACCTAGAAGAAATGGATAAATTCCTAGAAACGTATATTCTTACCAAACCAAATCATGAAGAAATAGAAAATCTGAATAGACCAATTACTAGAAAGGAGACAGAATAGGACCAAAAAAAACCCAATAAAGAAAAGTCCAGGACCCAATGGCTTCACTGGCAAATTCTATCAAACATTTAAAGATTTAATACCTATCCTTCTCAAATTATTCCAAAAAAGTTGAAGTTTCCAAATACATTTCACAAGGCACCATTACCCTGATACAAAAATCAGACAAGGACACCACAAAAAAGAAAATTACAGGCCAATATCCTTAATGAACATAGATATAAAACTCCTCAACAAAATATTAGCAAAACAAATTGAACAACAATTAAAAGAATCATACACCACAATCAAGTGGGATTTATTCTAGGAATGCAAGGATAGTTCAACATCCACAAATGAATCAATGTGATACAACATATTAACAAAATGAAAGATAAAAATCATATGATCATCTCCATAGATGCAGGATGAAAGTCATTTGATAAATAAACGTCCATTTATGGTAAAATCTCTCAACAAAGTGGGTATAGACACATACCTCAACATAATAAAGGCTATATATGACACTCCTATAGCTAATATTATATTAAAT
>JAQQAC010007890.1:29582181-29764536 GCA_029783875.1 Phataginus tricuspis
TATATATGACACTCCTATAGCTAATATTATATTAAATGGTGAAACGCTGAAAGCTTTTCCTTTAAGGACAGGAACAAGACAAGGATGCCTACTCTCACTACTTTTATTTGTATTTTTTTATTAAGGTATCACTGATATACATTCTTACAAAGGTTTCACATGAGCAACATTGTGGTTACAACATTCACCCATATTATCAAGTCCTCACTATCTTCCCCCACCATTATAGTCACTGTCCATCAATGTAGTGATGCTATAGAGTCATTACTTGTCTTTTCTGTGCTGTGCTGTCTTCCCCATCTCACCGCTTTTATTTGACATAGTATTGGAAGTTCTAGTCACAGCAATTAGGCAACAAAAATAAGTAAAAAGCATCCAAATTGGAAAGGAAGAAGTAAAACTGTCACTATTGGCAGATGACATGATACTATATATAGAAAATCCTAAAGAATCCACCAAAAAACTGCTAGAACTAATAAATGAATTTGCTAAAGTGGCAGGATACAAAATCAATATACAGAAATCGGTGGCATTTCTATACACTAACAATGAAGTATCAGAGAGAGAAATGAAGAAAACAATCCCATTTACAATTGCATCAAAAAGAATAATATACCTAGGAAGAAACTTAAGCAAGGAGGTTGAAAAAAACCTGTACACTGAAAACTATCAGACTTTTATGAAAGAAATTAAGGACATAAATAAATAGAAAGATATTATATGCTCATGGATTGGAATAATCAGTATTGTTAAAATGTTCATACAACTCAAAGTAGCCTACACATTCAACTGCAATACCTATCAAAATTCCAAAGGCATACTTCACAGAACTAGAACAAATAATTCTAAAATTTGTATAGAACCACAAAAGATACTGTATAGCCAAAGCAATCTTGAAAAAGAAGAAAAAAGCTGGAGGTATCATGCTCCTTGATGTCAAACTATATTACAAAGCTATAGTAATCAAAACAGTCTTGTATTTATACAAAAAGAGAGCACAGATCAATGAAACAGAACAGAGAACCCAGAAATAAACCCACATGTATACAGACAATTAAGGTATGTATGACAAAGGAGCTAAGAACAAACACTAGAGAAAGGGGACTAGAGGACAGTTTCCTCAATAAATGGTGCTGGGAAAACAATATAGCCACATGCAAAAGAATGAAACTAGACTACTATCTTATACCATAAACAAAAATTAACTAACAATGGATTAAAGACTAGAATGTAAGGCCCAAAGCCATACAATTCCTAGGAGATGACGGACAGTAAACTCCTTGATGTTGGTCTTAGTGTCATCTCTGTGGATCTAACTCCAAAGGCAAGGGAAACAAAAGCAAAAATAAACAACGGGACTACATCAAAATAAAAATATTCTCCACAGCAAAGGACACCATTATCAGAATGCAAAGGCAACCTACTGAAATATCTTCAGGGAGAAGATGTTTGCAAACCAGATAACCAAAAAGGGTTACTATAAAAAATATATAAGGAACTCACACAACTCAAAAACAAAAACACAAACAACCCAATTAAAAATGGACAGAGAATCTGAACAGACATTTCTCCAAAGAAGACATACAGATGGCCAACAAGCGCATGAAAAGATGCTCAACATCACTAATTATTAGGTAAATGTATATCAAAACCGTAATGAGCTATCACCTCACACCTGTTAGAATGATTATTGTCAAAAAGCCAAGAAATAACAAGTGTTGGAGAGGATATGGAGGAAAGGGAACCACTGTACACTGTGTGGTACATTTCTTGATGCTTAGGGGTGTAGGCACAAGCTGACATTTAATCTGCACAAAAAGCTCAGCTTGGTGGACAAATATATTTTAAAATGTACAGTACCAAAATACATGGGATGTCTTCCACCATCCTGGGGCCACGGTTTGCCCCTCTCTACAAGCTGTTCTTTTACTCCAGAGAAGTAGCCAATTTTATTGGTCAGAGCACAAGACATGCTGAGCCTTGGCAGAGATCTGGGTACCACATCTTGCTTACAAAGTGATTCCACATCCAGAGCCAGTTTCTGGCCACACTGTTCCTCTCCACTCTATCACACCCTGCCTCTCTGAGGCTGGGAGGGGCCAGTCAGTTTGAGTCAGGTCAAAGGAAGAGTCATCAGGTGTGAACAAAGAGGAATATGATCAGGGCTGGTGAATTATCAGGGTAAAGCACAGGCATGACATCACTAGATTTTTATGTTAGACAATTTGGGCAGCAATGTGGAAGATGGATTTGAGAGGCAGAGGCTACTGAGGAGGTGATCACTCTAATGCAGTTCCAAGTGATCCCCAATTTGAGAGGCTCTGATGGTACCCAGTCTCGCTCTAAGGACCCCAGCCAGTGTCAAGGAGAATGCAATGGGAAGAGAAGGAGTGGTGACATGGAAGTGTGCCTCCTCTCTCTAGCTGACTCCCGCTGATGGGTAATAGCTGCCTGGTGCACCGTACTGAACACATCTACTGCTAAAATCTAGACCCAGCAGGGAAATATTTCCCTTTCAACGGGCATTATCATCCTTGAGCAAGAAGGTGGAAATGGAACAAATGTGTGCTGTTTATTTCTAAAGCTGTGTTAAGAATATGTGTTAGAGGGTGTAAAGGAGTGCAAAATAGAGAAGGAATGAAAAGGAAATGAATATGAGGGATTAAAAGAAAACTGATGGAGCAGGAAAAAACAGGAATTAGTACAAATGTGGGAGTGGCATTCAGAATTGATGCATGACCAGAAGGGTGAGGCCTCAGGAAGAGAAAGAATCCCGTGCCTCCTTCTCAACCTTTATTCTCAATACATCTCAACACAATGTGAAAATCTGCCCACCCAGGGCTTCTCCTGTGGGGAGTCCACAGGCTATCTGTGCCATGAGACAAAAAAATGCAGATTCCTGGGCCCCAAGTGAATCAAAGTCTGGGTTTACAATATCGGTGACTCTATTAAATACAATAACTGAGAACAAAGTTCTTTATGTCAAATGGATTGGTGCTACAATCCCCAAAGTATGACATTTGCTATATAAGAAAACATGGTCAGTCACAACAGGGGGACAGAACTATATAAACTTTAACTGACAGAATCACATTAGAAGTTGATGATGTCGGGGAAAACTCTAAGGATTGTTATATCTTGCCAGATCCTACAGTGTAGAATTGAAAACTACCTATTCTGGATTTTGTTATAAATCTAGAGTGGTTATAAATCCACACGGGTTGGTTGCAGAACTGCCTGGAAGAAGCACCACTTGGGGTTTTACCTACAGCCCCATGAATCATAATTCTGTAAAGCTGCATGAGGTGGTTTCAAAATAAATACCTTTTTAAATTCATCTTCTTTATTCATAATGTCAACCTCAGCCACAAAATTAGGCTCATAATCACTGCTTTCCCCCTCTTCTGCTTCACTTACAAAAGCAACATGTTTCTTCTGTTCTATAGATCAAAGACAAAACAAAAACATGACATTTAATGTTGAGCATTTGGTTTATTACATATGGCCAACCCTTCCTAGGAAACCCCTTCTTAAAGAGTTCTTTTTTTAAAAATTTAAAATGTGTTCCTGCCTTGAATCTAATTTAAATCACCCATCACAGTAGAACTGTCATTCTACTAAGAAATATGCTCTTCAAATATACTCTTAGTATCTAGAAATAAGTAACATTTGAAGAGGGTTTTACATATTATTTTTCTAAAATATCTGTTTACCTTTTGAGTTGTCTAAATTAATGAGCTGATATTTTTGTGTTTTTGAAACTTCTGACAAAAATAATGAAACTAAGCGGAAGAACTCTGAGAGAGAGAGGACATGCTGTGGATACTTATTTAAGCTTAGAGTTTCTCAGCCCCACCATGATTGACATTGCTGGCTGTTGAGGGCCTATCCTGTGCCTTGTAAGATGTTCAGCATTCCAGGCCTCTATCCATTAGATACAGTAGCAACCCCATGTTGTGTGACAAACAAAAATGTCTACAGCCATTTTAGAATTCTGTGGGGAGAGAGAGAGCGTTTAACATAGCAAGTATAAGACTGCTAGCCATAGAAAGGTCTGTTTACAAGACTGGTCCTTGACTGGCATCTGGGAACTCGATTTCAGAATGGTTCCCACCACTCTCTAACTGATAAAAAGGGCTCACTATGTCTAAACAGTTTGTGCAAATGATGTGGTATGTGCTGAACACCTGCTTTCCTTTTGGGAGTCTGGAAAATTGGTACCTGCTAAGCAGAGATGCCTACTTAAGAACGGATCTGGAACTCTTGTGGTCCAAACATTAAAACTAGTAAAATTACCTGGTAACCGTTTTGCTGTTTTTGCGCTGTACTTAACTTCATAAATAGTCTCAAATATTGATATAAGTTCTTTGACAGCTTCCTCTATGTGCTTACTTTTGTGGTTTAGAACATCAGCCCACTCTTTTGTGTATGTCTATTAAATAAAGAAATCACTTAATTACCAGATACTTAAAAATACTATGAAAATTATGAATATGACTTTATAAAACCACTAGAAAATTATTTAACTTATAACACCACTTGAAAACAACTAGATATAGTTGCCAGTAGCATAATGTTTCGGATCCAAAACTGTTGATGGCTAAAGGCATGGCTTCTAAGGCCCAAAGCAAAAGAGGAGAAAGAAAAATGCAAAGTCTTTGATCTTTATCTGATTTGATCACACACAGGCATCTGCATTCACATGTATATGGTGAAAGAAAGAAGGCTGAAGGAAGGCAGGAGAGCACAGAGAAGACAAGCAGTGACTCTGTAGCATCTTACTACGCTGACGGACAGTGACTGCAAAGGGTGTGTGTGGGGGACTTGATAATATGGGTGAATGTTGTAACCACAGTGTTGCGCATGTGAAACCTCCATAGGATTGTATATCAGTGATACCTTAATAAAACAAGAAGGCTGAAGGAATAGAGAGATTGAGACAGGGACTGTGGATGTAGTCAGAGTAGGGGGAGGGCCTCCGGAAAAAGCAAGGCAGAATATTTGCAGTCAGAGCAATGTAGCTACATGCAAGGAAACCCCCTACCAAAACTCTGTGTTAAACATTAAGCTCTAGGGTCATTCTTCAGGAAGATCAGTTAATGTTCCCCAGATAAAGAAGAGTACCCCATGTTTTTATTATGCTAATCATTTGTAAGATTCTCTTTAGCATGCTAAAAGGCCCAGGCCTACGTGCTATCTTTCCTCTTTCAGATCTGATGGGGTGGTTTTGCAAACCAGGCAACTAATTTAGCCTGCAGACCCAGCTGTAACCAACATAGTAAAAGGCAAGGACGATTCACCTTAAAGAAAAGATTGCATTTTAACACCCAGGAAGTTTAAGAAGCAAGATTCTTAACTTACTCTTTAGCAAACAGGCAATACCTCAGCCCACCTTGGGGGCTGGGCAGGCCGCCTTTTGATATGCCCCTAGACCAAGAAGTATCCCAGAGAGAGATGGAGTGAGAAATTCCTTGTGTTAAGTTAATTCTGGGTGTTCAGACACCACTTAGCAGGTCTACACCCCTAAACCTTTTTTTCATGTTCTCAAAAAGTCCTAATCTGCCTATAAAACCCTAGACAACGCAGCACACCAGACTCTCTTGTCCCCTCCTGGCATGAGCCGGGAGCTCTGTCCTATCACTTTATTTCTAAATAAAAGCCTGTACCTTGCTCTCCTACCTTGCCTGTTTGCTAAGCTCATTCTTCGGCTTCGTGAAAAAGAACCCTGGCATCAAGATGATGTCAAAATTGGGTACAGGAAGTGGTTTTAAAAAATGACAATCCAAAGTTTTGCTTGGAGATTCGAATGAGATAAGGTTTTTCAGTGTGTGTAGTGCTGTATGCTGGGCATCAATTCAACAGCTTTATGTGTTTTAACTCATTTAACTAAATGTACCTATCTTGGGATAGGTAATATTATTATCCCCATTTTACAGATGAGAAAACTGAGGCTCAAAAGAATAAATTTGTCTGAGGTCACACAATGGGTGGTGAAAATGGGTTTGAAACAAGCTTTGATTCTACATGCCTGTGTTTTGCCTTTCTGAACTTCTCTAAGTCAGCACAGGTTTTAGGAAGAAGTTGAGAATTAGTTAAATTCAGAAAAGAAAACTGGCTTACAAAGTCTTTCGATGTGTCCACAATACTCATATATTTCTGGAAAGAGAAAATTAAATGGGAGCAGCCAACCTGGGCCTTCAAGACCATTTCTGTGAAGGAACCAAGCCTGTCTGTGCAAACCTCTCTCCACACAAGTCTCGGGAGGTCCCCAGGTTCCCTTCTTGGCTACTGGACGGAGAGAGACACTTCTGAGCTTGCCAGTCCCATTTATGCCACCTTATTTGTACCTGAACCCATTCTTGTCTTTTCTCAGTCTTGGGAAACGGTATTTCTTCTCCTACTTGAAGACAGCCTCTGACCCTCCCCACCCCCGCCAACTCTTACAACCTGGCTCCATCATTCACTCTTCCATCCGTTCTAACTTTTTCAACACAGTGCTAAACACAGGAATGACAATGGTGTGGCTGAGAGCCGCTTTGGTCTAGCGGGATAAACAAGTGTTAAGCAAGTGGACACTTCCAGCTGATCATGGAAAATTGGACACATGTGTTTATATACACCACCACCCCACCCCACCCCCACTTGCTCTGAAATCCCCTAAGAAAGGAACCAGACACTACTAGTTAAACAGAACAGACTGGACACACATGCTTATCATGGCCCTCCCCTGGTATCTCCAGGAGCCTCTCAGAATAACATAATTTGTTAAAAAGAACACACACACAAGAATGATGGGAGGCTGCCATATAAATTTTTCTTTATGTTTCCAACACAATATAATAAATAAGTCAGCGGGATTTGACAATTAGTGTTGGGATAACTGAATATCCGCTTGCAAAAGAATGCAATTGGACCTTTCTGTGCACCATACACACAAACTAACTCAAAATGAATCACAGACCTAAATGTAAGAGCTAGAACTAGAAAACTCTTAAAAAAGAAGACATAGGCATAAATCTTAATGACCTTGGAGGAGCCAAAGTTTCCTTACGTATGATACAAAAAGCTGAGCAACAGAAGAAAAAGAAAATAAATTGGACTTCATCAAAATCAAAAACTTTTGGGCTTCAAAGGACAATATCAAAAGAAGAGAGAAGACAACGAACAAAGTGGAGAAAAGATTTGCAAATCATACGTCTGATAAGGGACTAGTCTCTAGAACATATAAACAATTAAAACTTGAAAATAAAAAGACAAATAACCCAGCTTTGAAATGAACAAAAGATCTGAACAGATATTTCTGAAAGAAGGTATACAAAAGGTTAATAAGTACATGAGAAAATGCTCAACGTTACTAACCATTATGGAAGTGCAAATCAAAACCACAATGAGATACCACTTCACACCCAGACGGAGGGCTTTAATCAAAAAGTGTGGGTAAGGATGTAGAGAAACTGGAACCTTCATACACTGCTGTTGGGAATGTAAAATAATGCAGGTGCTCTGGAAAACAGTCTGACCACTCCTAGATATCTATCCATGAGAAATGAAAACATGTCCTTACAAAAAATTGTACATTTATGTTCAAAGCAGAATTCCTAATGACTAAAAACTGTAATCAACCCAAATACCCATTAACTGGCAAATGGATCACTAAAATGTGGTATATATATATACAATGCATTATTATTAAGCAATTAAAAAAAAAAGAATTATTGATCCATGGGACATTGTGAATGAACTTTGAAAACAGTGAGCTAAGTGAAAAAAGCCAGTCACAAAACACCATGTATATACTGTATTATTGGATTTGTATGAAATATCCAGAACAGGCAAATCTATAGAAGCAGAAAATAGATTAGTGGTTGCCCGTGGCTGGGAGGGTTAAGAAGAAATGGGGAACCACTGCTAATGAATGTGGAATTTCTTTTGGGATGATGAAATGTTCTAAAATTGTGGTGATGGTGGAACAACTCTGCATAAACTAAAACCACTGAATTGTACACTCTAATTGTACCTGTATCTCAATAAAGCTGTTAAAAATAGTAAGTGCCAAAAACAATTTGAGCCAGCAATTGGAGAAAGAAAATGGTAATGAAAAATGAAAGATGGGAAAGTGAAGGCAGCACATGTGAGAATGTGGCAAATTTGGTTGTGAAGGGAGATACAGGAAGG
Source organism: Phataginus tricuspis (assembly GCA_029783875.1). Taxonomy (NCBI): domain Eukaryota; kingdom Metazoa; phylum Chordata; class Mammalia; order Pholidota; family Manidae; genus Phataginus; species Phataginus tricuspis. The sequence goes on from JAQQAC010007890.1 coordinate 29,590,357, forward strand.
TTCTGGTTTGTTGGCAAAGAAACACTTTGGTGGGAGGGGTCCAGTGGAGAGAACGAAGTTCAAGATAGAGAAGGGAGGGAGGAAGATGGTGGAGAAAGGTTGACAAGATGGCAACAAGGCATGGGATCTAGAGCCCATTTGGGGGACCTAGCATTTGAAAAGAGGTGGGAACATGGAACCAGAAGGAAGGAAAACATGGATGCATAAGCAGTCAGCAATGTACCAAGAGCCCTGACTGTGAAAATTATTTACATGACTTTGATTTGAAAACTATAAATAATCCCTGCAACTCTGTGAAGACCATCTTGCCAGACACTCCAGGGGTTGGTTATTCTCCTTTTGTCCCAGGCCAGCCCGTTCTCAGCTCTTCCCTGCCCTGCTCTGGACAGAGAGAAACTGGCTTCTGGGGCAGCCTTATTTTCTGGCTTCCAGTGGGTTTGACCCAATGGAAACACCAGCAGAAGCTAGGAGAGCTACAGGAGGGAAAGGCTGGGGTATTTCTTTCCCACTCCCTCCTTGCTTGGAGGCGACATCTCTGGTGCAGGCTGTGTCTTCATGAGTTCAGCTCCTACGGGATAGAATCCCCCTCATGGCTCCAACTTTTACTGGGCTCTAAAAATATTGCTTCCTCCCCTGGCTCCTTCAACCCCGGTAGTATTGATGACTTCCAACAATTGTGACTTCTTGCTGAGATCTTCAATGGTACTGCACCATACATAATATCCCTAGCTCCATCCTAGTGCCTAAACTGGATCCTTGCTGTATTGGATCATTCCAAATAATCATGACAAGTCACACTGCCATAAATGCCCGGGATAAGAAACTTAAACACACACATTCCACTGCAGAGAAATTTCCCGTGTCAGCTGGCAACCCAGTGGCCCAGCCACCTTCTTCTGTTCAACAAGTGGCAAAATAATGCCACTGCAAAAACTTCCTCTAATGTTGTCACTGCTAGCTGAGGCCACACAAAGTAAAACATCTTTTCCTGTAGGGACCCCATCTCTTGGAAGACTCACTAGTCCTTGAATTAAGACCATTCTTCTAATCAGTGAAGAACAGACCGAAATACCGAAGGGCAGCCCAGGGACAAACCAGAAGACAGTCAAATTGATTTTGCTTTTTTTTCCTATTTTAAAAATTGAGATATAATTCATATATCACAAAATTTAGCCTTGTAAAGTATAACATTCATTAGTTTTTAGCATATTTGCAGTTATGCAACTATCACTGCTGTCTAATTCCAGAACATTTTAATCACTGCAAAAAAAATCCCTATACCAATTAGCAGTCTCCCCTTTCCCCCACCTCCACAGCCCTGGAAACCTCTAACCTACTTTCTGTCCCTATGAAGCTAAGTTGACTTTACTGGTATAATTTTTTATACCACTTAATGTATTTTCTTATATAGGACAGGAAAAAGTAGGTGTTTTCCTACCATAATCTGGATCATAGTATTTTCCTGATTTTCTATTCCATTTGTATACCTATCAAGATACAGATGTTGCTCAGAGTCCAGTCAGGAAAACAGATGCCAAACCAGCTATTTTAATCAACAGAGCGAGAGATTTTAATATAGAGAATTGATTAAAGAACTGTTAAAAGGGAAAAGGGGACTCTGAGGTCACACAAGGAGAGTAATTGCAGGAAGCAGCTACTATTCCTGGCATGTGGGGGGGCAAGGGTTAGAGGCTGGAGTTATTAGAGCCTGGAGTTGGGAAGGGGGGGGAGGTGACCAGCTAACGCTGCTGCTCATGAGCTCGGATAAGGAGCCTATGGTGCTGGTATGTCAGAAAGGCCCAAGAGGTTGGTTCTGGAAGGGCTGGAAAAGCTACGGCCTGGGACTCACCGCCACTGCCAAGGTGAAGAGCTGTCGCCCATGTAACAGTATCAGGAACAGGAGGCAAAACAGGAAAGAGCAAGTGCCTCCTTTCTCCTCCACCCTCCTTTGAACACCACTATTGGCAAAGCCTAAAGGGAAACCAGCTGGCCAAGGATAAAGGTAGTTGGCAGAGTTCCAACTCCTGCATCGTTAGGGGAAGGTCCGATTTGAGGCTGGTGGATGATAGCTTTTTAATAATTAACATAATCTGTCCTAAAACTACGGTTAGATGCTCTAAGGCTCTAAGCCAAGGAACACTGCCCTGACCATAAATAGCCCTGGCTCCCAAATATGGTCTGAAACCACTGGTTGACCTTGTCCCAAAAAATTAGCATTGGGCATGGCGTGTTTCTAAAACTGATTTCTGCCGAGTATTGCCTGACTTGCCCTATCTTTACAAAGGTTATTATGTCTTCACTATAATGGCCCACCTCATGATAGGTTGGTGGGAAGGCAGCCCACATATTACGAGACCCTAGATCCCTCCAGTGCAAGTGACTGGGGCACACTGATAGGCAAAGACGCTCTTCAGAAATTCCATCTCCTGGACCTCACCTTACAGTATTGAGACTTATCACTTATGTAAAACAACAGCTTCTTCTTTTGGTCATCAGCGTGACCACCACATTCACACTCAGTCGCCCTTAGTCTAGACCAATTTCCCTCGTTTGTGTGATCTGTTTCTCTTTCCACGCCTATAAAAGTTCTTTGTTCACGCGTGCAAGGTAAATTCTCTCTGGCAGTGTGAACTCCTCCCTGTTGAGCAGTTGATAGTGTCAGAACATTTATAAGGACATGCCAGTAGAAGATGATTTCCACTGTAAATGGGACAAAAAGAAGGAAACCCACCAAGGGATTTCCCTGTTCCTTTGTATTCTGCTCATTTATAAGTAAGACCTGGTACGAAGTGCATATAGTCGGATTCTAGGATGAGCAAAAAGAAAAATGACAGGCAGGAAATTACCCTTGGCCTCCAGGCAAGAAACGGGAGACGTCTTCTTTAGAAAATCTCAGTTGCTGAGAAAAGAGCAATACAGCACCGGAAGCGCTCTCCCTCCGCAAATATTATGGAATCCAGGAAATAGAGCATGCAGGAAGAATTCCAGCTGACCTGGAGAGTAACCAACCCAGGTTGATACAGGGATTCAGAGGGCTCTGAGGAAGTCTCTTGGGGGAGAGGGGATACAGGACTCTGATATAATAGGGTATTGAAAGACAAGGTGAAAATAAAGGTAATTAGAAACCTCAGGAAAAAATTAAAACTTGTATAAGAAGAGATATATTACATGTACACTATCTGATTCAGCATTGGCTAATATTTATATAGGTATAATAAAGTGTTGCTATTTACAGTTACTGTTTAACTGAAACTAATTTTATAACTATATTGAGAAGACAGGGGAGGAGTGGTAGAGCGTCAAAGAGCTAAACGCACACTTATTAAAGTAGAAAGAAAATAATGTGCAAACTTGCCAACTCAAGAAATAGCACCCTAAGTATATTACTTAGAGATGCAGAAATACTACTATAATAGCTAAAAGCTAAAAATCATTGTCTTTCCTAGCACCCAGATTGTAATCTCCAAATATCATTTTCCACTAGTAACACAGAAAAGAATGAGTGCTCTTAGAGAAACAGGTGGTCTCAGATCTGAGGAAGGAAATGTATAAGATAAGCCTAAGGTACCTTTTAGCTCCAGAAGGCATGGAAGCTTTCAAAGACACTTAAGTCATATCAAAAGCATAGATACCAGCCTGAAGGATTACACTGGACAAAAATGGGAAAATTTAAATATCAGAAAGAATAATGACTGCAATGGGAAAAATACTTCAATTATGTAATAATCCATAAATTTGTAACTATATTTAGACAACTTAAAACTCAGTGGGCATTTTAGAAGCTGCTAGCGAGCCAACTCATTTTTTAGAAAACTGGTATATAAAAGGAAAACTGAAGCATCAAACCTGACTTTTCTGTATAAATGTTATTTCAGAGAAACCAAAGTTAATGAGGGAAATTTCCTTTTTATAGAAATATTTTATCCATAAATGTTAAAATTAGAATATCAACATTTTGTAAGATCCAACCAAATAGTGACTCTTGGCAATAGTAATCGAAGGCTGCTAAAATCTTAGGTGAAAGGTTGGTGGGAAACTTTATAATGATGTATAAAGCTGGCCCCGAAGCCACTGATGAACCCTATTATCACTAAAAGGGAAACAATCTAATGTGTGCCTCTTGATGTAATGCAATAGGAAACACACAGTGTCACCTGTGAACTATTCTGTTGAAAAGAGACAAAGAAATTGAATCTGAACTGAATCTAGCCTTCAGATCTAATTAAATTTACAGGACATTTAGGGGATAGAGAAATATGTTAACATTTTAAATCACACTACTAGAATGGGATCAGCAAAATCTACAACATGGAATATTCTACAGGACAAATGATCCCATTTATTCAGCAAATAAAAAGTATTAAAAGAAGGAAGGTGGCAAAGGACTTGGATAGACATTTCTCCATGTCTATTCAAGTGGCCAATAAGCTCAACATCAGTAGTCATCAGGGAAACACAAATCAAAACCACAATGAGATGTCACTTCACATTCATTAGGATAGCTACTATGAAAAAATTTTCTCAAAATTTTAAACAGAAAATAAGAAGCATCAGCAGGTTTTTGGAGAAACTGGAACCCCTCAGACATTGCTGATGAGAATGTAAAATGGTGCAGCTACAATAGAAAAAGTTAGTGGCTCCACAGAAAACTAAATACAGAATTACCATATGATCCAGCAATTCCACTATGAAGTACGTATCCAAAGGAATTGAAAGTAGGGACTCAAACAATTAATTACACACCCGTGTTCATAGCAGCATTATTCACAGTAGATAAAACATGGTGACAACTCAAATGTCTGTCAACAGATGAATGGATTAACAAAATGTGGCATATCTCTGGAATGGAACATTAGTCATGTCAGTCATAAAAAAGAATGAAATTCAGATACATGCTACAAAAGGATGAACCTTGGAAACACTATGCTAAGTGAATAAGCCAGGCCCCAAAGGACAAATATTGTATGATTCCATTTTTATGAGGTACCTAGAATAGGAAAATTCATAGAGACAGAAAGGAGAATCGAGGTTACCAGGAACTGGTGGGAGGGAGGAAAGGAGAATCATTGCTTAACGGGTACAGAGTTTCTGTTTGGAATGATAAAAATGTTCTGGAAATAGACAGTGGTGATGGTTACACAGCATTGTGAACGTGCTTAATGCCACTGAACTGTACACTTTAAAATGGTTTGAAATGATAACTTATGTTACATATTTTTACATAATAAAAATTTTGCAAGCAAAAAATGGGCAGGGAGATGACAAAAAAGAAACTTAAGAGACGCATCAATCAAATGCAATGTGTGAACCTGTATGGCTCCTAATTCAAACAGACCAACTCTAAAAAGATAGTTTCTGTGCAAGCCAAATATACTCACAAGCTAGGACCCAGCAATTCACTTCAGGGAATATGTCCACCAAAATAAGTGCTTAAGTCCACAAAAAAACATGTCCAAGAACACACAGTGTATTATCAAAGCCATAAACTATCCAAACACCCTCTGCCATAGAATGGATAAATTATAGTAAACTTACAGTAGAATGTTATACAATACTGAGAACAAAAGAACTGCTTTACACTGCTGCAAAGATGAATCTCACAGACCTAATACTGAGAAAACAAGCCAGACATAAAGACCATATGCAGCTGATCCCATTCACACGAAGTTCAAGACAGAACAAACCAATATACAGAGATCAAAGTCAAACGGTGACTGCTTCTGGTGATTGCCTGAGATGGAGCATGAGGGAATCATTTGTGGTGAAGGAAGTGTTCCGGATCTTCACCTTCGAGGTGGGTACAGGGGTGCCTCATAGGTAAACATTCACGGAATGGTGCTTTTATGATTTGCACACTTTGCTGTATACAATTATGTCTCAGCAAAAGAAAAGAAACATGGGCTGAAAATGAAAAGTAAGCTGCCTCCAACCTCAAGTTGCCGCCCCTTGGCGAGGACTGGCCACGCTGGCGGGAGGACAGTGAGCTCTGGAGGTGGTGGTGGTGGTGCCCAGATAGCAATGGCTGTTTTTAAAGGAAAAAAAGTAAACTGAAGCCATGACGTCTCTGGGGACTTTCGGTTTCCATGAGCTAAATGCCCCAAATGGCCTTGGGCTCCTCACAGGGTAGGAGGCTGGAACTGAGAGCTATCCCTCATCCTCCACTCCTCCACATAACGTCAGGCAAATCAATGACTATGGTCTCAAGGAAAGTTAACTATCTTGCTTGAGCCTCTGGGGTGGAGGGGCAAGTTCTCCCCTGGGAGTCTACAACCACTAGCTTGCCCACGCACAGGTTTAAGGCTTGAGTTTATTCCACCTTGTAGTTTTAGAAATTCTGTTCTCTGGGAAACTAACGTGAAGCTGTCCTGAGTCGGTAAAATTCGTAGGTACCATGCAGGAGCAAATAAAAATGGACAGGTTTTAACCAAATGCCCATGTGTGCATTAGTTCACAATTCAAGCTAGTAAAAACACTAAGAAGCATGCCACCCTGAGCAAGAGTTGGCGGAAGCAGCAAAGAGTAGAATGAGACCCTCCAATTTCTTCAGATAGTGAAATTGTTATAAGATATATTTTAAATGTCAAAGTAAAAAATGGAATCAAAAACACAAGAAAGGAATAAGATTACCTTAAAAAGAAGAGATAATTGAAAAAGAATAAAAAATAAACTTCTAGAAATAGATAAGTAAATTCAGATAAATCAAAAATATGACGTAAGAGGGTAGAGAATAGAAGGTCATCCGAATACATTAATAGCTAGAATAAATGCAAATAGACACAATTACAAAAATTTTTTTTAAAAAAAAAACAGAGATATTTCAGGGTAGATTAAAAACAATATCCAGCTAAATGTTCTTTACAAGAAAAAACTTCAAATAGGAAAATCCAGAAAGGTTGAAAATGTAAGAATAGAGAAAGATTTATCTGGAAAATAATAACCTAAAAACTCTATTAACGTTAAAGAAAATAAACCTCAAGAATAAAAAACTTAATAATGATAAAAGAAATAAAGGGCCAGGAAAATATAATCATTTTAAACTTGAATGCTCTCAGAACAGGATGTTAGTGTTGTCTCCATTACAGCAAAGGCCCCTATGCTGAGGGCAAATGATTTTAAGATCCTGCATATTACAAAAGAGGTAGTTCTTAAAAGGTAGCAGGAGAGGCCCTGGGATGGAGGGGCTAAGCCATGCCTAAGTTGTCCTGAGGGAACAGGCTGTCTGGCAACCCCAGTCCCTAAAGGAAAGCAGGTGTCCTGAGAAGAAGCAGCTGCATTTCCATAGAAAGAGGGGCAAAGGCAAATACTGCCCAGGGGCCAGGTGGGACCTCTTGAGATGGAGCCATGCCCTAGGTTGTCTTGAAAAAGACACTGGCAAGGAGACCCAAGCCAGAAGGACTGGCCTAGAGGAAGCACAAGGCAGGCAAGAAAATAAAGTTCAGTTCAAGGTATAAAGAACTTTTCAGAGAGAACTGTTATATGCTGGGCATCAAAAATGATCAGACAGGTTTCTTGTCTTTGTGCTTTTGAGCCAATGGAGGATAAATGGGTATTCAAATAATTTCAGTACAATGAGATACTGATGAGGTTGTTAGGTTTTTATCCTGCAGGACTAGATGCCACCACCATTGAAAGATCTAAGCTGGGGGGTTTCACCGTCATATTTGGTGCCAGTGTGGAAGTTGGACACAGTGGGGCCAAACATGGAGATTGAGACAATGGGTTACAACATTTATTGCTAAACTCAAAATGAGCCTTCAGGGCCTGACCAAAAAGAGGGTAGTGGATAAAGAGAAATCCTCTGAAGCAAAAAATTTCAAGCAAAAGTTGAGTAAAAGCAAAACGTGGCTAAGCATTGGACTGACTAGGTTTAGGAAGCAGCAGCGAGGAAAGGAGTCTAAATGATGCCCAGATTTCTAGATGAATTAAAGAGAAAGCATGTGATAGTTAAAGCCATGAGACTACGTGATCTCACCCTGGGAGCATACCCAGAGGAAGAAGAGCTACAACCCCCTGACAGAACCCCACAAGCCTCCAGCGTGAGGATGGGGGCACTAGTAAGACAATGTCTGCCTGTACGGCTGGGGGCTTGAGGTGTCGAACCCCTATAAGTCTTCGGACATGAGGATGTCCAGAACAAGCTAGGGAGTCTAAACACTTCTGACACAGATTTCTACTTTTAGGTTGTAAATTCCATTTTAGGTTTACAAGCCAGTATTTCTATGGATACATACCTCATTGAGCGTCAACATATCTTCAACTTTGGTAGCACCACTTTCAGGCAAGGAAATTAACACAGTTTTGGCTATCTCCTGTAGAACTGTATCGATATATATTTCACACAAGTCACTGATCTACCAACAAGAAAAAAAGTGTGGGAGACAACTCTTCTTTCATCCAAAATGCACTTGAGTTTTAACCTAATTTAGAGGGCTGTGTCTGGAAACCCGCCCCTGAGACGGCAGAATTTGGTGGAAGTTTAAGGAGAGCAAAGAGAGCCTGACGTGAACTCATTTGATAGAGCGCCAGTGTATGCCATGACCTCAGAGGTGTTACTGCCTTTCATCCTCGTTCCAGTCCAGGAATCATTACTATCCCAGTTTTACAGCTAAAGAAATCAAGTGCCAGAGAAATAAAGTAACCGGGGAAGGAACACATGGCTAGTGAAAGGCAGAGAATCGTATCTAGGTTTATCTGACTCACAAGACTTGAGTTTTGTCTATTGTACCATGCTGCCACCATAGACAGACTAGCACATCTGAAAAAAGATATGCATGTTCTATGTAGGAAATGTGTCAGAAATCAATAGACAGACAACAATTAGATGACAGCCTCCTCTAGTTAATAGTAGATGCATTATTATGAATACGCAAGCACTCCATTCTGCCTACTCTCATAGTCTACAATTATCCCATTTTCTAAACTACACTGTGGAGATGAACCATCATTTTAACATATTCAAGGCAAGGTAATTTAGAGACAAGGACAAAGCAGCCCTAAATAAAGAGGTCCCAAAGCAATTAAGGAAACAAAGCATTTTTAACTTAGTAGATACCTTTTTAATTAAAAGTCATACCTATTAAAGAGCTTCCAAAGACAAACTATTACTTATAAGCTGAGTATTAATGTATATAGTTAAAAAAAATTTATCTAGCGTACCTTCTTCAAAAGTTTATTGAACATATCCAAAACTGAATCAACTTCTTGAAAGAAGCTTTCTAGTGTTAAAGATGACCATGTTAATATTGTGAGCCCTTGACTCAACACAGATTCCACCTAAAAAAGGAAAAAATATAACAATTTCCATTATTAACAGGAACATCTGCATTTATAAAAAAAGTCTTATTATCCAGAAATGTTATAGGTTATATTTCCTTAATTATATTTCCCCTCCATTATACCTTGTAAAGGTGATTTTTTGTTTTTAATCATCTCCACCTATCCATGAGGCAATCATGGATTCTTAGAAGTTGTTCATTATTTAGATTTATTTGTTTTTCAAAGGCAACAAAACTTAGACAAGAAATCATTCTGTAGGAAAAATAGGATTATAAAGTTGTACCAGAAAGATAGAGGGTCTAGGCATGAGTAGATGTTCCAGAATCTATAATCTGTAGAATTGGAATCTAATTTTAAACAACAGGGAATCATTATAAACCTTCAGCACTACTAACCTTTTTCATTTTAGGGGTCATCAGACTGACAAACACAGAAGGCACTTTCTGACATAACTCATCATAATATTGCAGAAGACCCTGTTAAAAGTCAAAATGACATGTTTTACTTTATTTGAAAGCAACGTCATATTTTGATGTATACCAGGTAGTTTTCATTATACCTACTTCCTCATAGTCCTGCCAAGACGGAGGCCGCTCATTTAAATGTATACTAATTTATTATGCTTTATCTTCACCAGCAAATTACCTGAGGATTCCCTTTAAACGGTGAGTCAAATGGAGCTTTCTATATGTGCATTTTTCATGTTTATTATTTAATTGCCTTTCTAGATTTATGCTATTTTAAATAGTTTAGACAGTTAAACCGTTCATGATGCCTGCCATTATACATTTCCCCCTGTCTGTTCCTTGTCTTCTGGCATATTGAAGCATATTCATTACTGATGCCACACTTGATTTCTTGGATCAAAATACATAGAGCACAATCAGAATTAATAAGCTTTTCTATTTTCTTTTAGACATTTTTTAGAGATGGATCATAACGATCAATTTTTGACCACTTTGTAATTTATTGTACTGTGTGATGGGAGATGTGGATTTAAGTTAATTCCTCCTGAAATTAATAATATTAAACTGTTACAATGTTTACTCAGTAGTTTCAAAGTTAATTCCTTCCCTGCTATTCTGTTACTTGTAGTTGAACTTTTACTGTATACTTAACACTTGGCAAAGGACTTCAACTTTCATAATATCATTCAATGCTAACTAAAATCCTGCAAAATGCAACACAAGTGATATTAACCTCAATTTATAACAGTACTTTGACACTCAACCCTCCAAAGTCACAATTAGCCAGTAGAAAAAAACTAGGGCTTTTGATGTTGAAGCCAAAGTTTCCACAATGCCAACATTTCTGAAAATTTTTTTCTTTAATAACAACTAAATACTATTTTGGTAAGAGCTAAAACTATCAAACTCTTAGGAGAAAGCATATGCATAAATCTTTCTGACCTTGGATTAGGTAAAGATTTCTTAGCTATGACATTAAAAACAGGGAAAAATTAAAAATGAATAAAGTGGACTTCACCAAAATTAAAAATGTCTGTGCTTCAAAAGACACAATCAAGAAAATGAAAAGACAACCACAGAGCAGGAGAAAATATTTACAAATCATATATCTGATAGGGGATTTGTATCCAGAATGTATGAAGAATCCTTACCTCTTAATAATAAAAAGACAAATAGCTCAATTTAAAAATGGGCAAAGGATTTGATTAGACATTCTTCCAAAGATCTACACATAGCCAATATGCACATGAAAATATGCTCAACATCATTAGCCACGAGGAAACTATAAATCAAAACCATATTGAAATACCACTTCACGTCCAAATGATGTCCAAATGAAAAAGACAGATAATAATAAGTGTTGACAGGAATGTCAATAAATTAGAACCCTCACACACTACTGGTGGGAATAAAATAAAAATGCAGCCTCTCTTCTTCCTTTTAATGAAAGGGTGACACATATGACAGATGTGGAGACCAGAAAATTCAGCAAGACCTGGATTTTCAGTCTTATGCTTACGAAGCAGTTGTTTGCTTCCTGTTTCCATTTCAAAGTGATACAGGGGCTCTGTGTAAACAAAAGCATTCTGCATAACTTGTTCTGATACTAAGCAGTGACAAGGAAGAGGAGTTTATATATTTTTGGTCCACTCCGCAACTAGTTTGATGAGTACTTACTATTCTAGATGGTGGGTGTATAGCCATGTCAATGTAGGCAAAGCCATGTGCTTACAGAGATTAAGTGTTTCTGGTGGGAATATAATGTAATGAAGCCTCTTCATTAATTTTTTTAAGGTATTAACAGAACATGTATTTATTTGTTTTTTTTAATTATTAAATGGTCACCACAACTAGTGTAGTTATTGTCAACATAGAAAGATGTTACAGAACTATTGACTATATTCTCTATGCTGTACTTTCATTCCAGTGACTAATTTACATTATTACTAAGATTTCCTGCCTTTTTATCCCCTTCACCTATTTCATCCACCTGCCCCAATGCTTCCTCCATGGTAACCACCAGTCACTTCTCAGTATTTATGAGTCTATTGCTGTTTTTTTGTTTTGTTTTTAGATTCCACAAATAAATGAAATCATATGGTATTTGTCTTTCTCTGCCTAGCTTATTTCACTTAGTATAATATCCTCTAGGTCAAAGTTGTTAGAAATGGCAGGATTTCTTTCTTTTCTATGGCTGAATAATATTCCATTGTATATATGTACCACATCTCTTTATCCATTCATCTATTGATGGACACTTCGGTTAAATGCAGCCTCTTAAAAACAAGAGAGTGTCAGTTATTTGAAAGACTGAACACAGCGTTACCACATTACTGAAATCCAGCAATTTCACTCTCAGGTGTATCTCCAAGAGAATGAAAACATCTGTCCACACAAAAGCTTGTATACGGGTGTCAGTGGCAGCATTATTTCTAACCACTAAAAAGTGAAAACTACCCAAAGTCAACAACTGATGAATGAATAACTAAAACATGGTATATCCACATAAGGGAATATTACTTGGCCATAAAAAAGAATCCAGTCACAAACACTACATATTTCATGATTCTACTTGTATGAAATGTCCAGAACAGGCAAATCTAAAGAGACAGAAAGTATACTAGTGGTTGCTAGGGGAAGGTATGGGAAAGAGTAGAAGAAAATGAGTAGTGACTGCTCATGGATTTCTTTTGGAGTTGATGAAAAGGTTCCAAAATTGTGGTGATGGCTGTGCAACTTTGTGAATATACTAAAACCACTGAATTATACACTTTAAGTGGGTGAATTGTATGGTATATGAATCATAACTCAATAAAGTTGTTATTTTTAATAACTGTTTTGGGAATCTCTATTCTAATACTCTGGTTTTTATTGTTGTTGGTCCATTTTACCCCACAATGTTAATAAATCATTTTTTACTCATGTCATTTTATAGTCATCCTACTTTATTAATTTATATTTTAATAGTAAACTTTGGATTAAATATATTATATAATGTAATGCACTTAATCTATAAAATTATTACAGTAAGAATATTAAAAAAATTTTTCTATTCATCACTGTCATTATCCAGAAGTCTAAATCTGATGTCTGATCATATTTTCACTTTAAGTGTTCCAACTTCAATCTTTTCTTTTGTTTTCATCTCAGTATGTTAATGCTATCAGGAATCCATAAGTGAACAGGATAAAGGGCACAGAAATAAACCCATATATATGGTCAGTTCATTTACAAAGGGGCAAAACTACACAAAGGAGCCAAAAATATACAATGGTATAAAGATAGTCTGCTCAAAAAATGGTGTTAGGAAAACTGGACAGCACATGCAAAAGAATGAAACTGGACACCTATATTATACCATACACAAAGACCAACTCAAAATGGATTAAGGACTTAAATTTCAGGCCTGAAACTATAAAACTCCCAGAAGAAAACATAGGGTATAAGCTCCTTGACCTCAGGCTTGGCAACAGTTTTTTGGATTCAACACCAAAAGAACAAGCAACAAGAGCAAAAATAAACAACTGGGACTATATCAAACTAAAAAGCTTCTGCACAACAAAGGAAACCATCAACAAAATGAAAAGGCAACCTATGAATGGGACAGAATGTTTACAAATCATGCATCTGCTAAAGGGTTAATATTCAAATTATATAAAGAACTCACAGACCTCAATAGCAAAACAACATACACAAAAATCAAATTAAAATGTGGGCAAGAGAACTGAGCAGTTATTTTTTCAGCAAAGACATACAAATGGCCAACAGGTACATGAAAAGGTGCTCAACATCACTAATCATCAGGGAAATGCAAATCAAAACAATGAGATACCGCCTGACACCTGTTAGAATGGCTATCATCAAAAAGGAAAGAAATAACAAGTGTTGGCAAGGGTGTGGTGAAAGGGAACTCTTGCGCACTGTTGGTGGGAATTGGTGAAGCCACCATGGAAAACAGTATGGAGGTTCCAAAAAATTAAAGAAAGAACTACCATATACCCAACAATCCCACTTCCGAATATAAATCAAAAGAAATGAAATCAGGATCTCAAAGATATACCTGTACTCCCATGTTCACTGCAGCATTATTTACAATAACCAAGATATAGAAACAACACAGTGTCCATCAGTGGATGAATTGTTAATCAAATTGTTAATGAATTGTTCATTAAAGGGTGCACACACACACTGCAATACTATTCAGCCATGAGAAAGAATGACATCCTGCCATTTGAAACAACATGGATAGACCTTGAGGACACTGTTAAGTGAAATAAGTCAGAGAAAGACAAATACTGTATGATATCACTTATATGTGGAATCTAAAAAAGATAAACCCATAAAAATGAAGAGTAGAAAAGGGACTGCCATGGGCAAGCAGAGAGGGGAAATAGGGAGAGGTTAGTAAAAAGGAAAAAAACTTATAGGTATAAAAGATGAATAAGGTCTGAGGATCTAATGTATAATGTGGTGACTATAGTTGATAACCGTATAATCTACTTGAAATTTGCTAAGAGAGTAGAACTTAAATGTTCTCACCAAAAAGCTTTATATATACTTATATAATTATGTGAGGTGATAATATGTGTTAATTAACTAGATGGGAGGAATCCTTTCACAATGTACACTTTAAATACCTGACAATTTTATTTGTCAAGTATACTGCAGTAAAGCTGAAAAAATAAAAAGAATTAACATAGTAACAAATTTCCCCTCAGTGCCATATGAGAACCATTGTAGTGATATATTTTTCTTTTACCTCCACAAAAAGACTCCTTCAAATATAATTCTAATATATAATCTATAATCTATTTTACCTGTAAATGCAATTTGTCTCCTTTCAATTTGCTTTCCAATTTTAGCAACTTTTTTGCCTGTTCTGGTACTTTGAGCTTCATTTTTATCATGCACTTAGTTTCCCGAACAACTTCCAGAATTTGGGGATCAAAATTAACCAGCAACTTTCCCGTTTCTGGATGTCGCACAAAAAGTGTGGCTTCTAAAGCTACAAACAAATGATTGTTGACATTAGTTACTCTGGATTTCTTTTCTGCTTCCAGCATTGCATGAACGCCTTTCTCCCACACTACCAACTACTGACTTCTTAAGAGTAGACCAGTTCTGGCTACCCCCGGTGCTAAGGCACAGTATGTGACACATGGTCAGAGCTCAGAAGTTGGATAAATGAATGCAGAGTATGTGCAAAGCCATAGAATAAGTTCGAGAGATAAAAACAGATCAAAATGAGATGGCCTTTGTGCTATGAACAGCAATACTTCTCTGAATGCGTCTAAGAGAGCTTAATACGATGTTAGTTTATTTTTATAGATTGTGATTTATCCCCTGGGAAAGAACTAGAAGATCTGCAAAACTACGAAATCTGACACACCTCATACAACAGACCCTTTCCACACCTAACCCCAAAACAGCTTCTTTAAGGAGGTTTATCCAAAGTAAGTCTCCATCCTCAATGTCTGATAACTAGGCTCAACATCAGTAAGAAATAGTTATACATCATCAGTGTTGTGAACTCCTAGAATATAGAGGAAGGTTTTTTTACACTATGTCTGAACTAGCACATGAACATCATTCACATAAATAGGCATTTTCAGACATGCTTGTTATTATGAATTAAAATACATAATCTGAAACAGTTCATATTGAGTAGCCTTAGATTATTTATTATTTCTAATAACATGAATTATTTCTAGAGAAATAATAATAACACACTTACAGACGTGTATGTGCTAGCTTAAATTACATCTTATACTAACAAACACTACTAACATGAGAATTTCACATGTATCTTCCAAGCCTCTCATTACTTCACAGAATGTGGCTGCATCAAATTAAAATTTTTTAATTAAAAAAAAATTTTAATAATAAAAACGTCTGTATGTCCCCATGAAGTTAGTTGACTTTTATTCATCAGATAAAATTAGTCTTGATGTGGTTCTGAATGATGCCAATTACTTGAGGATTTCAACTAAAATTTTTACCCAGTTCATTTGGAATCTTTTTAAAATTGGACTAGAAGTCATTTATTCTCCAAGTAAATTCCAAAATAACCTTTGAACATTGACTCAATGGAACCTGTCTTCCTTAAGGCTGTGCTGAGCTTTCTTGAAAGGAAAAAGTGGTCAGCAAGACCATTAAGAACAATGACAGCTGG
The DNA here is from genome assembly GCA_029783875.1 of Phataginus tricuspis. Lineage (NCBI taxonomy): Eukaryota > Metazoa > Chordata > Mammalia > Pholidota > Manidae > Phataginus > Phataginus tricuspis. Next base: position 29,606,272 of record JAQQAC010007890.1, read on the forward strand.
GAAATCTGCTCTAGGACTAAGTATTTCATTCCATGCAGATTATCATCAGAGAATTTTATGCAGCGACCAACTGGGGATACAAGGTCCCCAGTTATTATTCTGAGTTCCTATATAGTTAAATACAGTCACAGCAATAAAACAAGAAGACTTCCAAAGCAATTCATTCCCACTAAACTGTGTTCACATGGAAGGCAGATATGAGTCCTGGCTCTGCCACTTGCAGCTGCATGATCTTTGGCAAGGCACTTAACCTCTCAGTACCTCCGTTTCCTCATCTATAAAATGAGGATAATAGTCCTCAAGGGTTGTCATGAGAATTACAGGAAGTTGTATATGTAAAGTGCTTAGACAAGGCCTGGCACATGGTAAGCACTGTATAAATGTTATCTATGGCTGTTACTTAAAGGACTCAAAAATGAAACGAAGAGAGTATCCTTGGTAGGGGAGATAAGACAGATCTATAAAGCAGGAGCATCATGAGAAAGAACTGCAGATAAAGTGTGTGGAGGACTTTAGAGGAGGAAGACCTTTTCTGCCAGCAAGAATGAGGAATGGCTTTGTGGCACAGTGACTCTTAAATTTGTTTTTGAACATGCCCAGATAAGAGGTAAAACCAGCAGGACAAAAAAGGTAGAAAAGTGCATGGTACTGTAGAAGCATAATATCACACACTCCATTTCTCAGGTGTGACACTGCCTCTTTTGCCCTCTTCCAGAACGTCATGAAGATTCTTTGGATGCTCCTTTGAGAGTGCTGCTCTACTGGCAGGCTTTCATCAGGACCCAGAGGGTCCCACCACATGCATTAGCCAGAAACAGCTGGCCTGTGAGAAGTGGCCTATTAAAGGCTTAACTAAGGTGCAGTTAGGAAGGACACTCCATGGGGTTGGGGTCCAGTCCTCGAGAATGCAGGCATCCAGGGAATCAATGACCTATATGTAGTCCTGTGTCCCCAGCTGGTAAAATAAGATAGGCCTGGAATGAAGAGGCAGAGGGTCCACTCCCAGTGGTCCAACTGCAGAATCTGACCTTTGTGTCCCTTCAGAGAGTCGTGTGCTCTGCTGAAACAGAGATCCTGATGTGAGAGGGAGAAACCTTTCCACCAGGGAACACAGTCAGCATTCCACCAAGGTTATGGACAAGAGGGGACAAAACAGGAACCTGAACTGGCCAACAATTGAGCCCACACCAGATGGGCTTCAAACCATCCATCCCCTGCCTCACACTTAACTCTGCCCAATGCCTTGGCACCCCTCAAGGCACTTAGATACAGTCCTAATATTCTTAAGTTATTGGAACTCGAAATTGAGGTTAAATTCAGTTATAGAAAAATAAAGGAAGGAAGGGAGAAAGAGAAAAAGAGAGAAGGAGGGAGGGGATGAAGGAAGAGGACAGGGAGAGAGGGAGGGAGGAAGACAAGCAAGCCACAATTCTTCCTTCCCTGAGACTGAAATTCAAACCTACGACATGATAAAACTGAGTATGAAAACTTTCTTAAATCTATTGTGAAATATCTAGAGTCTTAGTAGTTACTTCCAAATACTTTTTTTCAGGGGGAAGCTATAATCTTAAGTATATCAATTTTCAGGACATGACAAATTTTGCTTATGAGCTCAGAATATTATTAACAAAGAAATAAATAATTATATCATCCCACATCTAAATCTAACCACCTTAAGATTACATAAAAGAGACATAAAAAATTCTCCATAACCATGAACTCCTTAAAAATCACCTAATACCCCTCTATAGAATCATTGCATATTTTTATACACACCATACTGTAACTGTGAGGCCTTTCTGACCCAGGCTGTGTGACAGACCACCTCGAATTCCACCAGAACATACGAAATTTTGTTATACTGATGAATGATGGCTTTACCTTCCACACTTGACAGAATTTCTGAGTTTTTCTGTTTTTACGGAGAAAAGAAAGATTTATGCTTAAAAGACTGCTGATTGCTTTCAAGTCCAAATCATAAGCTGTTGATATTTAAAAGGACATCCAAATTATGCTACCAATTCAGATTTTGCCTCAGAATAAAACAGAGATAAGGAAAGCCATATAAGCTAGAGATAGAAGTAGGGAAACTTTACCAGCAGAAAGAGAAAACTGGAAAAGGAAGTAAGGGACTTAAAAAGAGAGGTCTCTAGCCTTAGAGCCAGGCCCGGGCATTGAGTCTCTCTAAGTTCAATTCTGTGTTCCCTCCCCACTTTTCTAGACAAGATACAATAAACTGATAGTCCTTGAATTGTGAATATGAGGGCAAGTTCCTAAATTTTAGCACTAAAAAAATGTAACTGTATATCAAAAAACAAAAAACAAATTTCTTCACATAAAAATTGAAAGTTTTATATTTTAAATCAAAGGTGTCAAAGACGGCAATCTCTGCTCTGCCACGACAGAGTCCATCAGCAATGGAGTTCCCGTTCTGGCTTCTTTTCTAAGGCCAGGGTTTTGTTTTTTTTATTGTCTTTATTGAGAAAAATAAAATAAGTAATAGCAGCCAAATGGAAACAACAAAAACTTAATATTTAATAATGCTTAAATAATAAAATTAAAAAACAAAAGACCATTGCGTGGTATTTTGCTCTGTACATACACATAAGATAGAACACCATCCAGAGCAGTTCTGCTTTGTTACTCTGCCTTTTTAAAAAACAAAACAACAAAAAGACAAACTGGCAATTTCAGAATGCCCACAGGGCCTAAGAGTGTCCTGGGGTTTTTCAGAAATCTCATCATCTTAAGGACACAGAGAATGCACATACAGTTGACCTTTGAACAACAAGGGTTGAACCGTATGGGTCCACTTATTCATGAATTTTTTTCAATAAATATATTGGAAAGTTTTTTGGTGATTTGTGAAAATTTGAAAACACATGTTATTTTCGCTGGCTTAACTGTAAGAATACAGTATATAATGCATAAAACATACAAAATATGTGTTAATTGGCTATTTTATCGGCAAGGCTTCCATCAACAGTAGACTGTTAGTAGTTAAATTTGGGGGGAGTCAAAAGTTATACATGGGTTTTTGACTGCACAGGAGTGGGCACCCCTAACTCCCACGTTATTCAAGGGTCATCTGTATTCTATTATTCTCCTTTAGGTCTCAGTTCTTCATACAGGAATATATTCTCTAAGTGTGTCTTCACCTTCACTAATGTATCAGTGACCTATCTGTCCATACATAGAGGTAAGCTGCAGCACTAGGCCTGTACTTTACTGTTTTCAAACGATTATTTTTAAAAAGGCTTTATAAAGTGTACCATATTACTAAAAGGCATAAAGTTATAAGATTCTCCCCCTTAGAGATTAACTGTAATTAAACAGGCTTATCTACCAAACATGAAAGAAATTAGCTTAGTCTCCCTCAAGCATATTTATAAACTAAATTTTCTTTGCCCAGTAAAACAATTAGCTTTAACTACATTATTGGACATAAATATTATAGGATAAAATATATTTATTCTATTAAAAACCACCATAATAATCCACACATTTTTAACTATTGGCTTACAAAGAAATAGTTGATGGGCTCACTTATCCGGCGATAGAGATGCCTCGCCCAGAGTATTTTTCCTGCTATAGGTGGCATGTTACGAGCAAGAGGGGGATCATCTTTTTGAGAATGATAAAGCTGTAATTAAAGATCTGGCATTAATCTTTAAAATTCAATAAGATTGAAGAGGCAAAAAAATAAACAGCTATATTTGCATTGATATTTTACCATTATTCACATGTTTTATACACAGGAGGTGGTTAGTAAATATGTAAATGTACTCCAGAGATGATACAGGAGGTGGTCAATAAATATATAACGCACTGCAGAAATATCAATGTTTATTTCCCATTACTTATATATTTTTCTGCCTCTTGGTCCAAATTTTAATGAGGCGTTCAAAGGAGGGAGCACATAGCTACATTATCTCTGTCATAATATTCTCTAGAGCCCATATTTCCATACACGAAAATACTACTTTAAGTGGGCTTTTCTATACATACATGAATGCAGTTGCAAAAAGACAGTTCTTAAAAACATAGGGATATAAATCTGGCTGTCCAGAGACATACACTGTCAGGACCTTCCCACATATAGAGGAGTGATCAGAGGTACTTAGCAATGAAAGGCTCACTCTGAAAAGCTTGGCACAAATTAATGATGGGAAATATTCATAATATTTTTCTTTTTGTACTAAAGTATCATTCTATTTATAAATATGATACTTGCCTTCTTAGTAGCTTCAAGTTCAGCCACATAATACTGAAGAATACACGCAATTGTGTGGTTTATTTCTAATTGAAGACAGGGAATGTTCAGCTTCTGGAATCTAAAAGTAATTGAAAGTGAATAATTAAAAAGGAAACAAGAAACACACTTAAGAATTGCTGAAGTCCTAAAAATCCATGCATTCACTCATTTGACAAATATTCATATCTGGCCTCATGCGTTGCCCTAGGATACAGTGATAAACAAGCAGGTGTGATCCCAGCTCTCTTGAAGCCTACCTTAAGGAAAAGGCAAATATCAATCAAGAGTTAAATAAATAATTACTTAAATTACAAGAGTGCCAGAAATGCATTTAACAGGGGAACCCAGGCAAGTCTGGGCAGACAAGAGAGACTTTCTTGAGCAAGCTGACATTTAAACTGAGAATGAAAAGAGTGAGTGGGGAGTTGGCTTAACAGAGGTGGAGGGGAGCATGCAGTATTAATGCTTACATAATTCCAAATAGCCATAACCATAATAACGACTTTGTCAGCCAAATATCATTTCCATTTAGAGGCTAAGTGATGCACAGGAACTACTGGAGCCATAATGTTCTCATTTAAGGGAACTGACAGCAGCACACTATAGGTCAAAAGAGAGAGGCAGAGACGGAGTACTTGCCAAGAAAATGGTACCTGCCATCTGACTGTAGAGTACTGTCCCTTGTCAAAATCACATGATGTCTGCTTTGACTTTTATGATGGTCTCATGAGATGAGGTCTCACACATATGACCCATCATTACATAGCAAAGCTGGGCCCAAACCCAGATTCACTGGCTCTCAGGAGAGCTGCCAAAGAGTCCCTACCATGGGCTGTGACCCCTTCCTGCACCTCCTTGGAAGGGAACAGCTGCTAGTCTAGCTTGTCCCTCTAATCCGGGCTTTCCTGCCCTTAGGCGGAAGTCCGCTGGCAGGACTAGAAGGAAAGGGAGGGTTTGGGGAGCTGCTACCCCTAGGTAAGTTCACTTTCAGAGATCCTTTCAGCATGCAGAATTAAGCGGTGTTTGTGCCTTTTCCAATAACACCTATGAAATTAACCTCAAATACATTACAGAGCTGGGGAGAAAAAAAGAATGATAAATCATTTCATATTCCCATTGAAAGACTTTCTTTCCACTATTAAAAAAATAATGAAACAATCATATTTCAAAATTTTACCACTCTATTTAACAGTAAAAGATTAAGCTTTGTAAGTTTTAAAGTTTACATAGGAGATATTTTCAAGAACATCTTATTTGAAATTCTATTTTCAGTTATGAAGTTATCCCACCTGGAAACTATACTGCTTACTGGATTATAAATACCTTTCAAGAAGCTGAAGAGCCTGCTGAGAAGATAAGATTTTCCCAAAAGTACTGTTCATAAATGCCTGTATTTGTACCTAAAATAAAATATTAATATTTAAATGATGTTGGCATTAAGGAAGAGATTATACTGGGTTAAGAACAATTAAAGATTTTCCTCGAGAATCAAAATAGCCTTAAACACACCTACCACCTAAGCATATAGAGCTGCACTGTGCAGTATGGTGGTCCCTGGGCACATGAGGCTCCCAAGCATTTGAAATGCCACTACTTGGAAGTGGTATGAGCTATAGGTGTAAAATACACACCTAGATTTCAAAGACTTGGTACAAAAAAAAAAAAGAATGTAAAATATCTCAGTGATTTTCATACCTATGACATGTAAAAGTGGTATTTTTAATATATTTGGCTGAATAAACTATATAATTAAAATTAATTTCCTCTGTTTCTTTTAACCGTTATTTATGTGGCTAACAGAAAATTTCAAATTACATATGTGGTCTGCATTTGCCACTCATTATATATTGACTATTACTGACCTAGAGAATTTATGAGGGAATGTCCCTAACCAAGCGTACTTCTTTGGATTGTTTAGAATGTCTAAGCATATTGGTAGAGCAATGTAATGATGCTGTAGACACCCACGGTCAACAGGTGATATTTTCCAACTGCTGCTCTCAGAAACCTATTTGCCATGCTAAGCAAGAATAAGAAAATATTCTTCTGAGGCTCCCACCGTCCCTGCAGTGAACTCCAGATTTCTGGTACCCAACCAATGGGGTTGTGGCACTCTTTGTAAGTTACATTCACTTATAGATTGTATTGGTATGGTCTACTAATATATGCCACATACATTAATCAAACACTGGGAAAGGAAGGAACGTTAAAAAGCTGGCACCTCTTTTAAAATATTAAAAAGTTAATATGGCCTCTAAATATACTGAAAGCTAAAATTTGTATCTAAGACCCCACTAAAGCCTTTATGACAAATAATTTTTATTAGTAAATCATAAAAATAATTTAAACAATAATTTTTTAACCCACAAATTCCCATTGCCATAAAGATATAATTCCCAGAGCATTCTGGAAGCAAATTCCACCCTGCCCAACAAGCCAAACCCTAAGAGTAATTACTAAAATACATCATACTATCAAAAAGCCTAACTTTCAAAAGCTCAAAAGAAAAGGTGATATTGTTAGAATTTTAGGATCTTTCTTATTTCTATGGCTCAGACTATATGTAATGTAGTTTTCAAAGAATCATCAAAAAATAAATGAGAAAAATATACAAAATTTTCTCACCTTCATGGCAAGAATTTCAGCTTCAGTTTTTATCCCTCTATGTGACATTCTGCAGCAAAGAGGAGACCATTCCCCAGGGTTAACCCTGGTTTTTCAGTAAGAGAGTAACCAAGGTCATATAAGCCCAAAACGTGAGAGAGAAGTAAGCTGCAGTCTCACCAGACACACTTTTTAACTACCCTTCGTTCCTCTGGTGCCCCATAAGCTATAACAGAAGGACGAGTGCCTCTTCAGAGTTGCCCTCTAAGCTGCACAGAGAAAGTGGCCATAAGGTACAGGGCCAGGGGGAGAGTGACCCACCATCCTACTGTCACCAAATCTTTTCACACTTAAAGAAAACAGATTCCAATTTTCCCTTCCACTGGCAAAATGACTGGCTCCTTGGCAAAACAAAAACTGAATACGAATTTTAATGTGAACTACAAATGAATCCTAGCGACAGCCCATTGGGCTTCTGGTTATTCATTGCTGTCTCTTATTGAATGGACTCATATAAAAAAGAAGGAAAATATTTTGTAGATTAGTTAAAATTATTCACACTGTTAATGTTTTTTTCTTATCATTTTGCAAAAGTAACTTGTAATAAATAGTAAATATATGAATTCCAGTACTACTGATTCCATTTCAGCTTTACTAAAGTAAAGAGTATGTATAATTACTTACCTCTAAAGCATTGATTTTTGCCATGAACACTAAGAAATCGGTTTCAAATTCTGTCCTTCTTGGATCCAGAATATCATACTGCATTTTCTTAGCCCCTTGATATATATTTTTGAATTTCATTGCCATAATATCCATTCCCTCTATGGTAGAATTACTCAAAGCTGAGTATGTTTGCACAATAGTTATCATTTCTGTAATCTTAAAAAGAGAAATGTTATTTTATTTTAAAAATCGTACTATTAGCACTTCCCTAAGTGAACTCTTACTGAATTATTGATTAAAAAAAAAAACAGGGGATTTAAGATGGCGTGGTGAGAGGTTAGACAGAGAATTCCTCCCCAAATCACATATAGTGTGAAAATATAGTTAATACAACTAGCCCTAAAACAGCAACAGAATAGAAGGCTGCACCAGACTGCATACAGACCTCACAAACAGACCAGACCTCGCAAAACAGGATAACGTATGAGAGCCTTGATCCGGCAGGAGCAAAGCCCTTCCCCAACCTCAGCTCATCGGCAGGAGGAAGACAAAAGGAAGTGGGGAGGGGATGGAAGCCTAAGACTGCTGAACACCCAGCCCTAGAGGTCAGCTTTGGAGCACAAACTACATTGTGTGGTGCTCTGGAGGTTGATGGGGTTGGGAGGTAGGACAGGCAGAGTGCTTGAGAGACTGAGATTCCAGCCATTTGTGGAGGGTGGGAATCCACATTTATGGAGGACAGGGATCCACATCTGGCTGCTCTGGGATAAAGGAAAGACGGGAGGTGTGAGAGGCTTCCTAGCAGGGAGGGGGCTGCTGAAGGGGCAGGGTTTGCACAGAGTTTGCTGCATGGGAGAAGGAATGGGTGGATAGGGTTGTCTGGGAGCACTCTGCCCAACAGGTTGGGAACTTTGAGGAGCTTCAGGCACTCCATGCACCTGGATACTTGCGAAGCTCTGAGACCCCCCACTGTGATACGCAGCCTACTGTACCTTCCTTCTGGAATGCTGGCACCTGCTTGCAAACCGGCAGTCACAGTGCTGGCATCAGGCCAGCCAGAGGGAGGCACCACTTACAACACGCGGAGATGCCAAGCACAGATGCTTACACCTGTGTGCTTGGCCCACTGGCTCTGACACTGGAGACAGGCACTGCAGCCGGGAATTATGAAACAGCTCTTTCCTCCCCGCAGGCATCAGCGCGCTCCCCTATGACCCCCAACTTCACTCTAGGGGCTGAGAAGCTACAGAGACTAGAGCTTCTGGGCACTAGAGGGAACCACATAGAATTATGGAATGTCAAATTAACCTGGTTCAGACCAAAATCTCACAAAACCCAGAAAAAGGACCAAATGAAACTGAACTCACCAATATTCCTGAAAGGGAGTATAAAATAAAAATCATAAACATGCTCATGGAGGTACAAAAAAATATTCAAGAACTCAGGGACGAATTTAAGATGGGGATTCAATCATTAACAAATCCCACATCTGAAATGAAACATACAATGGAGGGATTTAAAAGCAGATTAGGGGGCTTCCGGGAAGATGGAGGCGAGAGCAGGGTGGCAGAAATCTCCTCCCAAAACCATATGTATTTATGAAAATACAACAAATACAACTATTTCTAAAAGAGAGACCAGAAGATACAGGATAGGACACAGCTGGCATTTACACTTGAGAGGACTTGGCAGTCAGCGAGGCGGGTAAAATACGGACCCGCGACCCAGCGGGACCCGAGCACTCCCCCACCCCAGTGCACCAGCAGGAGGAGAGGATTCAGAACCGGGAGGGAGTGGAAGTACACGCCCGCGAAATAACCAGCTCTGGTGATCTGCGCTGGGAGTGCTGACACACATCACATGGTGTATCAAAGATTGGAGAGACAGAGGGTGCAGGACCAGAGCTTGGGGATGGACCAGGTCCTCGCAGACAGCTCCCGGGATAAAAGAGAAGTGCGAGCTTTTTTTTTAGCAGTCTTAAAGAGACAAGGGCCCAGGATCATCCCAGCACATGTAGCCCAGCAGGCTGGGAGTCCTGGGGAATTTCGGACCCCTTGACTGGCGACTGGGAAAGAGGAGCCACACTCAGACTTCCCACAGAGATCAACAGCAAACTGAAAAAGATGCAAGAGACTGTTAATGGAATAGAGATCAGAGAACAGGAATACAGAGAAGCTGAGGCAGAGAGAGACAAAACGATCTCTAGGAATGAAAGAATTTTAAAAGAACTGTGTGACCAATCCAAATGGAACAATATTCGCATTATAGGACTACCAGAGGAAGAAGAGAGATAAAAAGGGATAGAAAGTGTCTTTGAAGAAATAATTGCTGAAAACTTTCCCACACTGGCGAAGGAAATAGTCTCGCAGTCCACAGAATCCCACAGATCTCCCAACACAAGGGATCCAAGGAAGACAACACCAAGACACATAACAATTAAAATGGCAAAGATCAAAGATAAAGACAGAGTATTAAAGGCAGCTAGAGAGAGAAAAAAGATCACCTACAAAGGAAAACCCATCAGACTATCATCAGACTTCTCAACAGAAACCTTACAGGCCAGAAGAAAATGGTATGATATATTTAACGTAATGAAACAGAAGGGCCTCGAACCAAGAATATTGTATCCGGCACGATTCTCATTTAAATATGACAGAGGGATTAAACAATTTCCAGACAAGTGAAAGATGAGAGAATTTGCATCCCATAAACCACCTCTACAGGACATCTTAAAGGAACTGCTCTGGAGGGAAGCACTCCTAAGGCTAAAAAGATGTCACCAGAGAAAATAAAATCATAGCAAAGAAAGCAGACCATCCAAATACTAACTAAAGGCAAAGAATAAAACACCTAGTATATAAAGAATGGAGGAGGAAGAATAAGAAGGGAGAGAAATAAAGAAACATCAGATGGTGCTTACAATAAGTTAACAAGAAAGTTAAGTTAGATTGTTAGATAGTAAAGAAGCAATCCTTGAACCTTTGGTAACCACGAATCTAAAGCCAGCAATGGCAATAAGTACATATCTATCAATAATCACCCTAAATGTAAATGGACTGAATACACCAATCAAAAGACACAGAGTAATAGAATGGATAAAAAAGCAAGACCCATCTATATGCTGCCTTCAAGAGACTCACCTCAAACCCAAAGATATACACAGACTAAAAGTGAAGGGATAGAAAAAGATGTTTCATGCAAACAACAAAGAGAAAAAAGCAGGTCTTGCAGTACTTGTATCAGACAAAATAGGCTTCAAAACGAAGAAAGTAGCAAGAGATAAAGAAGGACATTACATAATGATAAAGGGGTCAGTCCAACAAGAAGATATAATCATTATAAATATATATGCACCCAACACAGGAGTGCCAGCATATGTGAAACAAACACTAACAGAATTAAAGTAGGAAATAGAAAGCGATGCATTCACTTCCAGGAAGATGGCGGCGTGAGCAGGGCAGCATAAATCTCCGCACAAAACTATATAAATCTATGAAAATACAGCAAATACAACTATTCCTAAAAGAGAGACCAGAATACACAGGAAAGCACATACCATGCAGCTACACGTGAGAGGACATGGCACCCCGCGACACGGAGCTATAAAGGGTGCAGCGGAGCAGCATGGCCACGGCTGCGGAATAGTGAAGCAACAGCGCCACCTACAGCATCCCCACAGAATCTACTCACGGTGGGCGTTTTGTGTTTGTTTTGTTTTGTATTGTTTTTTGTTTTTCTTTCTCTTTCTTTTTTCTTTTCTTTTCTTTCCTTTTTTTGTTCTTTTTTAAAGTCTTAAAGAGCCCAGCTGACTTATGTGGCAACTACCAGTGACCACTTCTATAGCCATGAAAAGACAGAGGAATACGGTTCGGACTAAGATAAATCAGACAACCCCTGAGAGCGAGCCTGAAGAGATGGAAATGCACAATCTTCCTGAAAAAGAATTCAGAATAAAAGTCAAAACCATGCTGATGAATCTACAGAGAAATGTGCAAGAGCTGAGGGAGAAAGTGAGGGAAGTGAGGAAAGACAATGCAGAAATCAGACAAGCGATCGATGGGCTTAACAGCAGACTGGATGAGATGCAAGAGACTGTTAATGGAATAGAAATGAGAGAACAGGAATACAGAGACCGTGAGGCAGAGAGAGATAAAAGGATCTCTACGAATGAAAGAATATTAAGAGAACTGTGTGACGAATCCAAAAGGAACAATATTCACATTATAGGAGTACCAGAGGAAGAAGAGAGATAAAAAGGGATAGAAAGTGTCTTTGAAGAAATAATTGCTGAAAACTTCTACATGTTCAGAAAGGAAATAGTCTCGCAGTACACGGAAGCCCACAGATCTCCCAACACGAGGGACCCAAGAAAGACAACACCAAGACACATAATAATTAAAATGGTAAAGATCAAAGATACAGACAGAGAATTAAAGGCAGCTAGAGAGAGAAAAAAGATCACCTACAAAGGAAAACCCATCACACTATCATCAGTCTTCTCAACAGAAACCTTACAGGCCAGAAGAGGATGGCATGATATATTTAACATAATGAAGCAGAAGGGCCTCAAACCAAGAATATTATATCCAGCACGATTATCATTTAAATATGACGGAGGGATTAAACAATTTCCAGACAAGCGAAACGTGAGAGAGTTTGCCTCTCATAAACCACCACTACAGGATGTCTTAAACAGACTGCTCTAGAGGGAGGCACCTCTAAGGCTAAAAAGATGTCACCAGAGAAAATAAAATCATAGCAAAGAAAGCAGACCATCCAAATACTAACTAAAGGCAAAGAATAAAACACCTAGTATATAAAGAATGGAGGAGGAAGAATAAGAAGGGAGAGAAATAAAGAAACATCAGACGGTGCTTACAATAAGTTTACAAGAAAGTTAAGTTAGATTGTTAGATAGTAAAGAAGCAACCCTTGAAACTTTGATAACCATGAATCTAAAGCCAGCAATGGGTATAGATAGCAAGTACCTCAACATCATAAAGGCCACATATGACAAACCCACAGCTAACATCATACTTAACAGCGAGAAGCTGAAAGCTTTTCATCTAAGATCGGGAACAAGACAGGGATGCCCACTCTCTCCACTGTTATTCAACATAGTACTGGAGGTCCTAGCCACGACAATCAGACAAAACAAAGACATACAAGGCATCCAGATTGGTAAAGAAGAAGTCAAATTGTCACTATTGGCAGATTACATGACACTGTACATAAAAAACCCTAAAGTCTCCACTCCAAAACTACTAGAACTAATATCTGAATTCAGCAAAGTTGCAGCATACAAAATTAACACACAGAAATCTGTTGCTTTCCTATACACTAATGATGGACTAACAGAAAGAGAAATCAGAAAAACAATTCCATTCACAATTGCATCAAAAAGAATAAAATACCTAGGATAAAGCTAACGAAGGAAGTGAAAGACCTGTAGTCTGAAAACTACAAGATACTCCAAAGAGAAATTAAAGAGGATACTAACAGATGGAAATTCATCCCATGCGCTTGACTAGGAAGAATAAATATTGTAAAAATGGCTATACTACCTAAAGCAATCTACAGATTCAATGCAATCCCTGTCAAAATACCAACAGCTTTCTTCAATGAACTGGAACAAATAATTCTAAAATTCATATGGAACCACAAAAGATCCCGAATAGCCAAAGAAGTCCTGAGAACGAGGAATAAAACAAGGGGAATTACGCTCCCTGACTTCAAGCTCTACTACAAAGCCACAGTAATCAAGACAATTTGGTATTGGCACAAAAACAGACCCACAGACCAGTGGAACAGAATAGAAAATCCAAACATTAACCCAAACATATACAGTCAATTAATATTTGATAAAGGAGCCTTGGATATACAATGGGGAGATGACAGCCTCTTCAACAGCTGGTGTTGGCAAAACTGGACAGCTACATGTAAGAGAATGAAACTGGACTACTGTCTAGCCCCATACACAAAGGTAAACTCAATGTGGATCGAAGACCTGAATGTAAGTCATGAAACCATAAAACTCTTAGAAAAAAACAGGCAAAATCTCTTGGACATAAACATGAGTGACCTCTTCATGAACATATCTCCCTGGGCAAGGGAAAGAAAAGCAAAAATGAGAGAGTGGGACTATATTAAGCTGAAAAGCTTCTGTACAGCAAAGGACACCATCAGTAGAACAAAAAGACATCCTACAGTATGGGAGAATATGTTCATAAATGACGTATCCGATAAGGGGTTGCTATCCAAAATATATAAAGAAATCATGTGCCTTAACAAACAAAAAGCAAATAATCCAATTAAGAAATGGGTAGAGGACATGAATAGACACTTCTCTAAAGAAGAAATTCAGATGGCCAACAGGCACATGAAAAGATGCTCCACATCGCTAATCATCAGAGAAATGCAAATTAAAACCACAATGAGATATCACCTCACACCAGTGAGAATGGCCAACATCCAAAACACAAACAACAACAAACGTTGGCGAGGATGTGGAGAAAAGGGAACCCTCCTACACTGCTCGTGGGAATGCAAATTAGTTCAACCATTGTGGGAAGCAGTATGGAGGTTCCTCAAAAAACTCAAAATAGAAATACCATTTGACCCAGGAATCCCACTCATTGGAATTTACTGTGAATGCAGGAGCCCAGTTAGAAAAAGACATGCACCCCTGTGTTTATCGCAGCAGTGTTTACAATAGCCAAGAAATGGAAGCAACCTAAGTGTCCATCAGTAGATGAATGGATAAAGAAGATGTGGTATATATATATACAATGGACTATTATTCAGCCATAAGAAGAAAACAAATCCTACCATTTGCAACAACATGGATGGAGCTAGAGGGTATTATGCTCAGTGAAATAAGCCACGCCAAAAAAGACAAGTATCATATGATTTCACTCAGATGTGGAATAAAAGAAGAAAGAAAAAAACTGAAGGAACAAAACAGCAGCAGACTCACAGAACCCAAGAATGGACTAATAGTTACCAAAGGGAAAGGGACTGGGGAAGATGGGTGGGAAGGGAGGGATAAGGGGGAAAAAGTGGCATTACAATTAGCAGATATAATGTTGGGAGGGCACGGGGAGGGCTATACAACTCAGAGAAGACAAGTAGTGATTCTATAGCATTTCACTACACTGATGGACAGTGACTGTCATGTGGTTGGTGTGGGGGACCTGATGAAGGGGATACTTTAATAACCATAATATTGCACATGTATTTGTAGATTAATGATACCAAAATAAATTATAAAAAAATAAAAGCAGATTAGATGTAGTAGAAGAGATGGTAATAGGAATAGAAATTAGAGAAGAGGAATACAAAGAAGCTGAGGCATAGAGAGAAAAAAGGATCTCTACAAATGAAAGAATACAGAGAACTGTGTGACCTATGCAAACAGTACAATATTCGCATTATAGGGGTACCAGAAGAAGAAAAGAGGGAAAAAGGGATAGAAAGTGTCATTGAGGAGGTAATTACTGAAAAATTCCCCAATCTGGGGAAAGGGATAGTCTCTCAGGCCATTGAAGACTCCGAAGGAAGACAACATCAAGACATATAATAATTAAAATGGAAAAGATCAAGGATAAAGACAGACTTTTAAAAGCAGCTAGAGAGAGAAAAAAGATCATGTACAAAGGAAAACCCAGCAGGCTATCATCAGATTTCTCAACAGAAACCTTACAGGCCAGAAGGGAGTGGCATGATATATTTAATGCAATGAAGCAGAAGGACCTCGAACCAAGAATACTCTAGCCGGCAAGGTGATCATTTATATTTGAATGAGGGATTAAACAATTCCCAGACAACCAAAAGCTGAGAAAATTTACCTCTCACAAACCACCTCTACAGTGCATTTTGGAGGGACTGCTATAGATGGAAGTATTCCTAAGGATAAAAAGATGTCAAATAAGGGATAGACAAAGAGTACAGAATATGATACCTAACATTTAAAGAACAGAGGAGGAAGAAAAAGGAGGGAAAAAAAAGAAAGTTTATGTTGTGTTTGTAATAGCATACGAAGTGAGTTAAATTAGATTGTTGGATAATAAGGGAATGACCCTTAAACATTTGGTAACAAAGAATCTAAATACTGCAATGGCAATAAATACATACCTATTGATAATCACCCTAAATGTAAATGGTCTGAATGCACCAAACAAAAGACATAGTCACTGAATGGATAAAAAAAACAAGACCTTCTCTATATGCTGCCTACAGGAGATTCACTTCAAATGCAAAGACATACACAGACTGAAAGTAACGGGATGGAAAAAGATATTTCACACAAGTAATAGTGAGAAAAAAACAGGAGTTGCAGTACTTGTATCGGACAAAATAGACTTCAAAACGAAGAAAGTCACAAGAGACAAAGAAGGACATTATATAATGATAAAGGGGTCAGTCTAACAAGAGGATAAAAATTATAAATATTTATGCACCCAACACAGGAGCCCCTATATATGTGAAACAAATACTAACAGAATTAAATGGGAAAATAGAATGCAATGCATTCATTTTGGGAGACTTTAAAACACCACTCACTCCGAAGGACAGATCAACCAGACAGAAAATAAGTAAAGAGACAGAGGCACTGAACAACATATTAGAACAGATGAACCTAACGGACATCTACAGAACACTTCATCCAAAAGCAACAGGATAAACATTCTTCTCAAGTGCACATGGAACATTTTCAAGAATAGACCACATACTAGGCCACAAAAAAACCCTCAGTAAATTCTAAAAGATTGAAGTTGTACCAACCAGCTTCTCATATACAAAGGTATGAAACTATAAATAAATTACACAAAGAAAATGAAAGATCCCACAAACACATGGAGGCTTAATAACATGCTCCTAAATAATCAATGGATCAATGACCAAACAGAAACAAAGATCAAGCAATATATGAAAACAAATGACAACAATAACTCAACACCGCAAAATCTGTGGGAGGCAATGAAGGCTGTGCTACAAGGGAAGTATATTGCAATACAGGCCTACCTCAGGAAAGAAGAACAATCCCATATGAACAGTCTAACATACACTTAACAAAACTAGAAAAAGAAGAACAAATGAGGCCCAAAGTCAGTAGAAGGAGGGACATAATAAAGATAAGGGCATAAGTAAATAAAATTGAGAAGAATAAAACAATAGAAAGAATCAATTAAAGCAAGAGCTGGCTCTTTGAGAAAATAAACAAAATAGATAAACCCCTGGCTAAACTTATCAAGAAAAGAGAGTCTATACATATAAACAAAATCAGAAATGAGAAAGGAAAAATCACTATGGACACCACAGAAATACAAAGAATCATGAGAGAATAGTATGAAAAATTATATGCTAACAAACTGGATAACCTAGAAGAAATGAACTTTCTAGAAAAATACAACCTTCCAAGGCTGACCCAGGAAGAAAGAGAAAATCTGAATGGACCAATTAATTACCAGCAAGGAAATTGAATTGGTAATCAAAAAGCTACCAAAGAACAAAACTCCTGAACCACATGGTTTCATTGCTGAATTTTATCAAAAATTTAGTGAAGACCTAATACCCATTCTCATTAAAGGTTTCCAAAAAGTAGAAGAGGAAATACTTCAAACTCATTCTACGGGCCATCACACTAATACCAAAACGAGGCAAAGATACCACAGAAAAAGAAAATTACAGACCAATATCACTGATGAACATAGATGCAAAAATACTCAACAAAATATTAGCAAACCGAATTCAAAAATACATCAAAAAGATCATCCATCATGATCAAGTGGGATTCATCCCAGGGATGCAAGGATGGTACAACATACAAAAATCCATCAAAATCATCTACTACATCAACAAAACGAAGGACAAAAACCACATGATTACCTCCATAGATGGTGAAAAGGCATTCAACAAAATTCAACATCCATTCATGATAAAAACTCTCAACAAAATGGGTATGGAGGGCAAGTACCCCAACATAATACTGGCCTTATATGACAAAGCCACAGCCAACATTATACTTACCAGCGAGAAGCTGAAAGCTTTTCCTTTAAGATCATGAACAAGACAAGGATGCCCACTCTCCCCACTTTTATTCAACATAGCTCTGGAGGTCCTAGCCATGGCAACACAAAAAATAAAAGGCATCCAGAATGGTAAGGAAGAAGTCAAACTGTCCCTGTTTGCAGATGACATGATATTGTATATAAAAAAACCTAAAGAATCCACTCCTATACTACTAGATCTAATATCCAAATTTAGCAAAGTTGCAGGATACAAAATTAATACACAGAAATCTGTTGCATTCCTATACACTAATGATGAACTAGCAGAAAGAGAATCAGGAAAGCAATTCCATTCAAAATTGCCTCAAAAAGAATCAAATACCTAGGAATAAACCTAACCAAGGAAGTGAAAGACCTATACTCTGAAAACTACAAGACACTCTTGAGACAAATAAAAGAAGATACCAATAAATGGAAACACATCACATCCTCATGGATAGGAAGAATTCATATTGTCAAAATGGCCATCCTGCCTAAAGCACTCTACAGATTCAGTGCAATCCCTGGCAAAACTGGACAGCTACATGTAAGAGAATGAAACTGGATTACTGCCTAACCCCATACACAAAAGTAAACTCAAGATGGATCAAAGACCTGAATATAAGCCATGAAACCATAAATATAGGCAAAAATCTCTTGGACATAAACATGAGCGACTTCTTCATGAACATATCTCCCCGGGCAAGGGAAACAAAAGCAAAAATGAACAAGTGGGACTATAGCAAACTAATAACCTTCTCTATAGCAAAGGACACCATCAGTAGAACAAAAAGACATCCTGCAGTATGGGAGAATATATTCATAAATGATATATCCGATAAGGGGTTGACATCCAAATTATATAAAGAGCTCATGCACCTCAACAAACAATAAGCAAATAAGGCAATTAAAAAATGGGCAGAGGAGCTGAACAGACATTTCTCCAAAGAAGAAATTCAGATGATCAACAGGCACATGAAAAGATGCTCCACATCGCTAATCAGAGAAATGCAGATTAAAACCACAATGAGTTATCACCTCACACCAGTAAGGATGGCCAACATCCAAAACACAAACAACAACAAATGTTGGTGAGGATGTGGAGAAAGGGGAACCCTCCTTCACTGCTGGTGGGAATGTAAACTAGTTCAACCATTGTGGAAAGCAGTATGGAGGTTCCTCAAAAAACTCAAAATAGAAATACCATTTGACCCAGGAATCCCACTCCTAGGAATTTACCCTAAGAATGCAGCAGCCCAGTTTCAAAAAGACATATGCACCCCTATGTTTATCGCAGCACTATTTACAATAGCCAAGAAATGGAAGCAGCCTAAGTGTCCATCAGTAGATGAATGGATAAAGAAGATGTGGTACATATACACAATGGAATATTATTCAGCCATAAGAAGAAAACAAATCCTTCCGTTTGCAACAACATGGATGGAGCTAGAGGGTATTATGCTCAGTGAAATAAGTCAGGCGGAGAAAGACAAGTGATTCAAATGATTTCACTCACCTGTGAAGTATAAGAACAAAGGAAATACTGAAGGAACAAAACAGCAGCAGACTCACAGAACCCAAGAATGGACTAACAGTTACCAAAGGGAAAGGGACTTGGGAGGGTGGGTGGGAAGGGAGGGATAAAGGGGAAAAAGGGGGCATTACGATTAGCACACATAATGTAGTGGGGGGGGGGGACACAGGAAAGGCAGTATTTATAGAGAAGACAAGTAATGATTCTATAACATCTTACTACGCGGATGGACAGTGACTGTAATGGGGTATGTGGGGGGAACTTGATAATATAGGGGGTCTAGTAACCATAATGTTGCTCAAGTAATTGTACATTAATGATACCAAAAGAAAAAATGGACACAAACTTTAAAAGACAAACTGAAGTCAAACTACCCACTTGGTCTGTTATTTTAACGTGCTAGGATTCTGCCCTTTATCCCTCACCCTACCACCTGGCCCCAAGGGCCAGTAACTGGGGCAAGATTCCTCTATTTTGTCCGTGAGGGGATGAGGCGTGCATGAGTGCGTGATGTCCGTGCGTGCCTCAAGAGGCAGAGGCAGCAGCCAGTCCCATGCTTGGCCCTTCAAACTTAGCCAGTGCACCCCCTACGCCACAGAGCGCCAGCAGGAAAGCCAGTCGTGTAAGGTGAGCACCCATGATCACATTCCCGCGCGCTCGTCCTCGTCTCGGCTTTTCACCAGCTCTCTCGACCTCTGACCTCTCATTTCAACAGTCAATTCATAATCCCGTCTCTGCTCAGCCACCTTGGTGCCCTTGCCAGTTCTCAACTTGCCATGATTCCTTCATCCTGTGTCACTGGGAGTAAAGACTCTAGCCCTCCTACTAGCTCCAGTTCCTTAGGTCTCCCCACAGCAGTACTGGCCGCCCATCCCTTCCCTCCTCTGACACAAATGCTCAGGGTGAGAAGAAAACCGAACTGAAGAAGGCTCTGGGAAATATCAATAGTCACCAAAATTCACACGGCAGGAGGACAAAGAAGAAGCAAAGGATGTTGTACACACTTAATTCTGGACCTTTAGGACAGATTAACACTCAAAACCACACCAAGTCTCCACCTACCAAATAAAGGGCATTTCAGGTGCCCTAATGTAACACACTAGAACCTGTCTCACTTGTTCCTTAAAGGTCCTCGACATCTCTTCCCAACTCTCAGGTCTTAGCTCTTGGACACCATGCTCAGTCCTGTCTGTCCTTTGACTTTGGCACTTGGTCAGCCTGACGTCGGAATCTCAACTTTCTCTAATAGGTAGCAGGCCAGCACCACCCACTCCCTCTAGCATCAGGAATGTCCAGGCTTCCACTTCACAGACGGATGCCCATTGTGCCCAGCATTAGACCTGCTACCAAAGGCCTTTACTGTCAATGGGCAAACCACTAAGGTCCAGCCCTGAAACTCTACAAACTGCAAAACTGCACTCAAGTTGGTGATGGTCCTGGATCCTGGAAAAATTAAGGGTAACCAGGACCCACTTCCAGGTTTACACCCTAGTGGATTCAGAATCATTAAGCATCATTGTGGAACAGGTTCTGTCCACAGCAACCTATGGGTTATTCTGACTCAGGCCGATATCCTTCTAATTGGACATTTGCCCCCAAGAAGTCTCTATTGTTCACAAAACAGTTCCATACAACAGTTTCCTAAGTATGGTGCCAAAAGCACAAGCAACAGAAGAAAAACTTCATAAATTGGACTTTATCAAAATTTAAAATTACTGTGCTTCAAAAGACACATCAAGAAAGTGAAAAGAGTAGAATGAAAGAAATGGAATGAAAGAAGATATTTACAAATTGCATCTAATAAGGGACTTATACCCATAACATATAAGAACTGGTACCTCAACAGTAAAAATACAAATAACTAAATTTAAAATGTGCAAAGGATTTTAATAGAAATTTCTCCAAAGAAGAGTTACAAGTGGACAATAAGCACATTAAAAGATATTCAACATCATTAGTCATCAAAAAAATGTAAATCAAAACCATAATGAGATAATACTTCACACCCACTAGGATGGCAAAATTCAAAAAGGCAGGTGATAACAAGGGTTGCCAAGGATGTGGAGAAATCAGAACCCTCATACATTGCTGGTGAGAATGTAAGATGTTGTGGCTGCCTTGAAAAGTAATCTGGCAGCGCCTCAATAAGTTAAGAAAGGAGTTACTATATAACCCAGTGATTCCACTCCTTTGTATGTACTCAAGAAAAATGACAGCATATGTTCACACAAAGAATGTGTACAAACATGTTCACAGTAGCATTATTCCTAATAGGAAAAAAGTGGAAACAACCCAGATGTCCATCAACTAATAAGTGTATAAATAAAATATGGTATCTACAAAATGGACTATTATTCAGCAATAAAAAGGAATGCTACAACATAGGGGAACCTTGAAAACATGCTAAGTGGAAGAAGCCAGTCACAAAAGACCACATATTATATGAGTCCATTTTATGTCCAGAAGGTAAATCTATAGAAACAAAAAGTAGATTAGTGGTTACTTAGGGCTGGGAAGAGGGGAGAGTGGGTATGATTGCCAATGAGTATAGGGTTCCTTTCAGTGGGAATGAAAACGTTCTAAAATTAGATTGCTGCAGTGGTTGCACACCCTGTGAATATATTAGAAAATATTGACTGGTATACTTTAAATGAGTTAAATGTGAATTATATCTCAATAAGGCTGCTAAAGAAACAAAACCAGCCTCAAGGATGGATGAATGAAGGACCCCTTTCAATACCTTGGTTCTCTGCATCACTTATATTTTCCTATCGTGGCTGGATCAGGAGGTTACAAATAAAAAATAGGCCTCCCACATGTCTAGGAAATGCCCTTCAACCTGTTTAATGCCCCCATCAATTTCCAATAAATGATGAACAGGATTCTAAATATGACCAGGACTTAGGGAGTTGGCAAAATGGTAGAGGCATGGGTAGGGTG
This sequence comes from Phataginus tricuspis, assembly GCA_029783875.1. NCBI lineage: Eukaryota > Metazoa > Chordata > Mammalia > Pholidota > Manidae > Phataginus > Phataginus tricuspis. The sequence goes on from JAQQAC010007890.1 coordinate 29,628,320, forward strand.
GTACCTAGATAATATCTGTATAGACATTTCAAAGGCTGACTCCAGAAGCCTCTGGTATGGACTACACTGTCCCCTGAAAAAAAAAAATCACTCGTCCCCCAGCAGTCCTAAAAAATGAATCAAAGGTACAGAAGTTTCTAACACATGTCTGCCCAGCAAAGGCATCAGCCACTCAATGTTTATGTGCACACGATTTTTACTGACCTAGAAAGAGAAGGTGCCTATTCATCCAGGTATTATGCAGCTACTGGGTTCTGCCAGGTACTGTACGTATTTCATCTCACACTCTCTCTCAGCTTAATGCAGTGGTTACAAACAGAGGCTTTTAAGTTTGAGCTCCATAGGCGGAGAGGTAGAATTAAGGTCATGAAAGAGGCAAAAGTTTGCAACAGTTTTGCAGTAATCAGGAATGAAAAACTAGGTTATAATAAAGTGTAGTGACCCGTGAGTAATATCAGATGATTCACAGCAACAGTGAGATAAGAGATCGGGGGCAATAATTCTCAATGGTGTTATGTAAAATACAAAGTAACCGGAAGGTATGGTTGGGAGTGAGTACAGTGACGGCATAATGCTTACCTTCTCCAGTCTTTTACAGAAAGCTTCAAATTTTCCAAATATATACACTTCTGAAACTTCAAAAGATTTTTTCCCTGAAGATTCTAAAATCTGTTTCCTTGTTTTGTGAAAAGATGTCTGATATTCCTTGAATAGAAAAATGCAGTCCTTTGAGAAAAATAAAAGAAGGAAGAGAAAGGATGATGAGACTTTGCTCAGGAGTCAAAGATTCAAAACTCCTACTCTCACTCAGAACCGATCACGTCAGCCACTCAGTAGGAGCCATTGGTGTTAACATTAAAAATTAAAGTTCTCTCCCTACACATTGAAAAACCTGTGAAAATGAATATGGTTTTATAAATTTACATCACATTTTTCATCTTCCTCTTTCACTTTTTTCTCTTATCTGTATCAAAGTATGACATACACTGCATAAACACACATATGACATACATGTATGTAAATATATATAAGCATGACATACATTTTCATGGCTAATTAGCACACCCAGGAGACCAGAACTTAGCAATTTCATTTATCAATTATCTATTCAGTTGGCATCTGTCTTTTAATTAGCATTCTTTATGGCTAGGCATATAAACCAATCACCCAACCATTATTATTCCTACACCAGGAGATCATAAAGTCTTTGATGAGTGCATTGCTGAAATCCTGATATTCGACTACAGCTATGCCACTGGCCAGTTCAACTAGGGTAGTGAATATATCAGAAGTAAAAAAGAGGACATGGTCACTAGGATCCAGTAAGAATTCACTGTCATATGCTAACATTTCCTAAAAAACAAACCATTTTTAAAAGAATGTTAAGTACAGCTAATATCCACAAGACAAGAAATAACAAGTGTTGGCAAGGATGTGGAGAAAAGGGAACCCTCCTACATTGTTGGTGGGAATGCAAATTGGTCCAACATTCCTCCTATATTGAGGAAAACAATATAGATGTTCCTCAAGAAACTAAAAAGAGAAATACCCTGCAACCCAGCAATTCCATTTCTGGGGATTAGCCAAAGAAACAAAATCACGAATTTGAAAAGGTGTATGCACATCTATGTTCATTGCAGCATTATTTACAATAGCAAAGACATGGAAGCAACCCAAATGCCCACTGATGAATGGATAAAGAAAATGTATGTACATATACACAAAGGAACATACTCAGGCATACAAAAGAAGAAAATCTTGCCAATTTGTGACAACATGGACAGACCTAGAGGGTATCATGCTAAGTGAAATAAGCCAGGTGAAGAAAGACAAATACTATATGGTTTCACTTATATGTGAACCTAAAAAACAAAACAAATGAACAAAAAAGAAATAGACCCACAAATACAGAAAACAGACTGCTGGTTACCATAGGCAGGGGGTTGGAGGGATGGGTGAAATAGGTGAAGGGGATAGAGAGGTACAAAATACAAATTGTAAAATAAGTTAGTCTTAGGAATGGAAGTACAACAGATAGAATATAATCAATAGTACTGTAATATCTTGGTATGGTAACAGGGGGAACTACACGTACCATGGCAAACACCTAGTAATGAATATAATTACTGAGTCACTATGTTGTACATCTGAAACCAATACAATATTGTGTATCAATTTGTTTCCAATTAAAAAGTACAAAATACAAAATAAATACTAAATAAAATAATGTTAAACTTTTCCAAAGCCACCAATGGCCTGTCAAATCTTTACCATAATGCCATCTTTCTGGTTCTGACTTCCATCTCTCTCTTCACCAAATATTTACAATTACATTGAGCCCAGCTGGATAGTCCAGGATAATCTCCACATCCTAAATTGATTAGCAACATTAATTCCACCTGCAACCTTAATCTCCCCCTGCCATGTAACAAAGCATATTCACAGGTTCTAGGAATTAGGATGTGGACATTTTGAGGAGGGGCATTATTCTGCCTATTACAGCCACTAAATCAAAATTTTTATGAATGGGAGTTAGGAATTTATATTTTTAATAAGTTCCCCAGGTTATTCCTACAAACATTCAGATTTTGTGAACAATCGGTCTCATATTTGCTTCTAACTGACACATCCTCCTTCCTTTATCTCAATCTCCAAAATAACATCCTTGCTCTCTTCAAGGTCACTGATTATTTTTCACTCATCCAACAACAGTTTACCAGCACTTATCATGAGTTAGGAATTCCTTGGGATGCTACGAATACAGGTTAAGATTCCTAAACTTCATGGAATATACCATCTAATGGGAATTATTAATTATTACTTCCTTTCACCAACCAATTCTTTCATGTTGTGCAAATACGGTCCTGAGTAATAATTCTCATTGTTTCCTCCAACTCACCTGAAAGTTATTCCTAAAAACTATACAATAAAAGTTTCCTGAAACTTAGATGTAATAGAAACTAGAATTCAGAAAACCAAGCTGCTATTCCTAATTCAGTCAGCATAATGACTTGTGACTTCAAGAATATTAAAAGAATTATAAGACTAAATTGCTAAATTCCATGCAAAGAGTTCTGATTCCTGCAAATTGGTAAACTTTGGGGGAGCAATTTTGGAATACCATCTCCAAAATTAACTCTGGAGAAACTATAAAGGGAAACATGGAATCCAACAAACAACAATAACAACAGAAATGAAACTCTTAGGAGGATATTGGGTTGTTTTGAATCTGGGGATAGAGTGAGCAAGAGTGAATAAATAACAGAGAGAGAAGATAAATATTATTATTAATGAATAAGGAAACATATAAAAGGCAAGGATTATTATGAGACTATTATCAACATTATGCTACTAAATTTCAAATTTTAGGCAAATTGGAGAAATTCCTCAGAAATATTGCCAAAACTGATGAATAGAAATAATGAAGACTAGAAATAATAGCCAAATAACTAGTTTTTTTTAATGAATCAGTAATGCATTTGTAAAGCATACATATGGGATTAATATCCAGAATACATAAAGAACTCCTACAGCTCAACAAAAACAAAACAAACAACCCATTTCAAAAATCAGTAAGTGACTTAAATAGACATTTCTCCAAAGGAGATACACAAATGGCCAATAAACACATGCAAACATGCTCAACCATCAGTAGCCATTAGGAAAATGCAAATCAAAACCACAGTGGGATACCACTGCAGACCTATTAGGATAGCTACTACCAAAAAAGTAGAAAACAACCAGCATTGGAATTGCAATTCTTCATCTTCTGTTTCCCCTGAACACTCTTCTTTATCCTCTGATTCCAGAGGTCAGAGCACCATGACGGCAGTGCTTGGGGACAGCCCTGTGAATGCGGCAGCTCACGCCCTGGGTGGAGGGCACTCGGCATTCTTTCTGGCTGTACCTCCCAGGCCCAGCCTCACATCATGTCTCTGCAAAGCCCAGGAGTCAGTGTATGAAGACAGCCAATAACCATTTCCAGTTGTAGCCTTCTGATGTGGTCATTTCTTTCAGAATTACAAAAATCTTCTACATACTTTTCTAGAATAAAAAAAGGGGATAAAAGGAAATACTTCTTTCCCCTTCTCTACCCACACTGATTCTAAGACCTCAGTGCCAAAAAAATTGACAAGGACAGTAAACAGACTATCCCCTCATGAATATAATTGCAAAAAACCCTAACAAAATTGTAGCAAATTAAATTTTTTAAAAAGAGTGTTTTAAAAAAGGAATTATACCATGACCAAATTGAGTTTATCCTAGGAATATTAGGATAGCTTCATTTTGGAAAACCAAAAATGTCGATCCATCACATTAATAGACTGAGAAGAATCTTATAAGCATATCAATAAATATGAAGAAAGATATATTTTTCAAAACCTATTCATATCTTTAAAAAATATCTTCTAGCACTAAAACTAGGAACAGAACTTCCTAATCTAATCAGGGGTGTATTTAAAACCTATGAAAGCACCAGACTAAATGGGGAATTTTAGAAACATTCTCTTTCAACAGACCAAAATCAGATGCCAACTAGTCACTTCTCAGTGTCTGTGAGTCTACTGCTATTTTGTTCATTTAGGGGTTGGGGTGAGTGCGTAGGGTTGGTGATGAGGATTAAGGAGCACAAAACTTCTCAATCATATATAATTTGGTCATGGGAATAGTAGTACAACACGGAGAATACAGTCTGTTGATTCTGCAACATCTTTTTATGTCCACAGATAGAAACGGCACTAGTGGGGGTATGGATTTAATAATATGGGTAACTGTTGAACCGCAGTGTTGTACACTTGAAATCAGTATCAGATTGTATATAAATGACACCTCAATAAATAAAAGATAAAAAGAATCAGATGCCAACTATCACTATGTCAATTTAAGGATGTCTGGCCGTCCTAGCCATGCCAAAAGGCAAGAAAATGAAATTAACAGGGGCTGAAGTGAGAAGTGGAAGCACACAGAAGGGTCTGATACACACAGCCATTGCAGCAGAAGAAGAAGATTAAATGGTACCCTAAAAGGAGCACCAAACATAAAGGGAAGTAGATCATTTTAATAAGTTCTTTTTATATTCTTATATGCTACTCTGTACATTGTTTTTTCCAAAGTTACCATGTTTTGTGAATGAAGAGAGTAAACAAAATTGGGCCAGATGGTGAAAGCTTTACTATGAAAATAAGAATACTTATACAAACCTGAATTTTCTTCAGTATGAGTGGGGTTTCCTGATCCCATACATGGATAGTTCCTCCATCAGTAATATAAGCTTTACATGCTGTCACCATTTGATTTGTTACCTAAAATATAAGTCCAAGATAACTATAGGTAAAGAGAAAATGAAATTTTGGTTTTTTTTTAAATCAGAAGCATAAATATATGGTTAATAAACTCACAGAATTAATTAAGCACAAAATATAAAAAACAAATAAATATATACACTCCAGTCAAATAAAACCCAAAGTCACATTTACCTACTACATTTAAGTCTATGTCACTGGGGCCATAAATTTCAAAGTCAACCGTATTTTCCCCTTGTCTATTTCTCTTCGAGTGAGCTCTTAACCCAGTCCAAGTATGACTCTTCACCATCCTTCAACATGCAATCTAAAAATGAAGTTCACCACCTCTCACATCCCCCAAAATGGTTGGGGGGGGGGAAAAAAGAAACAAGATAGCCATTTAAGTGGTCAGGAGGGTAGATTGAGATGGCCCACTGACACACAGAAACTTTGGAGAATTCTTAAACCGTGGAAAGCACATGGGATTAAATCTATGAGACAAAAAAAAAAAAGACTCTAGAAAAAAACAGAACCCAGTTGTGGAGAAGGTTACTGTGAAGGTGGACAGTGACAGGAAATCTGCAAGACAGGAGACAAGCTGAGGTGGCCCTCGGTTGTGACGCTGCATGCTGAATTCGGAGCAACTTGTTAATGATGGGCAGAATTCTTAGCTCTTCGGCAAACTATTTGGAATGGATACATTATGAACATCACTGGCTACATTTAAACAGAAAGCCTAGGGCTTCCCTCTGACAAGGAGAAAGGTACTCTTTCAATTCCGTACAACCAACTCCAGTCAACACCTTCCTTTTCTTGTCCACTGGGAGTATTAAAATCCAGAACTCTGAGAAGCATCCAGACCGGCTCAAAGGGAAAGCGTTATGAACTTTTTCACAGGGTTGTGTGTGTGATTTTTTTTTTCCCTTGGAAACTTACCTTGATAAACAATGAGGTCATTCTCTCTGAGGTATTATAGTATCTTGACACACTGTGAATCATTCTGATGGCATTAATTAAATTTTGTACACCATGCGCCATGGAAACCTGAAATTGAAACACATTAAGTGAATTTCATCAAATGTTTATGGTTTTAATAACCAATATCCTATAATATTCAAAACTCTAAACACACATAAAATAGTATAACATTTTAATCTTAAAGTCAAATTTTACTAAATGCAATGTGGCAACCTAGATTGGATCCTAGAACAGAGAAGGGACATCAGTTGTAACAAACGTACCAAGGTAATGTAAGCTGTTAACAGAAGAACAGGGTGAAGAGAATTCCGTACCACTGTTGTAACTTCTCTGTACATCCAAACTTATAAGTTTATTTAAAAATAAAAATGTAGAGGTGAGTGTGATTTTAAGGATTGATAGTTCATTCTGATCTTTTTAAAGATATAGCAACTTCACATCCCAAAGGATAAAGTGACTTAGAGTCAGAAAGCTAGTTAAAAACAGAGATCAGACTAGAACTAACTCATTTCCACTTACTCAATTCAATTCACCTTCAGCAAACCTAGTAAATGGCACTAGGTTCTGAGGACATTGGGAGAAACCCAGATATACTTAAACTAACCTGGAGCAGGGCCCTGGAGTGGAAGAGATGCACACAAACCAGGGAAGCAAGGAGAATGGCACCACGCAAATCAGAACAAGTGCAACCAAGATATGAAACAGTTGCTAATTTATATCAAATGCTTACTATTTGCCAGGCAGCAAAAAGCTGCACATATTACCTTAATTTATGCTGACAGCAAACATTTAAGGTAGGTTGGATTTCATCAGATCTAAAACATCACTGACTGAAAGAATGCACCATTATTTTATGTGCTACCAAGAAAGGAGGAGAATGCCCAAGGCAGGGAGTCTTAACTCCCACATAAAACTAGGCCACCAATGAACTACACACTCTTTGTATAGGAAAGTATGAAATAAGCAAACCTTGGAGAAAATGATAGGAACAAAACTTACATGCCCAAATCCTGCTCCTTGGGGAGGGAGGGAAAATAAACTTCCCTGAGAATTTGCACCACTCACTGCAGTCTGGATTCACACCAATGGTACCAAAAAACAAAACAAACACTATCCCTCAGGGAGAGAACCTATAATCCAAGATGGTGTCAAATCACATGCACAATGATTCATAAAACTCAACTGACCATAAGATAGGCTCTGAGTACACGAGATGTGAAAATGTGAACAAAAAAGCGTGTCTTAGAACCTATAAGATAAAGTAATACGATTATTCCCATTTTGCAAATAAGAAAATGAAAATGAGAGGTAGGGAAGTTAAGTACCTTGTCCAAGGTCCCATGGCTATTAACATAACCACAGTTATGTGCCTGAGTTTTGAGACCTGGCTTTTAACTAGGATGCAAATCAGAAAAGAAGAACAGAGAAGGTCAGTAGCACTCCTGCACTCAAGGAGCTTGCCTTTTACTTCCTAGGACAATACAAAATATATGAAATGATTTTTTTAATGGTGATGGAATAAATAAACCCAGGGTGAACAACATATGATTAGTTTACTATATATCATAGATATGAAGTGTAACTGTGACAAAATTAAATCAATTTTATGTGGCTTATGGAAATTAGCATCATGATTTTGTAGTTGACCTTGTATGCCAGAATTCATATTATATGTGTTATCTGTAGATCAAAAAGATTCTAATAAAAATATGCCTAGAAGGAGTCCATTCCACCTTCTCAATAAGGCAAGTTTACAAGTTACCCTAAGTCCAGTGAAGAAGGCACAGGGATGGGTTAATGAGAAAAACGCCCTTCATCTGAATTTTAAACATTACTTTTAAAAGACCTCCTTGAGTGCACAGTTCTTACCTATCTAGACACAGTGCTTAATTATTTTGTATAAAAACTATATAATGGTAGATATGCCTAAAGCACAATACCAGGATGACAAAATGAAATATTAAATGTAAAAGGCATAAAACCTATCAATGAGAAATGGAAGCACAACTCCTCTGCACTTTTCCTGCTCGATGACAGTTACAAACTAAAACAGGAATTGCTGGTTGCTTTTAATGAGAATAAAGAAAATGAGAAAAAAAGAATTTTGAAACTGCAAAAATAATGGGCATATGAGGGGGAGGCAATTATATAACTCAATGCTATTTGTACTTCAATTTCAAAAGATAATGTTGGAAACATTCCTACAACAGAGAATGTAAAAAACTCAATTCACAACAAAATAATAATAATAATAAAGTATATCCATGGCTAGAGCAATTGAACATTTTTTTAATTACTAGGCTGAAAAGAACACCACAACTAAAAGATTTGAAAATTATATGAATGTAAAGAGATATTTTGAACCAAGGAGTTGAAATTAGTATGCCTTAAAATTTAGAGGCCTTGATAGCAATAAAAAACATTGTGTCTTTCTTCCGAGTTTACTTTTTATAGTGAAAAGCTTTAAATACATAGAAAAGTACAGAGAATAGTATGAGTGCCTATACTCTTCACTAGATTTGACAAACGTTAACATTTTGCTATGTTTGCTTCAGCCTTTATTTTTTACATCAAGAGCTACTTGCAGGTAGTTCTTCTAGAACAAACTTTAGGTATATGTGTTTTTAACGTTTGCAACTTCAACTCTTAGGAGTAATCCCAAATGTTGTGACATGTGGTCATTCTAATTTTTCTTAGATACAAATTTTAATTGCACATGTACAGCTGACGAATCAAGTCATTCAACTACAGAATGAGCCAAGCAACAACCATATTTCTCTGTATCATACAATTTGGTTTTTCTTTACTCATGGTCATATATGCAGAAAGAAGTACATTAGAAGTAATATAACATTACATAAGAAGTAATATAAAATGTTCTTACATGAAACAGATATTAGTAAGGTTCCCAATGGACGTCAAGTTGCTGATGTTTGGGTAGAAATGAACCAAAACTGAGTTTAAGATAGTCATAATTCTTTGCAAACAACAATAATAATAAATCGTGAATAAACTGAAGCCCATCATCTCTTTATGGAGCCAGTTAAAAGGCTGTTTCTGAGAAGTTGTCCTTTCCTGTCTCATGGTGCTTCCTGGTTGATGATGGATTCCCACATGGCAGCGAGAACTGCACCTTCCCAGGACTGGACTCTCAATCCCACATCGTTCCCTCCTCACCCAAATTAAACTCCTTGGTCACCAATGCCCTCTTGGGATAGGTACAAACTGCCCCTACATTCCCCTGCTTTCCAAATCTAAGTAATATGGGATGTAGACTCTATTCATTTACCTGCTTCTAGGATAACACCAGCATTTATCCTGTGCCAAAGGGTAAGTCAATCAAGCCATATGGTTAACAGTGCCATGTATGAGGAAGATTTGACTATCTCTTCAAAAATCACAATGGAAAATGTTGAACGTGTGTATCAAACACTAATACTAATGACTTTGAAAGTATTTTAAATTAGAGTATATCTTGAAGAAGCAGCATAGTGAAGTGGGAAAAAAATACAACCCATAATCACAAAGAGTGCTGGACTGAAATTCGGTTCCATCACTCACAGTCACAGAAATACTCAAATGCTGTTTCTTAATCTTTAAAATGAGTGTACTGCATATAGAATGAAAATGTATGCAAAGTATACAGTACAATGTCTACAGTAAAAAGCACTGAACTTCCTGAATTGCCTGAAGAACAGAATACAACAGAAGTGATGGGATTGACATCAGTTGTGAGATTAGGTTACAGAATGACGTTGGCTTCAAACATGGGCATGTTCTCTCTTTTTTTTAAATCAACATTATTTTATTTAGTATCAATTTCCTTTGGCACCCTAAAACATATTTTTAAATCAGAGTTGCTATCAAATAATTAAAAGTAGTCTTCTTAATATTTAGTCCAATATTAGAAGATAATCTAATTATCTTTTTTATAGTTTTATTGAGATAAAACTGACATACAACACTGTGTAAGTTTCAGGTGTACAACATGATGGTTTAATAAACATATATTAAAATGGTTACCACAATAGTGTTAACACCTTCATCACCTAGCATAATTATCTTTTTGTGTGTGCATGGTGAGAACATTTAAGATCTACTCTCTTAGCAACTTTCAAGTATATAATATATTATTGTTAGCTATAGTCTCCATGCTGTACATTAGATCGCTGAACTTATTCATCCTATAAATTCATCTTGTACCTGCTGACCAGCATTTTCCCATTTCCTCAACTCCCAGCCGCTGGCAACTAACATGCTACCGTTTCTATGAGCTCAGCTTTTTAAGATTCCCCACTGTGGGTAAAACTGCAATATTTCCAGAATCTCTCAGCTGGCCTTAATGCACCTCCATATCAATAGGTGTTTCCAAGGGGTGGAGAAAAGTAGTCCATCTCCATATCAAGAGGTGATTACATGAGGGAGTGAGAGCAAATCTAGACCAGAGAGATTGGTGGGGGGGGTCCCTTTTTCAGCCAAATCGTGAAAGATAACGGTGAGCAGAAGCAGACAACTGCTTGTAGGCAATAAATGAGTTTATCCCACTTTACTTCTCCCTTTGACTGATTTCAGTTTCAAAGGTAATTTGCCCTGGACTGGGAAAACATTTTTCCCCCAGAGTTACATCTGGCATAGTCAGCAGGGTCTCTGAACATGAACTCTGTCTTCATGGCTATGATCGGTGAGCAGGCTACACCTAGAGACGGTGGGGAGATACCAGGAAACCCCCGTGTGGATGGTGGGGAGGCCCCAGTGGCTGCAACAGTGGAGGATGTGGCTTCACCTGGGAGCCCCCTATCTGTGGGGCTTCCAATTGGGGAAGCCCCTAGTGGGGAATTGGTCTAGGGTAAAGCACCTCCTAGATGGGTGGGGCCTTCCCCAGAATTGGGGAAGGGTGGAGACACTGGAAGCTTGTGGAATTACCCCTCTGTGAGATAGAAGATTGCTTAAGGGCCCTGAGTGGCCATGTAGCAGCTGGGATTGTGGGGTGTTTTTCTTGAGATAGTGGAAAGAGTTATCAAAGAGAAAGAGAGACTTCAATAAGAGAGAGACACACTTCAGCATCACTTGGAGGAGCTGGGCAGTGACCTATGGGATGCCCTTAAGAAAGAGAGATAGTTATTGAGAAGACAGGTCACACTCCTGCAAGATACGTTAGCAGTGAGGGAGGAGGCAGCAGGAGAATCCTCGTTGCAGGAGGCTGTGGGGGAAGGGGGGAAAGAGCAGTGCCTTCAGCCCCAGAGATGGTAGAGGAGATGTCAGGGGAGGATGAGGGGGTGAGGCCAAGGGCTGAACTGTTGTCGAGGCCACCGCCCAAAGCACCAGCCTCTCCCATATTAAAGGCCCACCTGGTTATAATTAAGAAAATAAAAATGCAACAACTGCAGCTCTGCAGGGAGAGGAGCCACCCCCTGCACAGGTTGTGGAGCACTCCATGCTCCGCCCCTACACCCAGGATGCACTAATAGACATTAGCACCTGGTTTAAGCAGAAGCTGTCAGAACCTCTGCCTACATGGCTTTTGCATCACTGGGATATGGGGGTGGAAAACATTGTTATGTTGGGTGCTGAAATGGGTAGACTGGCTTCTCTGACGACTCAGCCTTCTCTCCGGCAGCAGTTGCAATGTGCCCGTCACACCTCAGGGAATCAGGCACTTCTGAATGGCTGACAGCAGCATCAGGGAAGTTAGGTCTAATCAGGGTGATTTACCATACTTACTAGCTGGAAAACATGCAGAGCTCTAGCAGGTGTTACAGGAATTGGGCATGAAAAATATCATCTATGATATGGACCCACAGGGCCCCGATGAGGAGTTGTCCACCAAAGGAATGAGAAATATGGTCCTACATACATCTCTCTTTGGGTCCCTAATGACTACTCTTGCCACCCACATAGGGAAACCCATAAGTGAGGCTACTCGTACTTTAGCAGATCTGGGGGAGGTTGAAACAATAAGAGCATGGAAGGAAGTATGGGCTATGACTGAAGAGAGAGAGGCAAAGGGCCCTGTGAAGGTCTCGAAGACCCAGATATAAGCTGATTTGAAAAAGGCCAGGGTAGTGAAAGAAAAAACTTGATGGGCAGCCCAATAGGTTCTTGTTAGAACTGTGGCACCAATTACACCCAGAGCAGCAGTTCCAGCCACTGAGGTCTAGCACACGGAAGCCTGAGGCAAAGCCCCATGTCTGGCCTCTGTCCCTGCAAGACTCCCTGGGGGAAAGCACTCAGGCTCTGCCTGGGCCCTCACCCCCACAGTAGGGCATCACAGTTTGACTGGGGGGCAGGGAAGGCCATCACCCTGGGGGACGAGGTGGGGACCAGAGGCCACATGTAGAATTAGCAATTCATTGGTCCCCTGGGAATGTACAATGTGTCCTGGGGATGGTGGACACAGGCGCTGAATGTTCTCTGATTTTTTAAAATAAAATCCTGAGCATTTTCCTGGGAACCCTGCTGTGACAAGTGGCTATGGGGGTAAGGCAATTAGAGAGAAGAAAGCCAAAATCCCACTGGGGATAAGGCATTTGCTCCAAAAGGAGTATACTGTGTACATTTCTTCCATTCCTGAATATATTTTGGGGGTAGATATCCCACAGGGCCTGTGGTTACAGACCACTGCAGGTGAGCTCAGACTGAAGGTTATGTGTGGTTAAGGCAGTTCTGAGGGTGACATGCTAGGCACCCACCTGTAGCTCTGCCTATATCTCGGTGGGTGACAAATACTAAGAAGTATAAATTGCCTGGGGAGCACAAGGAAATTGAAGAAACTCTACAGGAGTTTGAGAAGGTGGGCATCATAAAGCCCACTCATAAATAGTCCCTTTAATTCCCCAGTGTGGCCACTGAAAAAGCCAGATGGCTCCTGACATATGACTGTGGACTATAGGGAATTGAATAAAGTCACACCCCCTTGCATGCTGCTGTACCCTCTATAGCAGCCCTTATGGACACACTCAGTCATGAACTAGGAACGTATCATTATGTTGTGGACCTTGCTAATGCCTTCTTCTCTACTGACATAGCACAGGAAAGTCAGGGACAGTTTGCCTTCATTGGGAAGGCTGGCAGTGGACATTCAGTTCTTCCACAGGGATACCTCCATAGTCCCACCATTTGTCACAGACATGTAGCCCAAGACTTGGCCACATGGAAGAAATCACAAATGGTGCATCAGTAACATTACATTGATAATATTATGCTCACATCTGATTCTCTTGCAGATTTAGAAGAGACAGCTCCTAGACTGCTGCAACATCTATAGGAGAAAAGATGGGCCTGAACAGCACCAAGGTTCAGGGACCTGGTTTGTCTGTAAAATTCTTGGGGGTTGTCTGGTCAAGTAAAACTAAAGTTATCCCAGAAGAAATAATAGGCAAGGTCCAGACTTTTCCTAACTCTACCATTGTGGTAGTATTACAAGAGTTTTTGGGTCTTTGGGGATACTGGAGAGTGTTTATCCCATACTTGGCACAAATCTTGAAGCCTTTATACCAGTTGGTACAAAAGGGCATCAGGTGGCACTGGGATGAGACGTGTGCAGCTGCTAAGCAAGCAGTCAAGGCTGTACAGGGCTTGAGTGTAATGGACTCATCAAGGCCCCGTGAGCTAGGTGTTTGAGGATGGTTATGGATGGGGCCTTTGGCAGCGGCTTGAACAGACCCGCCAACCTGTTGGATTCTGGTCACAACTACGGAAATGAGCAGAGGTTCAGTACATCTTGATAGAGAAGCAACTGGCTGCTGTGTAGCATGCCTTGCTGGCTACTGAGCTCATTATCGGAACAACTCCAACAAAGGTAATAACCACCTGTCCCATCACGGGGTGGGTGTGAAACTGGACCCAAAGGCCACGGAGTGGCATGGCACAGATGCCTACACACTGGCCAAATGGGTGCATATTTAAAGCAGCATAGCACCCTGTCTACTAGTCTCCTAAGTGGAGAACTCCAATGCTTATTGGGGCCAGGAAAGTACACCAGTGGAAAACAGTAAGAACTTGCTTCTGAGCCATTGGTAGCTGAGACTCCTTATCAGGAAGGAAAAGCCCCTATACCTGAAGATACCTGGTACACAGAAGGCTCTAGTCGTGGGCAGTCCCCAAAGTGGAGGGCTGTGGCTTTCCATCCTAAGACTGAGACAATATGGGTGGAGGATGGAGTGGGTAAAAAATGGACTGAGCTGCAGGCAGTATGGCTCGTGATCACCCAGGAACCCTTCCCTATAGTTGTCTGCACTGACGGCTGGGCCATCTATCAGGGCTTGACCCTGTAGCCACCAACATGTTACCATGCCAACTGGATGGTTGGTCACCAGCCCCTTTGGGGGCAAGAGCTGTGGCAAGACCTATGGGCCTCTGGACAGACTAAGACAGTTACCGTATATCATGTGACTGGCCATTTGCTGTTGGCATCCCCAGGGAATGAAGAAGCAGACACATTTCCTAGTTAGAAGGAAAGCCTGCCTCTGATGTAGCCAAGTGGTTACATAAGCATTTGTTGCATGCGGGGTAAAAGACAATATGGGCTGTAACCTGTTGGTGGGGCTTGCTGTTGACCTTTGAAGAAGTCAGCAGAGCCCAGAAGGAGGAATGTCTTGTGTGCTCTAAAGGGGCTTAAACAGAGTCCCACAGCAACATGGGACAATAGTAAAGGGGCCGATACCTCTTGTCAGGTGGCAGATAGATTATATTGGGGTTCTGCCCATACCAGAAGGATATCGGTATGCCATGACTTGTGTGGATACAGCTACTGGACTGTTAGTTGCTTTTCCTGCATGTTGTGCAGATCAGCAAACCACCAAAAGGGGCCTAGAGCATCTCTCTGCAGCCTATGGCCAGCCATAGGTGATTGAGAGCAATCAAGGCACCCACCTTACTGGACATGCGTTACAAGGATGGGTGCAGCAATTAGGAATAAAGTGATAGTTTCAGGTACCATAAAACCCTACTGGGGCAGGCATGATAGAAAGGTACAATGGTTTGTTGAAATCTAGCCTGAAGTCAGACAGCAATAGTCTATGGGGCTGGTCAGTTTGCTTATGGACAGTGCTATAGCGTTTGAATGAGAAGCCCCGAAAAGGAGCCCTGAGCCCTGTGGACATGTTAACGCACATTGTTGCCTCTCCTATACAACTGTATGTGCAAACCAAAGAGGAGTTATTGAAGCAAGGATATGGCCAGCAGAGCAACATCCTGCTGCCAACCCCAACTGCGTTAAACTCTGGAGACTCTGTTGAGTGTATGTGGCCCTGGACATTTCAACACATGGACCAGCAATGGCTGGCCTTTCTGGCACCTTGGGGAAAAGGCCTGGAAGCTGGCCTCCTGTGTGTTCCTGGAGTAACAGTAGGGTGGCCTCCAAAGATCATGGTACTGTACCTAAAATATCTGGAAGGTAAGAGCATCTTATGGGCAAGTTTTATCTTTATGTCCAGGGCATGTACCTCCTGTAGCCCTATATATTGACCCATCTGTAACTCTCACATGGAAGGGGATGAAGGTCTGGTATACTAGGCCAGGACGAGATCCCATTCCTGCCACTGTTCTATCACAGGACCACTCTCTTGCATGCACCTTACCTGATGGACAAGATTTGCCTATGCTGGTGTCATTAAAACATGTATCTTATCGCCCTTAAGGTTATTTTCTTCTACAGTTCCTGTGGCCTGGACCCACCCACTGGCTGCAGCCACCGCATGATAAGTGTTCTGAACTCCACCACTCAGCCTCTCATTAAGATGAAAACACATCCCCAGCATGACTGCAATTTCATGAGAGACCCTGAAGCGGAGGCACTCAGTTGTGCTGTGCCTGGATTCCAGACTTACAGGGACTGTGATATAATAAGTGTTTATTGTTTTAAGCCACTCAGTTCTGGGTTAATTCATTATGCAGCATTGGATTACTAATGTATCTGTCTTGCATAATTCACAAACAAGGTCACACTTATAATAATGCTATATATTTAAATGGGGGTTATAATCATGTAGTTTATAACTCATTACAGGTATGCAATGGGAAAATACATCTTTTAAATAATTTTTCTGTAGTATAAGTTTTTCCCAATATTCACATATTATTTTTAAATGCTTTAATTTTTAAACTTCACTTTAAAAAATATACTTACTAGATCATAGTTATAGAGAGGTTGACATACTTTTTCCAGTGTGTACAAATATCTGACATTATCTTTAGATTCATTTGCTCTATCTGTGATTCTTGCATCCAAACTACGCCAATTCTAGGAAAATAAAATGTTAAGGATTCTATGAAACATCCAAATATATCAGTGTGCTAAGGTTTAATCAAGAAATTCAAGCTGTCTTCCCTAATCATACATATATGAAAACAGTAGATCCTTAAATGTGATTGATATCTTTTTCTTACATTATTTAAGACTTAAAGTTACTATAATCACCTTAAATGATTTATTGAAACTAAAAACTCATCCTGTTGTTCATTAACATCCCATCTGGAGGCTTAAAGCGGACCTGCTTCTACATGGAATGACTTTTCTAATATACTTATTTGTGAAATTACATTATTTTGAGTCTTCAAAACTGTGTCGTTATTCAAACAGAAAATTAGTCCAAGAAAATATTCCTATCAGCAAAGTGAACTTTTCATATTCAGCAAAAACGTGCAGAGATGCTGAGGTACCATGACAGATAGCCTCATCCAACATATATAACAAGTAACTAACAGCCATAGTAATAAAGGACTCCTAGAATCAGGGTATGTGATAAAGAGAGACTTGTTTCATCTGTACTGCTTAAGTCTTCTACAAAAAAAAAAACTATTGATGCACTATTTGTTATATATATATTTTAAAGAAAGAATAAAAAAAAAAAGAAAAAGAAAAGGACCTGGAAAGAATCAAGCCAACCTTTAATAAAGATGACCTCTAAGAAAGGAGGTGGAATAGTGGGGATGAGATGTATGATTAGAAAGCATTTTTCCTTTTGACTTTCTATGTAGTTCTCTACCTCAGTGAGCCTCTATTGATTTACAATTTCAAAAACAATTGAAAAATAATGGCAATCACCCCATAGTAGTACTGTTAAAGTTTGTGTGTGAAATACTGATAAATAATCTTCATTTCTATACTCCCTTTTCCTCTTCTAGAAATAACCATAGTATACGAGAAAGTCTTACTCAAAGTTCAACACTTCTCAAACCGTGATTCCGCCATGTGATGTGACAAAGCAGTACAAAAGGGTCATTCTCCATTTGGTTGTTCTGAAGTATGCCAAACTTTAAATTAAAAGGCTTTTTACCTTTAATAGTTTGGAGTGTGCAACATTAAGCACATTTATGACTGCCTTACAATTTGGCCCTTTAATCTGTTCAATGATATAATTAAATTTGGCTGACATGCGTTTCCAGTGTTCCAGTTCGGTGAGTGGCCCAGAGTCGTCAGCTTCTTTTCTTATCTGCTCACTCTCAATAAGTACCTGCGATCAAAAGAGTTCACAGAATATAGAAATGTTACTTCTTTGTTGAAACTTCATTATTTCCATAAATAACGTTCAACACTGTATAATATTAAGAACTTTTAGCAAACTAAGATGGAATGGAACTTCTTTAACATGATAAATAATAACTACCAAAAATATACAGCAAACATCATACTTAAGGATGAAATTTTAGGAAATATCACTTTAAAACCCAAGACAAGTTTGCCACTATTACCACCCACTTCTATTCAACCTGCTAATGGAGGTCCCAGAACAAGTAAACAAAAGGTATAAGAATTGGAAATGAAAAAACAAAAATGGAATAATTATAGATGATATGGTTGGCCTGGCCACATTTAAAAACTTCAAGAATATCTAAAGGCAAATTTTTACAATTAATAAACTTAACAGTTCAGTAAGGTTGCTGGATATATACATAAATACTGGTAGCATTTCTTTAAAAGGCTATCCAGCAATCTAAAAAAGCAATTTCTAAAAAGATAGCATTTGCTGTAACAAATAATAACAATTATTATTGGAAATTAACAAAAGATGTGCAAGATCTTTTTGAATAAAATTAGAAAAGTTACTTCAGCACACAACAGAAGACCTAAAAAATGGAGAGATATGCCATGTTCATTGATGGAAAAATTCAATAATGTAAAGATGGCAATTTTCTCTAAATTAATGTTTATATTCAATGAAATCCCAAACAAAAATCTCAATGGGGCTTCACATGATACTTGATAAACTAGTCTTAAAATTTATTTGGAAGGGAAATTAACCAGAGATAATCAATGCAATCTTGAGAAAAATACAGAAAGGGACTTGCCATACTAAATATTGATTAAATATCAATATGTTAGTAAAAAGCTACAGAAATTAAAGCAGCATAGTATGAGTGCAAAAAACAAATAAATAGACCAGTGGGATAAACAAAGAGGTCTAGAAACTTTATTACAGAGGTAATGTTACAAATTTCATAGGAAAATGGACTATTGAATAAAACAGCTCTGGGATCACTGGCTAACTAATAGAAAAAGACAAAATCATATTCCTACCTCATATTACACACATAAGCACAAATAATTCCAGATGGATTAAAAATATAAATGTTAAAAAATGGTAAAATTTCTAAAGGAAATAGAGGAGATGGGGGTAAAGAAAAGTATGGAATTGAATATTGTAATTATCAAGAAAATGGTTACCACTAGGAAGAAGAAAAGGGAGTTAAAATAGGGAAGAGGAATGTATAAGGATTGTAAGGTGCTGATAACATTCTATTCTTTAATTTACGCAAGGTTAGACAGGTGTTCATTTAACAATAATTTGTTGATTTTATTGTCTTCATTTCTGTATATTTCCCTATTTAAAATAAATAAATAATTTAGGAGATTACCTTATAACATTAAAGTAGGAAAGGGTTTCTTAAATAAAATACAAAGGCACAAAGTTCTTTGTCACTGAAGGTAGCTAAATTGAGGCTAGATTACCATTTGTCACTAATACATTTACATTTTTTAAAATGTAAGTCTTTCAGAACCCAGAACACCATACCAAATGAAAATGCAGGACACAATGGGGACCAATAAAGGATTAGCATTAAATATTATTTAAAGTAAGATACCATCAAAATAAGTAAGATGTCATAAAGCAATCTGAAAGAACTAAATAAAGGATATCAACAGGCAATTCAACAAAAAGGAAACCTAAATAGCCTTTAAACATGCTAAATCTCAACAGTATCCATGGTAATGCAAAATAAACCAACATACCATTTGACAATATACTGGCAAGTGTAACAAAAGATTTAAATAAAGAGGAACTCTCATATGCCTCTGTAAAAATATATAAGTTACTATGACCACTATTTGGAGGGCTGTATAATACCCAATAAAAGATCCATATTTTCAGCAATTCCACTGGGAAACTCTTAAACATGTGCAAAGGAGACATGAACAAAAATATTCACCGAGTATGTATTACTACTATTTGTAATGGCAAAAAAAAAGCAGAAACAATTTTCTTTCTGAGGGAGTGGATGAATAAACATCTCTACCTCCTTAAACAGAGGAAATAAGACATAATTCAAAGGTCTCCTAAATGTCTCAGAATCTATACAATAAAGTGATTTCTTCATAGAGGAATACCAGATATTAGTTAAGTGAATGAATTCAATTTTCTTATACCAACAGGGATGAAAGAGAATGTTAAATGAAAAAAAACATAAAAGGGTATTGTGGTATTACACTTTTATGTAAATAAACACAGAATAACCACTATCCAAAGGACAAGAAATAACAAGTGTCAGCAAGGATGTGGAGAAAAAGAACCCTCCTATACTGTTGGTGGGAATGCCATTTGATGCAGCCACTAAGGAAAGCAGTATAGAGGTTCCTCAGAAAACTTAAAATAGAAATACCATACAACCCAGTAATTCTACTTCTAGGAATTTACTCAAAGAAAAAAAAATTCCATGATTTTTCTTGAAAAGATATATGCACCTCTATGTTTATTGCCCTATTATTTACAATAGCCAAGATATGGAAGCAACATAAGTGTCCATCTATAGATGAATGGATAAAGAAGAGGTGGTACATATACACAATGGAATATTATTCCGTCATAAAAAAGAAAGAAATCCTGCCATCTGTGACAATATGGTTCAAGCTAGAGGGTATTATGAAATAAACCAGACAAAGAAAGACAAATACCATAAGACTTTACTTATTTGTGTAATCTAAAAACAAAACAAAACAAAATGAATAAAACAGCAATAGACTCATAGACATTGAAAAGTGACTGGTGGTTACCATAGGGCAGGGGTTGGTGTGAGTGGATGGGGAGGTGTGGGGGATAAAAAGGCACAAAAATCTCTATCATACTACAAGTTGGTCATGGGGAGGGTAATACAGCATGGAGAATGTAGCCAATGGTTCTGTAACATCCTTCTGTGTTGACAGTAACTGCACTAGTTGGGGTGAGAATTTAATGTGTGTGACTGTTGAACCACCGCATTGTATACTTGAACCCAATATAATACTGTATATCAACTGTACTTCAATTAAAAAACGGTTTTAAATACAAATATACATTTTTATTTATATATATAACTTATAAATACAACTTATTTAGCTATAATATAAAGCTTATAAATAGGCAAATGCTTTAAAACTATAAAACTTTCAGGGGAATGGGGGAGACAATAACAGCATAGAGGTAATATAGAAGGACGGAGAAGACAGGCTTGGAGGCTTTACTGAAAATGAAAGAGATCTGAAACACATATAGCAAACAGTATCTGTTTAATCTCAGAGGTAGTTACAGGGGTGTTATTTCCCATATTTTTTATGTTTATAACTTTTTAGAACTTAAACTGTGACAGAATTTTTAAGAATACAAATGGGCTAAAATTCATAATTTATTTTTAAAACCTATTTACTTTCTATCTATAATCCATGAGGTGCTTTTAATTTTAACAATGATGTATGGAACTTTCCCCTAATTTATCACAAGATTTTCCACCCACTTGAACAGAGGATAGGAGACGTAATTGAAACTTTTTATAAATGGCCAAGTCTATATAATTTGAATCACTGAATTAAAGAATGAAAATTGACCTTAAAAATTAACTAAATCAAATGACTTTTGATGCTTAATTCCTCCTACATTATTCATAGATGGTAATCCAGCCTCAACTGGATACTGTCAGGGATGCAGTATATTTTGTTTTCAGGGGGAGAAAAATTCAGTGAGAAAGTTATCCTGATTTCAAGATAAAATCTGTCTTATAAGCATCACACTCTGGCCTTACTTCTGCCTTTGTAAGGCCATACAGTACAAGTCTATTTTCACAGGCAATCCCATCAAATATTTGAAGATATCATGTGACTCCTAACCCTCTTTTTTCCCCCAGATCAAACAACCCCATGTACTTCCCTCGAGTGACATTGCTCATATCCTTGGCCTATTATTCTCTGAATTACCCATTTCTTAATAGTTTATAGAAGTTCTTTATATATTATAGACACTAACTCTGTTATATATGCTGATAATACTTTTCCAAAAGGTTGCTTATCTTTTAACTTTGCTTATGACAGCATTTTCCATATAGAGGTTACTGCATGTTTTTTTTATGTACCCAAATATGTCAGTTTTTCTTTCATGGCTTCTGGTTTCATACCTTGCTTAAGAAGATATTAATACAGTCCTGTTATGTTCTAGTTTATTTATAGTTTTGGGGTTTTTTTCCACATTACTTTTCTAAGGCTGGATTTGTTCATTCAACATGCTTTTGAGTTCATCCAGGTTGTTGCATGTACCTCATTTTTTAATTTTAGCTTTCATATTTATATCTGTGATTCATCTTGGGTTAATTTTGTGTAAGACAAGAGGTCAAGGTTAAGGTTTGAGATGTAATTTTTTAAAACACCTTTCCCATTTCCTGCATGGATTCTACTTAACTGAAGGCCATTTGCTGTAATTGCTCAACCTGACTTTCTTATCTCTAGTTGCTAAATCTCCCCATGTTGAGCATTTTTCTTTTGCTTGCTCATTTTAATGAAAGTTGATCTATATTGATTTCCACAGTGGGTTACAACTCCCCCTTTCTCCAGTGGCATAGCAGAGGGCTGCAGGAGTCCTCTGGTGTGCAATTACCTGCTTCAATCTCCTAGTGACACCTAGAAGCAAATTCGGTGGTCAACACTCCAGGCCTTGTTGGAGGTTCTAAAGTCCTCTGATTTTTTCACTCCAACTACAGCTCTCTCCAGTAACATAGTTCTAAGAGGAGTAAAAGTGGAAATGATTTCTTCTAACTCTTGCTTGGTCAAGATTTTTCTCCTCTGCTCTCCACTTACCTGAGCATTTTTTTGTCTAGTTCCCCTGTCCTGTACTGCTGGACTAGAATCTGTGATTTGACCCCTAGAGTCCTCTCTAGGCAATTACATAGTATCTGGTTTTTGGCAGTATTTGTACTATAAGTTGAGACCTCTCAGAATGTTGACATATACCTTATTCCTGTCATTGTTTTCCTTGTTGCCAGAGAAAATGCATTTGGCCAGAGAGTTGCAGACTTGCCACGGTAGAACTGATATGAATGAGGCTAGTCTGAACCTCTTTGTCAACACAGACAACTGCATTGACCAACCAAGAGGAAATAATATCTTCACTGTGTCCTGTTCCTCTCTTCACATACAAACAATATATGAAGTACTGCAGATTAATGCTTGCTGTTCCTGATTCTTCATTATTTCATTCTCAACCCCTTAAACGGGTTATGGTTATTGTCACTGCCTTCCACTTAAAGTGAGAAATACCTTAAAATTGATTTTAAGTGTTTTATAGAGAACAATGATTTTGCACTAGAGTCAAGAATAGGCTGAGTTTCATAACAGAATCAGGAAGATTCCTCTTCCATTTATTTTTACGGACAAACTGCAAAGGCCAGGACACTGATGAGAACCACCACTTAAATATTCCATTATTGAGTTAACCCACCTGCTCGATCTGCTTGTACCATATCATCAGCACATCCTCTAGCTGACGAACAGTTTCTGGGTTGTTAGCTGCAGCTGTCTCTTCTTCAAAAGTTTGCAGTTTGGAAAAATCAACATTATCTATCTTTAACTTAACTGTTCCCTCAATGCTTATTATAGCACCTAAAGGGGAAGAAATAATACTGAGAAGGGGTGTTCAATATCAACATGTAGTTTCAAGCTGTAATGTCAGAGATCTGATACTTTTTAGAAATATAATACATATTGATCATTAGATCATAACGTAGTCCTTTGTTAATGTTATATATTTAATAATATGAAAAGACAAAATTATATATTCTAAAAGAGTTACTACTAAAGCATGTATTTTAAAATACAGTGAAAATTTTCATTAATAATATAAGAAGAGAATCCTTCTGATACAATGGAAAAGAAAAAAGAAAAACATCTTAAAAAAGCAACAGGATACACCTTCTTCTCAAGTGCACATGGAACATTTTCAACAATAGATCATATATTACGAAACAAAAAGAACCTCAGTAAATTAAAAAAGATTGAAATTGTACCAACCAGCTTTTCAGATCACAAAGGTATGAAACTAGAAATAAATTACACAAAGAAAACGAAAAGCCCACAAATACATGGAGGCTTAATAACATGTTCCTAAATAATCAATGGATCAATGAACAAATAAAAACAGAGATAAAGCAATATATGGAGACAAATGACAATAATTCAACACCAAAAAATCTGTGGGATGCAGCGAAAGCTGTGCTAAGAGGGAAATATATTGCAATACAGGCCTACATCAGGAAAGAAGAACAATCCCAAATGAACAGTCTAAACTCACAATTAATGAAACTAGAAAACAAAGAACAAATGAGGCCCAAAGTCAATAGAACGAGGGACACAATAAAGATTAAAGCAGAAATAAATAAAACTGAGAAGAATAAAACAATAGAAAGAATCAATGAAATCAGGAGCTGGTTCTTTGAGAAAATAAACAAAATAGATAAACCCCTAGCCAGACTTATCAAGAAAAAACGAGTCTACTCGCATAAACAGAATCAGAAATTAGAAAGGAAAAATTAGTATGGATACCACAGAAATACAAAGAATTATGAGAAAATACTATGAAAAATTATATGCTAAGAAACTGGATAACCTAGAAGAAATGGACAACTTTCTAGAAAAATACAACCTTCCAAGGATGACCCAGGAAGAAACAGAAAATCTAAATGGACCAATTGCCAGCAACGAAATTGAATTGGTAATCAAAAAACTACCTAAAAACAAAACGACTGTACCAGATGGTTTCACTGCTGAATTTTATCAAACATTTAGTGAAGACCTAATACCCATCCTCATTAAAATATTGCAAAAAGCAATAGTGGAGGGAAAACTCCCAAACTCATTCTATGAGACCAACATCACTCTAATACAAAAACCACGCAAAGACTACACACACAAAAAAAATTACAAATATCCCTGATGAACATAGGGACATAATAAAGATTAAAGTGCACATGGAAATTTTTCAACAATAGAACATACTCACCAAATTTTAGCAAACCGAATTCAAAAATACATCAAAAAGATCATCCATCATGATCAAGAGGGATTCATCCACGGATGCAAGGATGGTACAACATTTGAAAATCCATCAACATCATCCACTACATCAACAAAAAGAGGGACAAAAACCACATGACCATCTCCATAGATGCTGAAAAAGCATTTGACAAAATTCAACATCCATTCATGATAAAAACTCTCAACACAATGGGTATAGAGGGCAAGTACCTCAACATGATAAAGACCATACATGACAAACAAACAGCCAACATTATACTTAACAGTGAGAAGCTGAAAGCTTTTCTTTTAAGATCGGGAACAAGACAAGGATGCCCACTCTCCACACTTTTATTCAACATAGTACTGGAGGTCCTAGCCACGGCAGTCAGACATTACAAAGAAATAAAAGGCATCCAGATTGGCAGTGAAGAAGTTAAACTGTCCCTGTTTGCAGATGACATGGTATTGTACATAAAAAACCCTAAAAAGATAGTCTTCTGGGAAAATGGCAGCATGAGCAGGGCAGTGGAAATCTCCTCCCAAAACCATATATATTTGTGAAAATACAACAAACACAACTATTCCTAAAAATGAGACCAGAAGATAAAGTACAACAACCAGGCTACAGCTACAACTGCGAGAACTCAGCGCCTCACGAACTGGGTAAGATACAAAGCTGCGACCCGGCAGGACCTGAGCACTCCCCCACTGCAGC
This sequence comes from Phataginus tricuspis, assembly GCA_029783875.1. Lineage (NCBI taxonomy): Eukaryota > Metazoa > Chordata > Mammalia > Pholidota > Manidae > Phataginus > Phataginus tricuspis. Next base: position 29,653,827 of record JAQQAC010007890.1, read on the forward strand.
ACACCGGAGGGAGGAAAAGAATCAGAGTGGGGAGGGAATGGAAGCACAGGCCCATAAATAACCAGTCCTGGTGATCTGCACCGGGAGCACAAACACACATCACATGGTGTATCAGAGATTAGAGAAACAGAAGGGCAGGATCTGAGATGGAGACTGCAAGCAGGTCCCCTCAGCCGGCTCCCCAGGACAAAAGAAAAGCGGGTGCTTTTTTAAAAGTCTTAAAGAGACAAGGGCCCAACAGCAGAACAAAATCATCCCAGTGTTCTCAGCCCAGCAGGCTGGGAATCTTAGAGAATTTCAGACCCCCTGGCCAGCGGCTGGGCAAAGCTGTGCCAAGGCTTCCCACAGAGATCAACAGCCTGCCATTCATTCTCCCTGGCCAGGGCTGCAAAGCGTCCAGCGGGGCCGCCACTGCTACGGAACAGCGGAGGAGTGGCCCCACCCACAGCAACCTCACAGAATCTAATCCCAGCTGGTGCGCAGATAAGCGGGAAGGACCCCAAACCATAACAAGGTATAGGCTAGGCTGAGGCGGCCTAGGACACAGGTAGCTCAGGGTATTATCCCAGACAATGCCTCCTGGTATACGGGAAACCAGCTCAGCCCCCAGAGAAGGGAAAGTAGAACAACAAGCAGGAAAGGACTTTGTTCTCCCAGCTGACACATGCGGCACCTACCAGCGACCACTTCTACTGCCATGAAAAGACAGAGGAATATGGTCCAGACAAGGATTGAACAGACAACCCCAGAGCGGGGGCCTGATGGAATAGATTTAAACAATCTTCCTGAAAAAGAATTCAGAAGAAAAATCATAACCATGCTGATGGATCTACAGAGAAATATGCAAGAGCTAAGGGAGGAAGTGAGGAGAGATATTACAGAAATGAAACAGTTGATTAACGGGTTGAAGAGCAGACTGGACAAGGTGCAAGAGACTGTTAATGGAATACAAATCAGAGAACAAGAATACAGAGAAGCTGAGGCAGAGAGAGATAAAAGGATCTCTAGGAATGAAAGAATATTAAGAGAACTGTGTGACCAATCCAAACGGAAAAATATTCGCATTATAGGAGTACCAGAGGAAGAAGAGAGAGAAAAAGGGATAGAAAGTATCTTTGAAGATATAATTGCTGAAAACTTCCCCAGGCTGGGGAAGGAAATAGTCGCTTAGACCATGGAAGCCCGCAGATCTCCCAACACAAAGGACCCAACGAAGACAACACCAAGAAACATAATAATTAAAATGGCAAATATCAAAGATAAGGACAGAGCATTAAACGCAGCTAGAGAGAAAAAAAAGAGCACCTAAAAAGGAAAACCCATCAGACTATCATCAGACTCCTCAACAGAAATCCTACAGGCCAGAAGAGAAGGCCATGATATATTTAACATAATGAAACAGAAGGGTCTTGAACAAAGAATACTCTGTCCAGCACGATTATCATTTAAATATGATGGAGGGATTAAACAATTTCCAGACAAGTGAAAGGTGAGAGAGTTTGCCTCTCATAAACCACCACTACAGGATATCTTAAACAGACTGCTCTAGAGGGAAGCACTCCTAAGGCTAAAAAGATGTCACCAGAGAAAAAAATATCATAGAAAAGAAAGCAGACCATCCAAATACTAACTAAAGGCAAAGTAAAATCAAATATCCACAAACACAGTCAAAGGAAAGGTAAAGGAGTACAGAATTAAAGATCTAGTATATAAAGAATGGAGGAGGAAGAAAGGAAGGGAGGAAAGAATCGTCAGACTGTGTTTATAATAGCTTAACAAGAGAGTTAACTTAGACTGTTTGATAGTAAAGAAGCTACCCTTGAACCTTTGGTAACCACGAAACTAAAGCCAGCAATGGCAATAAGTATATATCTATCGATAATCACACTAAATGTAAAAGGACTGAATGCACCAATCAAAAGACACAGAGTAATACGATGGATGAAAAAGCAAGACCCATCTATATGCTGTTTACAAGAGACTCACCGCAAACCCAGAGATATATACAGACTAAAGGTGAAGGGATGGAAAAAGATATTTCATGCAAACAACAAGGAGAAAAAAGCCGGTGTTGCAGTACTTGCATCAGACAAAATAGACTTCAAAACGAAGAAAGTAGCAAGAGATAAAGAAGGACATTACATAATAATAAAGGGGTCAGTCCAACAAGAGGATATAACCATTATAAATATAAATGCATCCAACACAGGAGTGCCGCAATATGTGAAACAAATACTAATAGAATTAAAGGAGGAAATAGAAAGGAATGCAGTCATTTTAGGAGACTTCAACACACCACTCACTCCAAAGGACAGATCAACCAGACAGAAAATAAGTAAAGACACAGAGGCACTGAACAACACACTAGAACAGATGGACCTAACAGACATCAACAGAACTCTACACCCAAAAGCAGCAGGATACACATTCTTCTCAAGTGCACATGGAACATTTTCCAGAATAGAACATATTCTAGGCCACAAAAAGAACCTCAGTAAATTCAAAAAGATTGAAATTCTACCAACCAACTTCTCAGATCACAGGTACAAAGCTAGAAATAAATTGTACAAAGAAAATAAAAAGGCTCACAAATACATGGAGACTTAACAGCATTCTTCTAAATAATCCATGGATAAATGACCAAATTAAAACAGAGATTAAACAATATATGGAGACTAATGACAACAATAAAACAAAGTCGCAACTTCTGTGGGACGCACCAAAGGCAGGTCTAAGAAGAAAGTATATTGCAATGCAGGCCTATTTAAAGAACGAAGAACAACCCCAAATGAACAGTCTAAAGACACAATTATTGAAATTGGAAAAAGAAGTACAAATGAGGCCCAAAGTCACCAGAAGGAGAGGCATAATAAAGATCAGAGAAGAAATAAATAAAATAGAGAAGAATAAAACAATAGAAAAAAATCAATGAAACCAAGAGCTGGTTCTTTGAAAAAATAAACAAAATAGATAAACCTCTAGCCAGACTTATTAAGAGAAAAAGAGAATCTACAAACATAAACAGAATCAGAAAAGAGAAAGGAAAAATAATGACGGACCCCACAGAAATAGAAAGAATTATAAAAGAATACTAAGAAAATATATATGCTAACAAGCTGGAAAACCTAGAAGAAATGGACAACTTCTTAGAAAGATACAACCTTCCAAGACTGACGAAGCAAGAAACAGAAAACGTAAACAGACCAATTATCAGCAACAAAATTGAATTGGTAATCAAAAAACTACCCAAGAACAAAATCCACAGGCCAGATGGATCCACCTCTGAATTTTACCAGACATATAGAGAAGAACTAATACCCATTCTCCTTAAAGTTTTCCAAAAAATAGAAGAGGAGGGAATATTTCCAAACACACTCTATGAAGCCAGCATCACTCTAATACCAAAAACAGGCAAAGACCTCACCAGAAAAGAAAATTACAGACCACTATCCCTGATGAATATAGATGCAAAAATACTGAACAAAATATTAGCAAACCAAATTCAAAAATACATCAAGAGGATCATACACCATGATCAAGTGGGATTCATCCCAGGGATGCAAGGGTGGTACAACATTTAAAAATCCATCAACATCCACTACATCAATAAAAAGAAGAACAAAAACCACATGATCATCTCCATAGATGCTGAAAAAGCATTTGACAAAATTCAACATCCATTCATGATTAAAACTCTCAACAAAATGGGTATAGAGGACAAATACCTCAACATCATAAAGGCCATATATGACAAACCCACAGCCAACATCATACTTAACAGCGAGAAGCTGAAAGCTTTTCATCTAAGATCGGGAATAAGATGGGGATGCCCACTCTCCCCACTGTTATTCAACAGAGTACTGGAGGTCCTAGCCACGGCAATCAGACAAAACAAAGAAATACAAGGCATCCAGATTGGTAAAGAAGAAGTGAAATTGTCACTATTTGCACATGACATGATATTGTACATAAAAAACCCTAAAGACTCCACTCCAAAACTACTAGAACTAATATCTGAATTCAGCAAAGTTGCAGGATACAAAATTAACACGCAGAAATCTGTTGCTTTCCTATACACTAACGAAGAGATAACAGAAAGAGAAATCAGGAAAACAATTCCATTCACAATTGCATCAAAAAGAATAAAATACCTAGCAATAAACCTAATGAAGGAAGTGAAAGACCTATACTCTGAAAACTACAAGACACTCCTAAGAGAAATTAAAGAGGACACTAACAAATGGAAATTCATCCCTTGCTCTTAGCTAGGAAGAATAAATATTGTCAAAATGGCTATACTATGTAAAGCAATCTACAGATGGAATGCAATCCTTATCAAAATACCAACAGCATTCTTCAATGATCTGGAACAAACAGTTCTAAAATTCATATGGAACCACAAACTACCCCGAATAGCCAAAGCAATCCTGAGAAGGAAGAATAAAACAGGGGGAATTACGCTCCCAGACTTCAAGCTCTACTACAAAGCTACAGTAATCATGACAATTTGGTATTGGCACAAGAGCAGACCCACAGACCAGTGGAACAGAATAGAAAAAGCAAATATTAACCCAAACATATACGGTCAATTAATATATGATAAAGGAGCCTTGGATATACAATGGGGAGATGACAGCCTCTTCACCAGCTTGTGTTGGCAAAACTGGACAGCGACATTGTGAGAGAATGAAACTGGACTACTGTCTAACCCCTTACACAAAAGTAAACTCAAAATGGATCAAAGACCTGAATGTAAGTCATGAAATCATAAAACTCTTAGAAAAACACATAGGCAAAAATCTCTTGGACATAAACATGAGCGATTTCTTCATGAACATATCTCCCCGTGCAAGGGAAACAAAAGGAAAAATGAACAAGGTAGACTATATCAAGCTGAAAAGCTTCTGTACAGCAAAGGACACCATCAGTAGAATAAAAAGACATCCTACAGTATGGGAGAATATATTCATTAATGACATAACCGATAAGGGGTTGACATCTAAAATATATAAAGAACTCACACACCTCAACAAACAAAAACCAAATAATCCAATTAAGAAATGGGCAGAGGATAGGAATAGACACTTCTCCAAAGAAGAAATTCAGATGGCCACCAGGCACATGAAAAGATGCTTCACATTGCTAATCATCAGAGAAATGCAGATTAAAACCACAATGAGATATCACCTCACACAAGTAAGGATGCCAACATCCAAAACACAAATCACAACAAATGCTGGCAAGGATGTGGAGAAAGGGGCACCCTCCAACACTACTGGTGGGAATGTAAGCTATTTCAACCATTGTGGAAAGCAATATGGAGGTTCCTCAAAAAACTAAAAATAGAAATACCATTTGACCTGGGAATCCTACTCCTTGGAATTTACCCAAAGAATACGACTTCTCAGACTCAAAAAGACATATGCACCCCTATGTTTATTGCAGCACTTTTTACAATAGTCAAGATATGGAAGCAACCTAAGTGTCCATCAGTAGATGAATGGATAAAGAAGAGGTGGCACATACACACAATGGAATACTATTCAGCCATAAGAAAGAAACAAATCCTGCCATTTGCAACAACATGGCTGGAACTGGAGGATATTATGCTCAGTGAAATAAGCCAGGCAGAGAAAGACAAGTGCCAAAGGACTTCCCCCTTTTGTGGAGTGTAACAATACTGAAGGAACAAAATAGTATCAGACTCAGGGACTCCAAGAAGGAAATTGTGGTTACCAAAGGGGAGGGGTGTGGGAGGCTGGGTGGGGAGGGAGGGAGAAGGGGATTGTGGGGTATTTTGTTCAGTACACATGGTGTGGGGAATCACAGGGAGAACACTGTAGCACAGAGAAGGCAAACAGTGAATCTGTGTCATCTTACTACACTGATGGACAGTGACTGAATCGGGGTATGAGTGGGGACTTGATAATACGGGTAAATGTAGTAACCACATTGTTTTTTCATGTGAAACCTTCATAAGAGTGTATATCAATAGTACCTTAATAAAATAAAAAATAAATATATATATATATATAAATAAAAGGCATCCAGATCAGCAAAGAAGAACTCAAACTGTCCTTGTTTGCAGATGACATGATATTGTACATAAAAAATCCTAAAGAAGCCACTCCAAAACTATTAGATCTAATATCTGAATTTAGCAAAGTTGCAGGATACAAAATTAATACACAGAAATCTGTTGCATTCCTATACTCTAATGATGAACTATCAGAATGAGAAATCAGGAAAATAATTCCATTCACAATTGCATCAAAAAGAATAAAACACCTAGGAATAAACTTAACCAAGGATGTGAAAGACCTATACCCTGAAAACTATATGACACTCTTAAGAGAAATTAAAGAGGACACTAATAAATGGAAATTCAACCCATGCTCTTGGCTAGGAAGAATTATTATCATCAAAATGGCCATCCTGCCTAAAGCAATCTACAGATTCAATGCAATCCCTATCAAATTACCAACAGCATTCTTCAATGAACTAGAGCAAATAGTTCTAAAATACATATGGAACCACAAAAGACCCCGAATAGCCAAAGCAATCCTGAGAAGGAAGAATAAAGCAGGGGGGATAACACTCCCTGACTTCAAGCTCTACTACAAAGCCACAGTAATCAAGACAACTTGGTACTGGCACAAGAACAGACCCATAGAGCAGTGGAACAGAATAGAGAGCCCAGATATAAACTGAAGCATATATGGTCAATTAACATACAATAAAGGAGCCATGGATATACAACAAGGAAATGACAGCCACTTCAACAGCTGGTGTTGGCACAACTGGACAGCTACAAGTAAGAGAATGAAACTGGAGTACTGACTAACCCCATACACAAAAGTAAACTCAAAATGGATCAAAGACCTGAATGTAAGTCATGAAACCATAAAACTCTTAGAAAAAAATAGGCAAAAATCTCTTGGACATAAACATGAGCAACTTCTTCATGAACATGTCTCCCCAGGCAAGGGAAATAAAAGCAAAAATGAATGAATGGGACTATATCAAACTACAGAGCTTCTGTACAGCAAGGGATACCATCAGTAGAACAAAAAGACTTCCTACAGTATGGGAGAATATATTCATAAATGACATATCTGATAAGGGGTTGATATCCAAATTATATAAAGAGCTCACACACCTCAACAAACAAAAAGCAAATAAACCAATTAAAAAATGGGCCGGGGAGCTGAACAGACACTTCTCCAAAGAACAAATTCAGATGGCCAACAGGCACATGAAAACATGCTCCACATCACTATTCATCAGAGAAATGCAGATTAAAACCACAATGAGATATCACCTCACACCAGTGAGGATGGCCAACATCCAAAACACAAACAACAACAAATGTTGGTGAGGATGTGGAGAAAGGGGTATCCTCCTACATTCCTGGTAGGAATGTAAATTAGTACAACCATTGTGGAAAGCAGTATGGAGGTTCCTCAAAAAGCTCAAAATAGAAATACCATTTGACCCAGGAATTCCACTCCTAGGAATTTACCCTAAGAGTGCAGTAGCCCAGTTTGAGAAAGATATATGCACCCCTATGTTTATTGCAGCACTATTTATAATAGCCAAGAAATGGAAGCAACCTAAGTGTCCATCAGTAGATGAATGGATAAAGAAGATGTGGTACATATACTCAATGGAATATTATTCAGCCATAAGAAGAAAACAAATCCTACCATTTGCAACAACATGGATGGAGCTAGAGGGTATTATGCTCAGTGAAATAAGCCAAGCCAAAAAAGACAAGTATCAAATGATTTCACTCATATGTGGGGTATAAGAACAAAGAAAAAAACTGAAGGAACAAAACAGCAGCAGACTCACAGAACCCAAGAACGGACTAACAGTTACCAAAGGGAAAGGGACTGGGGAAGATGGGTGGGAAGGGCAGGATAATGGGGGAAAAGGGCTATTACAATTAGCACACATAATGTAGCGGGGGTTGGGGTGGGGTGGGGGGATACAGGGAAGGCAGTATAACACAGAGAAGACAAGTAGTGATTCTATAACATCCTTCTATGCTGATGAACAATGACTGCAATGGGGTATGTGGGGGGGACTTGATAATATGGGGAGTCGAGTAACCATAATGTTGCTCATGTAATTGTACATTAATAATAGTAATATAAAAATAAAAAATTTTAAATTAAAAAAAATCTTATTTCTACAAATATCCCTGGAAATGACAGGTTCTAATGATTTTATCTTATCTCTAGGTTTTGTAATTACTTTGATTAACACAACTTTTAAGATGGGAATTTTTTCTCTCATGCTTATATTTAATAACATATCTTACAGTTAATTTGCTCATTTTTACTAATTTACTAAACATTAAATTTTATACTTACCATCTAAAAATGAAAGGTATCTGTTGATAGTTTCAGTGAAAATATGTTTTTCAGACTCTCCTTGCTTAGACTGGTTTAAAGCACCCCAATTACTTGTTGCAAGAATAGCTGGTAAAAATATTTTTGCCAGCATATTCCTGATCCCAAATAGGAGTCCTTCTGACGCATCCAGAACAGTAAATAGCACTTCCTGAAAGGGTGATATTCAAATGTTATTTTATATGCTAATCTCATTAAAGAACTGAAAATCATAACCCATTTTATATTACTATAAGCATAGATGATGCATTTTATAAATTATTAGGAAAAATTAAGTGGTCATGAAAATTAGAGTTCTAAAATCAACAACTTGATATTCCACCCCCATTTTAACCATTCGCATGTTTGCTAACCAAGGAGACACCTTCCTCGGTGCTTTTATTGGTGCATAGGGAAGGAAATGTGGCCTGAAGCCTATATAATGTGAAGGAGATGAAGCTGAGCCTCCTGCATAAAGAAAGCTCTTAGTGGAAACGTGCCCTGTCCATGAAAATGGAACCAGAAAGCCTTTATCAGGCTAGAAAAAGAGCAGTGAAAATTAGCTATTGCCAAGAATTTTAAATGGAAAAATAATCATCCACAAGAAATCCATCTAAATCTCAGAAATCATAAGTCCAGCATCCGTGACTGTGAATCTCAATTAATAAAATTTAAGTGATATGGAAATCCCAAGCCAAGAAGTGAAAGCCAAAACCACTAAAAACTGTTTTTTAACTGTGGGTGTATGGCAGTAGAGAACAAAATAACTGCTCCTACAGCTTGGTAGCATTTGTGCTAAGGTGTCAACAGTTCCCCTCCCATTATTGCCACACCATTAGTCAAATGTCAGCACAGTTAAAAGGGTAAATAAATAACATCTCAGTACTATGATGAAAATGGTTTTGACCTCACAGATTCCCTGAAAGAGTGTTGGGGACCGTGTTGAAAATTACGGGTATACTACCTGGCTCAGCTACGATTGTATTTACATGTGACGTGAACAAATATTAAACTAACCAGAATAGAATATAACTATGTTGGAAGAATGGACGGATAGGAAATGGTGGGAGGGTACTGGACAAAAAAGAGCTAAATCAACCTCTTCCATAGAAAAAAGTCAACAGATAATGTCAAAACTGACAAAGGAGCAGTCAGAGTGTATTATTTAAAAATACAGAAGCAAATGAGAGAATCTGCTAAAAGTTTAACGGTTGCTTCTAGAGAGGGGGATAGAGGTCAGTTTCCATAACAAGATCTATAGCACTTCTTAGGCAACTCTAATAAGACAAAATCTCAATTATAAAAAAGAATGAGTCAAGTCACAGACAAATTGAAGGGAGAATTATGCAAGACAGACTGAGGGAATAAGTCCACACATAGAGACATCATGGTGACACCGCAGGACTTCAAAGAGAAGGACCAAAAGCAAACAGGAAGAAGACAGGTTACCTGCACAGCACACTGACAGGACAGGTCAAAGCCACACGGACACCAGGAGATGATGGGGTCGGGGGGGCGGGGGGGATGTAACTCCCAAACTAGAATCCTAGACCAAGCTAAACAACCTCTCTTAAAGCAATCTTTTGTCATAAACAGAAATGGAGAAAAATTAGATTTGATTTGTTATTTTTCCCATTGTAAAAGATGTTAAGACTCCCTAACTATAATAAAGAGAACCAATATTTGTTGAGGGCCTACTATATGTCAGGCAAGATAACAAAGAATTTGATTATGTTGTGATTTAGTCTCACAACAACTCTGCGACAGGGGGGTTACTATTCCGAAATTAAGAACGTAAAGACCTAATTCTTAGAGAGGATGAGCAACTTGCCAAAGAGCACACCACCAGGCAGTAGTGGAGCTAGGAGGCAAATCTGAGTCTCTCTGACTAATTCCTGCTTTTCCCAATCTGCCATTCCACCTTCCCAAGACTATCTAAGTAATGTCCAGGCTTTAGGTCCATTCTTTTTTCTCCTCGTAAAACCACTAAAGAGTTAAAATCGTAATTGAATAGGATGTTAAAGTAACTAATACTTAAAATTGTGTGAACAACACTGTGTCCCCAGTAATGGAAGTATGGAAACGATTTGCATACCATCTAGAAAATGGAATTTTCGTGAATTTTAAAAGCAGTATCCAAAGAATAAATATCACCAAGCTCTATTATAGCTAATCTCTCAGTTTCTTTCAATATATGAATACAGTATTTTCTTGGAACTCAGTTCAAACCTATGCATAGAAGGGGAAAAGCAAAAGCAAAACCGTAACTATGAAAACACACTAAATGTTTAACTACAAGCTGGTGACACTAGAGCATGGTGGAGTAAGATGGTCCATGTTTTTGTTTCCCTACAAAAACCAGTATTTCAGCTTCTCTCAATGGACACAGGTGGCTTTGTGGGAGCTGTGGGATCCAGCACCACACAGCAAGCGACCCAGGAGGAGTCTCACCCACTGTACATCAGGTAATAGGCATACAGACCTCAGTCCAGCTGTGGCCCATGAACCAGCTCCAACTGCTCTCGGCCACACTTCAGGAACTTCTGGAAAACACTTTTAAACGATCACCTATAGACAAGAAAGCCTCCGTAGAAGTCTAGGTTTCAAGAAGAGAAGTTTGAACATATAGTTGGAGCAACAAAATATGAGTTTGGACACATTGGATAGGATAAGAAGAGCAGCTTGAGTTTACCCACATCACACTGCCCCCAGGGGCAGCACAGCTTAGAGCCAAGAGAGCTCTTCTCAGCCACTGATTTCTACTACAGGGGAAAATGAGAGCATGTGAGTGAGCACCTGGGTTCCTCAGCTGTGTAGGATGCTGCCAAAGAGTCTCATTTCTCTTTTATCCCATCCAGAGTACTGAATCATGAGCTGCATGACTGGGGGGTGGGGAGCAGGTGGAGGCTGGGAGTGCAGCAGATAGGACTTTTGGAAGGCATTTAAGGGGATGCAATCCTACTGTGCCACAGACTCCAGCACGGAGCCTGCCACTGGGAGTCCAGCAAGGGCCACTGGGAACACCTGGCACATGGATTCCCCCTGCTGGTTCCTGGGCACCTCCAGCCCTCAGCATGCCACACCTACACATGCTTCCTACCCTGTGGCCTGGCTCCCTGTGCGTGGTCCTGATGGCAGCAGCAAGAATGAGCTTTGGCAGATGACTACTGAGGACGTGCAGAAAGCCAACCCAATTAATCTGAGGGCCAAGAAGAGACCACAAACTTGACTTTTAGTGTTACCTTTGGGAAAACAAAAGGGCATCTGTCAGCACCTGGCCTGGTGCCTTGCAGGATTGAGAGGAGGCAGACAAACTTAAGAATTCTGCCAGAAGAGGCAGAAAGAAACATAGAGCAGGTCTATCCATAGAAGGTCTGAGAAAGCTTCAGAATCACCAGCAGAGCTGACAGAAGGTATTTCTCTCCCAAAGGCAGTTAGTAAAGACTGGACGAGGTGACTAACTTCAAATGTGAAGACAGTAATGCAAAACTTCAAGATTGTGAAAAATCAAGATAATGTGACACCATTGAAGGATCACAATAATTTTCTAGTAACTAACCCCAAAGACATGGAAATCTGCAATTCACCTGATAAGGAATTCAAACTAGCTGTTTTAAGGGAAATTAATGAGCTTTTAAGAAAACAAAGCAAAATAATTTAACAAAATCAAGAAAACAATGCCTGAACAAAATGAAAAGTTTAACAGGGATAGAAATCATTAAAAAAGAACTAAATAGTGGAGTATAACAACCAAGCAAAAACTAAAGGAACAAAACAGCAACACACTCACAGAATCCAAGAATGGACTAACAGGTACCAAAGGGAAAGGGACTGGGGAGGGTGGGTGGGAAGGGAGGGAGAAGGGGATTGAGGGGCATTATGATTGGCACACATACTGTAGGGGGACACGGGGAAGGAAGTATAGCACAAAGAAGACAAGTAGTGACTCTATAGCATTTTTCTATACTGATGGACAGTGACTGTAATGGGGTATGTGGTGGGGACTTGATAATAGGAGGAATGTAGTAACCACAGTGTTGCTCATGTGAAACCTGAGCATAAGATTGTATATCAATGATACCTTATTAGAAAAAAGAACTAAATAGAAATTCTGGAACTGAAGAATACAAAGAAATGAAAAACACAATAGGAAGCATCAACAACAGAATGGATCGAACAGAAGAAAGAATCTGTGAGACAGAAGATGGGAACTTTAAAATTATCCAGTCAGAGAAGAACAAAGAAGAAGTACAAAAAAGTGAAGAAAGCCTAAATGATATATAGGAGACCATCAAAAGAGCCGATTTACAAATTACTGGAGTTCCAGAAAGAGAAGAGAAAGAGAAAGGGGCAGAGGGCTTATTTAAAGAAATAATGGCTGAGAACTTCCCAAATCTGAAGCAAGATTTGTATATTCAAGATTACTAAACTCATAGGTCACCAAACAAAATGCACTTAAGGAGATCCTTTACAAGACACATTGTAATAAAACTGTCAACACTCAAAGACAAAAAGAAAATCTTAAAAGCAGCAAGATAAAAGAAGCTTGTAACTTACAAGAGAATCCCTTAAGTCCATCAACAGATTTCTTAGAAGAAACCTGACAGGCCAGTAAAGAATTGAATGATATATTCAAAGTGTTGAAAGAAAAAAACTACCAATCAAGTACTCTGATAAAATGATCCTTTAGAGACAAAAGTGAGATAAAAAATTTCCCAAACAAACAAAAGCTGGTGGAATTCATTACCACTGGACCTGTCTTACAAGAAATGCTGAAATAAGTTCTTCAAGCTGATGCAAGAACACAAATTAATAAGATGAACACATATGAAGATATATGATTCACTGCTTAAGTAATAGTCAAATTCAGAATACTCTAATATTGTAAAGTAGGTGGCATATTAATCACCTGCCTATAGTACAGAGGCTAAAAGACAAGACTAGTAAAAATAACTATAGCTACCATAATTTGTTAGTGAATGCACAATATAAAAAGAGGTAAATTGTGACATCAAAAACATAAAAGGGGGGAGCAGAAGAGTAGAGTACTTATATGTAGTTAAAGTTAAGTTGTTATCAGCATAAAATAGACTTATATCTGTATAATTTTTATGTAAGCCTCATGGTAAAAATAAAGCAAAGCATCTAGAGTAGATTCAAAAATGATTTTTTAAGAGGGAAAAGAGGACATACCATGTTCATTGCATTCACGGATATATGGAATAGTACATATTATCCATAATGGAATGTTATGCAGCCATGAGAAAGACTTGCCTTTTAAACATTGATGGACCTTAAGAATATTATGCTAAGTGAAATAAGTTAGAGAGAGAAAGACAAATACTTTTATGTGGAATCTAAAAAAGCTGAACTCATAGAAATAGAAGGCTGATTACCAGCGGCTGGGGTATAGAGGAAATTCGAAATGTAGGTCAAAGGATACAGACTTCAGTTATAAGATGAATACATTTGGAGGATATATACAGCATGGTGATTATAGTTAACAATAGTTATTACAAACTTGAAAGTTGCTAAGAGAGTAAATCTTAAATGTCATCGCCAAAAAAAGAGAAATGGTAATTATGTGAAGGGATGGAGGTGTTCACTAATGCTATAGTGGTAATCATATAGCAATATAGAAATGTATTAAATCAACATGTTGGACATCTTAAACTTACACAATGGTATACACCAATTATATCTCAATTAAGCAGGAAAAATGTTTAACTATGTATCTGGGGGAAATGTAAACATACCTCATGAATATTTTTAACATTTACAGCAACATTGTTTCGACAGCGAACAAAAAATACACACAGCCCTGTTAGTTTATCCGGAGCTGCACTGTCTATATACAGTCTCATCATTTTTGTCCCTTTGGTTGCTCCAGCAATAGTTCGACCACATTCTGAAAAGAAAAGTCAAGAACTTAGCATGTGATCACATAATTGAGTAAATGTGATAAATTACTGTGGATCTTACACTGTTAGTTCTTGCTTTACTTTTTAATGTTCTGTATGACTCTAGAATAAATTTTTTTTTTGCCTACAAAAAGACATCAATAATTGGAATTCTTAACTTTCAGCCTCTTCTGGTCCTTTCCCTCAGCTCTGCATTTTCCCTCCTTTGGCCTGACCTCAGTCAAGGCCTTCTCACAAACTATTCTATCTCATCTACGCTCTGCTTACCTAATCCTACATATCTTTCAGATCTCAGTTGAAACATCAGATCTCTGGGAAGCCTTCACTGACTCCTTAGAGAAATCCAGTCCCCTACTAAATACACTCATAGCACCCAACTTATATTAAATTCTTCCTAGAACTAATTTCATAAAAATTAATCATTTAATTATAAATCTTCCTTGAATTTTAAAAACTATTAAAATATACTTCTGTGAGATGTCTGGTTGTAATATTAATATGCAAGCAAAGAAATAAAAGGCATCCAGATTGGCAAGGAAGAAGTTAAACTGTCCCTGTATGCAGATGACATGATATTGTATGTAAAAAACCCTAAAGAATCCACTCCAAAACTACTAGATCTAACATCTGAATTCAACAAAGTTGTGGGATACAAAATTAAGACACAGAAATCTGTTGCATTCCTATACACTAACGATGAACTAGCAGAAAGAGAAATAAGGAAAACAATTCCATTCACAGTTGCATCCAAAAGAATAAAACACCTAGAAATAAACCTAACCAAGGAAGTGAAAGACCTATACGCTGAAAACTACAGGACACTCATGACAGAAATTAAAGAAGATAACAATAAATGGAAACACATCCCGTGCTCCTGGTTAGGAAGGATTAATATTGTCAAAATGGCCATCCTGCCTAAAGCAATCTACAGATTCAATGCAATTCCTATCAAAATACCAACAGCATTCTTCAACAAACTACAGAAAATCATTCTAAAATTCATATGGAACCACAACAGTCCCTGAATAGCCAAAGCAATGCTGAGAAGGAAGAATAAAGCTGGGGGGATCATGTTCCCCAACTTCAAGCTCTACTACAAAGCCACAGTAATCAAGACAATTTGGTACTGGCACAAGAACAGAACCATAGACCAATGGAACAGACTAGAGAGCCCAGATATAAACCTAACCATACATGGTCAATTAATATATGATAAAGAAGCCATGGACATACATTAGGGAAATGACAGCCTCTTTTATAGCTGGTGTTAGCAAAACTGGACAGCTACATGCAAGAGAATGAAACTGGATTATTGTTTAACCCCAAACACAAAAGTAAACTAGAAATGGATCAAAGACCTGAATGTAAGTCCTGAAACCATAAAGCTCTTAGAAGACAACATAGGCAAAAATCTCCTGAATATAAGCATGAGCAACTTCTTCCTGAATGCATCTCCTCAAGCAAGGGAAACAAAAGCAGAAATGAACTCATGGGACTGCATCAAACTAAAAAGTTTCTGTACGGCAAAGGACACCATCAAAGGAACAAAAATGCGTCTTACTGTATGGGAGAACATATTTGTAAATAACATATCCGAACCGGGGTTAACATCCAAAATATATAAAGAACTTACATGCCTCAACACCAAAAAAAAATAATAACCCAATTAAAAAATGGGCAGAGGATATGAAAAGACAGTTCTCCAAAGAAGAAATTCAGATGGCCAACAGACACATGAAAAGATACTCCACATCACTAATCATTGCGGAAATGCAAATTAAAACCACAATGAGATATCACCTCACACCAGTTAGGATGGCCAGCATTCAAAAGACTAAGAACAACAAATGCTGGCAAGGATCTGGAGAAAGGGGAACCCTCCTACACTGCTGGTGGGAATGTAAGTTATTTCAACCACTGTGGAAAGCAATATGGAGGTTCCTCAAAAAACTAAAAATAGAAATACATTTGACCCTGGAATCCCACTCCTTGGAATTTAACCAAAGAATACAAGTTCTCAAGTTCAAAAAGACATATGCACCCCTATGTTTATTGCAGCACTATTTACAGTAGCCAAGATATGGAAGCAACCTAAGTGTCCATCAGTAGATGAATGGATAAAGAAGAGGTGGTACATACACACAATGGAATACTAGTCAGCCATAAGAAAGAAACAAATCCTACCATTTGCAACAACATGGATGGAGCTGGAGGATATTATGCTCAGTGAAATAAGCCAGGCAGAGAAAGACAAGTGCCAAATGATTTCCCTCACTTGTGGAGTATAACAACGAAGCAAAACTGAAATAACAAAATAGCAGCTGATTCAGAGACTCCAAGAAGGAACTTGTGGTTACCAAAGGGGAGGGGTGTGGGAGGGCTGGTGGGGAGGGAGGAAGAAGGGGATTGAGGGGTATTATGTTTAGTACACATGGTGTGGGGGTTCACGGGGATAAAATAGTGTAGCACAGAGAAGGCATATAGTGAATCTGTTGCATCTTACTACACTGTAGGACAGTGACTGCATTGGGGTATGGGTGGGGACTTGGTCATATGGGTAAATGTAGTAACCATATTGTTTTTTCATGTGAAACCTTCATAAGAGTGTATATCAATAATACCTTAATAAAAAATTTAAATAAATATAAGAGTGTGTATAAGAGAACTATATATACACGCTGCACTTTAGCATTCATTAACTAATAGCTAACTCATTACTCTCATAGAACTTCCTTACCAAGACCAGGTATATCTCCTTCCTGGTAAATAAATTTCAGTGTCTTGCAACCATCTTTCATGAAAAAATGAGTAAATGCATCCAGCTATTAAATAAAAGAGAAAATGATGATCAATAAAATGACTAGGCTTGTACACCTGAAAACAATATCTTGCATATCAACTATACTTCAGTTTTAAAAAAGATAATAAAATGACTAGGGAACTATGGTAAAATGAACTAAGCATTATGCTAGAAATACAGTGACTGGTATATCAGAATTAGAATCTGAACTAATTTAACTCCAAAATTACCATGGGGTATAGGATGAATTCTATTTCCAAACCTTTACTAATGAAATACACATGTAAGTGGCAGCCACTTACCTGACCTACCTCATAGAATCTTATAAGGGTAAGTGGGTGAGTCCAACTAGAGGCAAATATAATTATTATAAGAAACCACAGGGATGCCTCGTAGATATTGCAGGTTTGGTTCCAGATCACCACAACAAAACAAATATAGCAATAAAGTGAGTCAAATGAAGTTTTTGGTTTCCCAGTGCCTATAAAAGTTATGTTTACCCTATGCTGTAGTTTACTAGTGTGCAATAGCATATCTAAAGAAAACAATGTACATACCTTAATAAAAAATTACTTTATTGCTAAAAAATCCTAACTATCATCTGAGCTTTCAGTGAGCCATAATCTTTTTGTTGATGGAAGGTCTTGCCTCAATGTTGCTGGCTGCTGGCTGATTGGAGTGGTGCTTGCTGAGGGTTGGGGTGGTTGTGGCCATTTCTAAGATAAGATGACAATGAAGTTTGGGGCATCAGTGGACTTTTTCTTTCATGAGCGATTTCTCTGTAGCACATGATACTGTTTGATAGCATTTTACCCACAACAGAAGTTCTTTCAAAATTGAAAATAAATCCTTTCAAACCCTTCTTCTGCTTTAACAACTAAGTTTACATAATATTCTATATTCTTTGTTGTCATTTCAACAATCTTCCCAGCATCTTCATCAGTAGATTCCATCTCAAGAAATCACTTTCTTTGTCATCTATAAGAAGCAATTCACATCTGATCAAGTTTGATCATGAGATGGCAGCAATTCAGTCACAGCTTCAGCTCCACTTCCAATTCTAGTTCTCCTGCTATTTCTCCCACATCTGCAGTGATTCCTCCTCTGAAGTCTTGAACCCTTCAAAGTCATCCAAGAGGTTGGAATCAATTTCTTTCAAACTACAGTTATTGGTATTTTTAACTCTTCCCATGAATTACAAATGTTCATAATGGCATCTAGAATGGTGAATCCTTTCCAGAAGGTTTTCAATTTACTTTGCCAAGATCCATCAGAGAAATCACTATCTATGGCAGCTGTAGCCTTATGAAATGTATTTCTTGAATAATAAGACTTGGAAATTGAAATTACTCCTTGATCCATGGGCTGCAGAATGGATGTTGTTAGCAGGCATGAAAACAGTTATCTTGTTGTACACCTCCATCAGAATTCTCTGGTGGTGAGGCACATTGTCATTGAGCAGTAGTATTTTGAAAGGAATCTTTTTTTCTGAGCAGTAGGTCTCAACAGTGGCCTTAAAATAGTAAGCCATGTTGTAAACAATGTACTGTCATCCAGACTTTGTTATTCCACTTACAAAGCACAGGCAAAGTAGATTTAACCTAATTTTTTAGGGCCCTAGGATTTTCATAACGGTAAATGAGCACTGGCTTCAATTTAAAGTCACCAGCTGCATTAGCCCCTAACAGGAGAGTCAGCCTGTCCTTTGAAGCTTTGAACTCTGCCATTGACTTCTCCTCTCTAACTATGAAAATCCTAAGTGGCATCTTCTTCCAATAGAAGGCTGTTTCATATCCATCGAAAATCTGTTGTTTAGTGTAGCCACCTTCATTGGTTCTCTTAGCTAGATCCTTTGGATACCCTGGCTGCAGCTTCTGCATCAGCACTTGACTTCCCCTGGCACTTCTATATTATGGAGTTGGCTTCTTTCCTTAAACCTCATGAACCAACCTCTGCTAGCTTCCACCTTTACTTCCGCAACTTCCTCACCTCTCTCTGCCTTCACAGAATTGAAGGGAGTCAGGGCCTTGCTCTGGATTAGGTTATGGCTTAAGAGATCATTGAGGCTGGTTTGATCATGCAGACTACTCATCACCATATCAGCAATAAGCCTGTTTTTGCTTTCGGATCATTTGTGTATTCTCTGGAATAGCACTTGCAATTTCCTTTAAGAACTAATTTTTCCTTTGCATTAACAGTTTGGCTGTTTGGCACAAGAGGCATGGCTTTTGGCCTTTCACCATGCCTTCCTCCTAGGCTTAATTGTTTGTAGCTGCTGATTTAAAATGAGAGGTGTGCAACTCTTCCTTTCGCTTGAACACTCAGAAGTCATTGCAGGGTTCTTAACTGGCCTAATTTCAATATTGCTGTTTCTCAGGGAAGAGGGAGGCCCAAGGAGAAGGACAGAGAGGGGAGGCCAGACAGTGGAGCAGTCAGAACACACACAACATTTATTAAGTTTACCATCTTATTATGGGTGCAGTTCACGGCACCTCAAAACAATTACGTTAGTAATATCAAAGATCACTGATCTCAGATCACCATAGCAAATATAATAATAATGAAAAAGTTCCAATTATTGTGAGAGTTACCAAAATGTGACACAGAGACATGAAGTGAGCACATGCTGTTGGAAAAATGATGCCCATTGACTTGTTTGATGCAGAGCTACCACAAACTTTCAGTTTGTAAAAAAAATGTAGTATCTAGGAAACACAATAAGTCAAAGCACAGTAAAATTAGGTATGCCCGTATACTTAAAGCTGAATTGGGAAGCAGAAAACTTGCTTTATTAACTAATTGTTTTGTTTGGCCAACTATTTGAGTAATTATGTTTCAGCAATTATAATTTGACCCACATTGTAGCCACACTAACATAAAACAATTATAATGAGAGTTTCACATATTTATAAGCATGAAGCTCTCATTTAATTACTTATGAGTCAACATAATATCTTAGTAAGTAGAAAACTAAATAGACCACATTTGAAACTAAATCCTTCACACATCATTTGGGAAATACAAAGTTACTGAATCCCCTTCACCTAGTCCCACTGATTCTATACCTAAGTATCTCTCTTGGGCAGTGAGTTTCTCTTCACTTACTGACCACATGCGGAAGAATCTAAGACCTGACAGTCTCTCCCTCTAGGACACACTTCTCAGACTTTAGCATACATCAGAAAAGCACCAAGAGGGACTTCCAGGAAGATGGCAGCATGAGCAGGGCGGCGGAAATCTCCTCCCAAAATGATATATATTTATGAAAATACAACAAATGCAACTATTGCTAAAAGAGAGATGAGAAGATACAGGACAACATTCAGCCTGAAGTTACACCTGAGAGGACTTGGCACCTCGCGAATCAGGTAAGATACAGAGCCGCAACCAGGCGGGACCCAAGCACTCCCCATCCCAGCACACGGGCGGGAGGAGAGGAATCAGAGCGGGGAGGGAATAGAAGCACAGGCCCGCCAAATAAGCAGCCCTGCTGATCTGCACTGGGAGCACTGACACACATCGCATGGTGTATCAGAGATTGGAGAGACAGAGGTGCAAGATATGAGACGAAGAACGCAAGCAGGCCCTCTCAGCCAGCCCCCGGGACAAAAGGAAAGCGTGCACTTTTTTTTAGGGGTCTTAAAGAGACAGTGGCCCAACGGAGGCGGAGGATCATCTCAGCGCACTCAGCCAAGCAGGCTGGGAGTCCTGGGAAATTTCTGACACCTTGGCCAGTGACTGGGAAAAAAAAGCCACTTCCCATTCGTTCCCTCCCTGTCCAGAGTCTCAAAGGGCCCGGCGGAGCAGCCGCGGTGGCAGAATAGTGGAGGAGCAGCGCCACCTACAGCATCCTCAGAGAATCTACACCCAGACGGCATTTTGGTGTTTTTTTTTTAAGTTTTTTTTTCTTTTTTTTCTTTTTCTGACCACTTTTATCACCATGAAAAGACAGAGGAATATGGTACAAACAAAACTTAGCCAGAAAACCTCAGAGAGGGAGCCTGATGGGATGGACATGCACAATCTTCCTGAAAAAGAATTCACAATAAAAGTCATAACCATACTGATGGATCTACAGAGAAATATGCAAGAGCTCAGGGCGTAGTGAGGGAAGTGAGGAAAGAAATGCTGAAATGAGACAAGCCATCGACAGCCTTAGCAGCAGACTGGACGAGATGCAAGAGACTGTTAATGGAATACAAATCAGAGAACAGGAATACAGAGCAGTGGAGGCAGAGGGAGATAAAAGGATCTCTAGAAATGAAAGAATATTAAGAGAACTGTGTGACCAATCCAAACGGAACAATATTCGCATTATATGAGTACCAGAGGAAGAGGAGAGAATAAAAGGGATAGAGAGTGTCTTTGAAGAAATAATTGCTGAAAACTTACCCAAGCTGGGGAAGGAAATAGTCTCTCAGACCATGGAAGCCTACAGATCTCCCAACACAAGGGACCCAAGGAAGACAACACCAAGACACATAATAATGAAAATGGCAAAGATTAAAGATAAGGATAGAGTATTAAAGGCAGTTAGAGAGAGAAAAAGGATCACCTACAAAGGAAAACCCATCAGACTATCGTCACACATCTCAACATAAACCTTACAGACCAGAAGACAATGGCATGATATATTTAACATAATGAAACAGAAGGGACTCGAACCAAGAATATTGGATCCAGCATGATTATCATTTAAATTTGAGGGAGGGATTAAACAATTCCCAGACAAGTGAAAGCTGAGGGAATGTGCCTCCAATAAACCACCTATACAGAATATGTTAAAGGGACTGCTCTAGATGGAAGCACTACTAAGGCTCAAAAGAGGTCAGCAGAAAAAATAAAATCATAGCAAAGAAAGCAGACCATCCGAATACTAACTAAAGGCAAAGAATAAAACACCTAGTATATAAAGAATAGAGGAGGAAGAATAAGAAGGGAGAGAAATAAAGAAACATCAGACTTTGTTTACAATAAATTAACAAGAAAGATAAGTTAAACTGTTAGATAGTAAAGAAGCTACCCTTGAACATTTGGTAACCATGAATCTACAGCCAGCAATGGTAATAAGTACATATCTATCGATAATCACCCTAAATATAAATGAACTGAATGCACCAATCAAAAGACACAGAGTAATAGAATGGATAAAAAAGCAAGACCCATCTATATGCTGCTTACAAGAGACTCACCTCAAACCCAAAGATATACGCAGACTAAAGGTGAAGGGATGGAAAAAGATATTTCATGCAAACAACAAGGAGAAAAAAGCCGGTGTTGCAGTACTTGTATCAGACAAAATAGACTTCAAAATGAAGAAAGGAGCAAGAGATAAACAAGGACATTACACAATGATAAAGGGGTCAGTCAAACAAGAGGATATAACCATTTCAAATATATATGCACCCAACACAGGAGCACCAGCATATGTGAAACAAATACTAACAGAATTAAAGGAGGAAATAGAAAGCAATGCATTCATTTTAGGAGACTTCAACACACCATTCATTCCAAAGGCCAGATCAACCGGACAAAAAATAAGTAAAGACACAGAGGCACTGAACAACACACTAGAACAGATGGACCTAACAGACATCTACAGAACACTGCACCCAAAAGCAGCAGGATACACATTCTTCTCAAGTGCACATGGAACATTTTCCATAATAGAACATGTACTAGGCCACAAAAAGAACCTCAGTAAATTAAAAAATACTGAAATTCTACCAACCAACTTCTCAGATCACAAAGGTATAAAACTAGAAATAAATTTTAGACAGAAATCAAAAAGGCTCACAAATACATGGAGGCTTAACAACATTCTCCTAATTAATCAATGGGTTAACGATCAAATTAAAACAGAAATCAAAGAATATATGGAGACTAATGACAACAACAACACAAAGCCACAACTTCTGTGGGACGCAGCGAAGACAGTTCTAAGAGGAAAGTATATTGCAATCCAGGCCTATTTAAAGAAGGAAGAACATTCCCAAATGAATAGTCTAAAGACACAATTACTGAAATTGGAAAAAGAAGAACAAATGAGACCCAAAGTCACCAGAAGGAGGGACATAATAAAGATCAGAGAAGAAATAAATAAAATTGAGAAGAATAAAACAATAGAAAAAATCAATGTAACCAAGAGTTGGTTCTTTGAAACACCAAACAACATAGATAAACTCCTAACCAGACTTATTAAGAGAAAAAGAGAATCTACACACATAAACAGAATCAGAAATAAGAAAGGAAAAATAACGATGGACCCCACAGAAATACAAAGAATTATAGGAGAATACTATGAAAATCTATACGCTAACGAGCTGAAAAACCTTGAAGAAACGGACAACTTCTTAGAAAAAGACAACAATCCAAGACTGACTAAGCAATAAACAGTAAAACTGAACAGACCAATTACCAGCAACGAAATTGAATCGGTAATCAAAAAACTACCCAAGAACAAAACCCCGGGTCAGATGGATTCACCTCTGAATTCTACCAGACATATAGAGAAAAATAACACCCATTCTCCTTAAAGTTTTCCAAAAAAATAGAAGATGAGGGAATACTTCCAAACTCATTCTATGAAGCCAGCACCACTCTAATACCAAAACCTGGTAAAGACCTCCCCAAAAAAGAAAATTACAGAACAATATCCCTGATGAACGTAGATGCAAAAATACTCAACAATATATTAGCAAACCGAATTCAAAAATACATCAAGAGGATCATACACCATGATCAAGTGGGATTCATCTCAGGGTTGCAAGGATGGTACAACATTCGAAAATCTATCAACAACATTCACCTCATCAACAAAAAGAAGAACAAAAACCACATGATCATCTCCATAGATGCTGAAAAAGCATTTGACAAAATTCAACATCCATTCGTGATTAAAACTCTCAACAAAATGGGTATAGAGGACAAGTACCTCAACATCATAAAGGCCATATATGACAAACCCACAGCTAACATCATACTTAACAGAGAGAAGCTGAAAGCTTTTCATCTAAGATCGGGAACAAGACAGGGATGCCCACTCTCTCCACTGTTATTCAACATAGTATGGGAGATCCTAGTCACGTCAATCAGATAAAACAAAGAAATAGAAGGCATCCAGATTGGTAAAGAAGAAGTCAAATTGTCACTATTTGCAGATGACATAATACTGAACATAAAAATCCCTGAACACTCCACTCCAAAACTACTAGAACTAATATCTGAATTCAGCAAAGTTACAGGATACAAAATTAACACACAGAAATCTGTTGCTTTCCTATACACTAACAATGAGCTAACAGAAAGAGAAATCAGAAAAACAATTCCATTCACAATTGCATCAACAAGAATAAAATACCTAGGAATAAATCTAACGAAGGAAGTGAAAGACGTATACCCTGAAAACTACAAGACAGTCCTAAGAGAAGTTAAAGAGGACACTACCAAATGGAAATGCATCCCATGCTCTTGGCTAGGACGAATAAATATTGTCAAAATGGCTATACTACCTAAAGCAACCTACAGTTTCAGTGCAATCCCTATCAAACTACCAACAACTTTCTTCAATGAACTGGAACAAAAAATTCTAAAATTCATATGGAACCACAAAAGACCCCGAATAGCCAAAGGAATCCTGAGAAGGAGGAATAAAACAGGGGGAATTATGCTCCCTGACTTCAAGTTCTACTACAAAGCCACAGTAATCAAGACAATTTGGTATTGGCACAAAAACAGATGCACAGAGCAGTGGAACAGAATAGAAAATTCAAACATTAACCCAAAAATATACAGTCAATTAATATATAATAAAGGAGCCTTGGATATACAATGGGGAGATGACAGTCACTTCAGCAGCTGGTGTTGGAAAAACTGGACAGCTACATGTAAGAGAATGAAACTGGACTACTGTCTAGCCCCATACACAAAGGTAAACTCAAGGTGGATCAAAGACCTGAATATAAATCATGAAACCATAAAACTCTTAGAAAAAAACATAGGCAAAAATCTCTTGGACATAAACATGAGCGACTTCTTCATGAACATATCCCCCTGGGCAAGGGAAACAAAAGCAAAAATGAACAAGTGGGACTATATCAAGCTGAAAAACTTCTGTACAGCAAAGGACACCATCACTAGAACAAAAAGACATCCTACAGTATGGGAGAATATATTCATAAATGACATATCCGATAAGGGGTTGACATCCAAAATATATAAAGAACTCACGCATCTCAACAAACAAAAAGCAAATAATCCAATTAAGAAATGGGCAGATGACATGAATAGACACTTCTCCAAAGAAGAAATTCAGATGGCCAACAGCCACATGAAAAGATGCTCCACATCGCTATTCATCAAAGAAATGCAAATTAAAACCAGAATGAGATATCACCTCACACCAGTGGGATGGCCAACATCTAAAACGCAAACAGCAACAAATTTTGGTGAGGATGTGGAGAAAGGGGAACCCTCCTACACTGCTGGTGGGAATGCAAGTTAGTTCAACCATTGTGGAAAGCAGTATGGAGGTTCCTCAAAAAACTCAAAATAGAAATGCCATTTGACCCAGGAATTCCACTCCTAGGAATTTACCCTAAGAATGCACAGCCCAGTTTGAAAAAGACAGATGCACCCCTATGTTTATCGCAGCACTATTTATAATAGCCAAGAAATGGAAGCAACCTAAGTGTCCATCAGTAGATGAATGGATAAAGAAGATGTGGTACATATACACAATGGAATATTATTCCGCCATAAGAAGAAAACAAATCCTACCATTTGCAACAACATGGATGGAGCTAGAGGGTATTATGCTCAGTGAAATAAGCCAAGCGGAAAAAGACAAGTATCAAATGATCTCACTCATATGTGGAGTATAAGAACAAAGAAAAAAACTGAAGGAACAAAACAGCAGCAGACTCACAGAACCCAAGAATGGACTAATAGTTACCAAAAGGAAAGGAACTGAGGCGGATGGGTAGGAAGGGAGGGACAAGGGGGGGAAAAGGGCATTACAATTAGCAGATGTAATGTTGGGGGGTCGCGTGGAGGACTGTACAATTCAAAGAAGACACGTAGTGACTCTATAGTATCTCACTACGCTGATGGACAGTGACTGTAACGGGGTTGGTGGGGGGGACCTGAGGAAGGGGGTAGTTTAAGAACCATAATATTGCACATGTAATTGTAGACTAATGATCCCAAAATAAATTATATAAAAAATAAATAAATAAAATAAAAAATAAATAAGAAAAGCACCAAGAACCCCCGGCCTGAGGACTTGCATTTCTAAAAAGTTCCAGGTGGTGGTGATGCTCTGGTTCTAGGAGCACATTTGGGATCCACCACCCTAGAAGATGCAATGCAGCCACAGATATATGCAAAATTCTAGCCCTTAATTTTCTACTCTTCCATCTCACACATAAACTTGATTCTCTTGCATAATTATAACCCACAAGACACAAAAACTGTCAGCACAGATATTCTTACCCAGTTCCACAGAGATTTTCTTGCTGTATCTGACTTTTACGACCCATCAGCTTTGAGAGCATCCAAATTCTCAAAAGTAGAGCACATGACTTTAATAAAAAGATATATCAAATGTAATTCATTCTTGGTTTTTAAAACACATTGTACTCCTGAGAGTTCTAAGTGAATGTCATGCTGGGCTGAAATCATGACTGTGGATTAAAAATTCACTTATAATACATAACATACATACAAATAGTTTAGCTTTGCCACAATCTTCCACTCAGTAAGGCAGCATTATTATGCCCCTCTTGCAGAAAAGAAAATGAAAGCTAAAAAGAATTTGAGTGAAGAATTAAAATACACACAACCTAAAGTACAGAGCCTGGAATTGGACGCCAGCCTTGGGCCTCCTGTACCCTTTCCACAGAGCCATAGTGCTGCTCCCTTGACTCTGGAAAACACTGCCATGTAAGCGAGGCATCCAGGTAGTCTATGACTACCCTGAGCAGTGCTGAGCGAACGGAGCAGTGAAAGAGTGGACGCCAGTTGGGTAGAAGCCTCCTCATTGGTCAGTATCCTGACGGGGAAACAAGTCCCAACAAAAGGTTTTAATAAAGGGGCTCCAGAAGGAGGCCAGAAGAGGGTCAGAGGAAGCCGCAGCACTCACAGCAACACAAGACTAGCAGCAAGGAAAACCACTAGCACCCCAAGGCCTGCAAGGAGCCAGAGGCGCTAAAACAATCAGTAGGGAAGGGAGGCCAGAAGAACATTAAACAAACAAGAAAAATAGAAACAAAAACAACTTGAGAATGGCAAAAAGAATCCTGTTGCTATATGGGTATCAAAGACAACCAGAACGGGCTACAGCATTTGTGGGACCAGTGCAAGATGAAAACGTAGGACCACTTGTAAAAAATTAAGAACTTCAAGATGGTGACAGAAGTTCATTAAATCAAGTGCAGAGCTCTTCAGCACAGGAGCCTATTCAACTACACAGCCCACATGTCCATGAAACCATCCTTGACCATACCTGTATATTCCAGCAGCAAACTCTGGTGACCTGGGAAACCATGCTCCATTTCTAGGCTTGCTGTGGCACCTCTTTTTTATATACACAGCTCCATGCATTTTTTTTCCATCCTTTGCCATTAAAATAGCTCAAAGGTATTGATCTGTCTGCATTGATCATACCTCACTCTAACACACTAAGGAAGTAGGAAAATGAGTGACCCCATTTATACCATCACGGGACTGCCAGTTCTAAACTTGTATAAAGGTCCTGGAAGAAATGAAGAGCAGACAACTTTCCAGAACCTGGCATAAGCGCCAAAACAAGGAAGGGAAAGGCTGTTCAGGAAACATTCCACAGAATGTCAGCTCCTAAAGCAAGCTAAAAAGCTTTGCCCAAGTTCACTGTTCTCTGTAGAAGCAGAGGGTATGGACCCCAATGGTGACAACCTCACCACAGTGCTGCTCCCCAACCAACTCTCCTACCAGTGTATTCAGTGGGACAATCAGCTCACCCGGAATGCACCTGCTCATTGGTATGGCTGGACTTCAACCTAGTCCACTCCTAAAGCTGATGAAAAGTTCAAGCAGCTAGTTGTAATTTTATTATATAAGAAGTAAACTATGACACTGCTCCTGAAAGCTACTATGAAAGTCATGGTTTATCATTTATTACTATAATTAATTAGGGTGACCATACAATTTATCATCTGAAATTGAGAGATCCAGACTGTTACTAATTATCCCAGGAGAGCAGGCATAATCCAGCACTGTCCCTTGCACATTGAGACATACTGTAATCACCTCATTGTTTTCAACTATGCTTATGCAACATTCACTGATCTCTAGATCATATTTATGCAGTTTGTTTTTCTATCCAAATGATTTGCATATGCAATTCATATACTATACTTTCAAACTATTACTGTACCTGTGGCTGACTACCCCTCTTAACTTCTAAGGCATTTTGAGTTAGAAATTTAGTCAAATTCTAGTCACTAACTATTCTTGTTCCTTCTTTCTCAATAGCAGACCCAACTAGAAATAACATTGGGCGGCTATAATTACGTAGAATTAAGCTTCTCTAATCAGTGAAATCCCAATCTTCTCTTTTTAAATTTTTTTTGTTCTTGACAATGACTCCACTTTCTTAAATCAATCACTTCTCAAAGAGCAATTAAAAAACAGTAAGACATAAACTTACAGATGGGCAATCCAAAATTAATTCTTCAACAGTTACTAAGTCCAGGCCAAGCTTTTCTGATAGAATTTCAAATATATATTTGTATGAAGACTCAATCTTCATTTTTCGGCTTTCCCTTGCATCTCTAAATCTTGCCTAAAAAATGAAAAACATGTGTAAAAATTGTAATTATGAAGAAAACCACCAAAATATTTCACTTGAAATAAAGGTGACACATGAAAAATCTTATTATAAGCAAAACCTGTCTCTCTTTTAATGTTTCCTGTAGATTTGAAACACCACTCAAGCTTCGTGGGTACTTGGATGGCCTCCGGAAAGATAGAGAAAGCATTTCAGAAAGCACCAATGTAGCCGTTCGGAGTGTAGGCCTATGACGAATTCTATATGGATCTGGCTCATCATCATCTGGAATAATTATCCTTTCATCAGAAGGAATGGGATTCAGATCATCAGTAGCAGTACGAACAAGGCCTCTTTCAGAAAGAGGGACATCTGCAGAGGTTGACTCTCTTGGAGGGGGCGGAGCCTCTTCTCCTGAAGGAGGAGGAGCTTCTTCCTCCGGTGGTAGTGGAGCCTCTTGTTCAGGAGGGGGCGGGGCCTCCTCTCCTGGGCTGGGAGGGACAATATCTTCTGAAGGAGGAGGGGCTCCCTCTCCCAAAGAGGGAGAAGTTTCTTCCAGAGGGGGTGGGGCATCCTCATCAGCGCTCATGTTAACTGCTCCTTCCTCCTGCAGGGCACCTTAAACTTCAAAACCTAGAATTACAAAATGTTTTCCTTTAAAATTGTACAATAAGTTGAGTGTAATGTGTTAATTTATTCCTCCCCTTGAATCTAGGCAGGTAGCAAAACCATCTACTTCTCTTATATTGTTTAAAGAAGCTAAATTTACAAGACTAAAGTTTTTTTTTTTAAGGAAGACAGCATGTGTGCGTGCGGGCACACACACACACACACACACACACACACACACACACGCACACACACACACACTCACAGAGGCTTTTTCAAACTCTAAGTGCTCCTCTGATTATAGGACCCTAGGGGACTGCTTGCTCCATACACATCCCATTCCTGTCATAGTAACCTCTGCAACTGATGGAAGGGGACCTTCCCTCAGGTACAAGGGCTGAAAAAAACTGAAAGCCACCGTATTAGCAGACGGACTGGTGATCGCTGCCAAGATACTGGTGCATCCAAGAGACAAGAAAAGAACTACATGGACTGAAGTGTTCCTTGCTTTGAGGAACTCTGTGGTATAATTCACCAGATACTTAACTGTCCAACCATCTCATCTACATAAGTGTAACCAAGAACGCAGCAAAAGCATAAAACATCCCGTTAGCAGCCAAAATGAATATCCTAAGTCTAAACATAAAATTCATGCTGACATGTGATTTTGACTACTAATTGAAGGAACTGTATCATAAAATATAAATCCACCTACCCAGTCAGAAACCTCTGATTATAAAGGAATGTGGAAGTTATCATGAGCACAGAACCAGGAAAATTAGGAAACACCAGTGGAACAGGAGAAAATGTCATTTGAGAAAAAAACTATATTATAGGACAATAACAAAGCATTCATCAAAATAGTTTTCAGGATACGGCTAAGATCCAGAAACTAGAACAACAGTAAACACTTGGGGAACAAAAGAATAAATTCCAAAGTAGATAGTTCAAAAGAAGAAAGAGACTTTGTAGTGAGAAATTCTGAGAACACTGGGGCAGACGTAACCTAAATAAAATGGTGCACCTTATGGAGGGACACCAACAGCCCTGCCTAGGACAGCTGTAATTTGTACACCACAGCTGCTCTCTCCAGGTTTTTCATAAAAACCATAAACAGCTGAAATTGTTTTCTTTGATATCCTAAGCTGGCCTACCCAAGAACAGAAATACCCAAACTGACCTATCATTTAGCTGCCAGCTAACCCATTTTACCCCTCACATCCAAGTTGTGTAAACAAGAACCACTGTTCTGAACCTGTCTGCAGGTTGTTGTTTTTTCCCTCATCCCTCTCTCTTATCTCTTTAATAAATCCTGGGGTTTGTCTTTGTTCCTTGGCCATACTCTAACGTCTTTCTTCTTCACATGTGAGTAAATTTCCCTGGAAAATAATTAATTAAATGTCTCTGGGTTAATAATGGACACAAGAAAATACCCAAATCCATATCAAAATCCAACAGCATTCTTCAATGAACTAGAACAAATCGTTCTAAAATTCATATGGAACCACAAAACACGCTGAATAGCCAAAGCAATCCTGAGAAGGAAGAATAAAGCTGGGGGGATTATGCTCCCCAACTTCAAGCTCTACTACAAAGTCACAGTAATCAAGATAATTTGGTACTGGCACAAGAGCAGAACAATAGACCGATGAAACAGACTAGAGAGCCCAGATATAAACCCAACCATATATGGTCAAGTAATAAACGATAAAGGAGTCCATGCACATACAATGGGGAAATGACAGCCTCTTCAACAACTGTTGTTGGCAAAACTGGACAGCTACATGCAAGAGAATGAAACTGGACTATTGTTTAACCCCACAGACAAAAGTAAACTTGAAATGGATCAAAGACCTGAATGTAAGTCATGAAACCATAAAACTCTTAGAAGACAACATAGGCAAAAATCTCCTCAATATAAACATAAGCAACTTCTTCCTGAATGCATCCCCTTGAGCAAGGCAAAATGAAAACATGGGACTACATCAAACTAAGAAGCTTCTGTATGGCAAAGGACACAATCAACAGAACAAAAAGGCATCCTACAGTATAGGAGAATATATTTGTAAACGACATATCTGACAAGGGGTTAACATCCAAAATATACAAAGAACTCACACACCTCAACACACAAAAAGCATATAACCCAATTAAAAAATGGGCAGAGGAGAGACTTGCAAGATGGCGGCATGAGAGGTGAGATGGAGAGCTCCTCCGAAAACCACAAATTGTACAACAATATAGTTAATTAATACAACTAACCTTAAAACAGCAACAAGAGAATTCTGGGAAGATGGCAGCATGAGCAAGGCAGCGGAAATCTTCTCCCAAAACCATATATATTTGTGAAAATATAACAAATACAACTATTCCTAAAAAAGAGACCAGAAGACACAACAGCCAGGCTACAGCTACACCTGCGAGAACTCAGTGCCTCACGAAGTGGGTAAAATACAAAGCTGCAACCTGGCGGGACCTGAGCACTCCCCCACCCCAGCGCACTGGTGGGAGCAAAAGATTCAGAGCGGGGAGGGAGTGGAAGCACAGGCCCACCAACCAGCCCTGGTGATCTGCGCCAGGAGCACTGCCACACATTGAGTGGTGTATCAGAGATTAGAGAAACAGAAGTGCAGGATCTGAGACGGAGACAACAAGCGGGTCCCCTCAGCCAGCTCCTTGGGACAAAAGAAAAATTGGCGACTCTTTTTTCGGTTTTCCTTGTTTTTTGTTTTTTTGGGTTTTTTTGGTTTATTTTTGTGTTTTTTGTTTTTTTTAATTTTTTATTTGGTTAAAGTCTTACAGAGACAAGGGCCCAACAATGGAACTAAATTGTCCCAGTGCACTCAGCTCAGCAGGCTCGGAGTCTTGGGGAATTTCGGACCCCCTGGCCAGCGGCCAGGCAAACCAGCCGTGCCTAGGCTTCCCACAGTGATCAGCTGCCTCCCATTCATTCTCCGCAACCCCCAGGCCAACAATGAAAAGTGTCCGGGAGCCTCCACTGCTGCAGAACAGCGGAGGAGCAGCCCCACCCAGAGCATCCTTACAGAATCTACCACTGGCAGGCACGCAGCTAAACGGTAAGGGCCCGAGAACCCACATCAAGAGCTGGAAAGCATCATGCACTTACCAGCGACCACTTCTATCACCATGAAAAGACAGAGGAATATGGTACAGACAAAGATTACCCAGACAACCCCAGAGAGAGGTCATGATGGATATATTCATACAATCTTTCTGAAAAAGAATTCACAATAAAAGTCACAACCATGCTGTTGGATCTACAGAGAAATATGAAAGAGCAAAGGGAGGAAGTGAGGAAAGACAGTGCAAAAATCAGACAAGCGATCGACGGGCTTAAGAGCAGAATGTATGATGTGCAAGAGACTGTTAATGGAATAGAAATCAGAGAACAGGAATAGAGAGAAGCTAAGGCAGAGAGAGATAAAGGACCTTAAGAATGAATGAATATTAAGAGAACTGTGTGACCAATCCAAATGGAACAATATTCGCATTATAAGAGCACGAGAAGAACAAGAGAGAGAAAAAGGGATACAAAGTGTCTTTGAAGAAATAATTCCTGAAAACTTCCCCACGCTGGGGAAGGAAATAGTCTCTCAGTCCACGGAAACCCACAAATGTCCCAACACAAAGGACCCAAGGAAGACAACACCAAGACACATAATAATTAAAATGGCAAAGATCAAAGATAAAGACAGAGTATTAAAGGCAGCTAGAGAGAGAAAAAAGATCACCTACAAAGGAAAACCCATCAGACTATCATCAGACTTCTCAACAGAAACCTTACAGGCCAGAAGAGAATGGCATGATATATTTAACGTAATGAAACAGAAGGGCCTCGAACCAAGAATATTGTATTCAGCACGATTATCATTTAAATATGATGGAGGGATTAAACAATTTCCAGACAAACGAAAGTTGAGAGAGTTTGCCTCTCATAAACCACCACTACAGGATATCTTAAATGGACTGCTCTAGAGGGAAGCACCCCTAAGGCTAAAAATATGTCACCAGAGAAAATAAAATCATAGCAAAGAAAGCAGATCATCCAAATACTAACTAAAGGTAAAAAGTAAAATCA
The DNA here is from genome assembly GCA_029783875.1 of Phataginus tricuspis. Classification (NCBI taxonomy): domain Eukaryota; kingdom Metazoa; phylum Chordata; class Mammalia; order Pholidota; family Manidae; genus Phataginus; species Phataginus tricuspis. The sequence goes on from JAQQAC010007890.1 coordinate 29,687,458, forward strand.
ACTATTCACAAAAGCAGTCAAAGGAAATGTAAAAGAGTACAGAATAAAACACCTAGTATATAAAGCATGGAGGAAGAAGAAGAGAGAGAAATAAAGAACCATCAGACTGTGTTTATAATAGCTTAACAAGAGAGTTAAGTTAGATTGTTAGATAGTAAAGAAGCTACCCTTGAACCTTTGGTAACAACGAATCTAAAGCCACCAATGGCAATAAGTATACATGTATCAATAATCACCCTAAATGTAAATGGACTGAATGCACCAATAAAAAAAATACAGAGTAACAGAATGGATAAAATAGCAAGACCCATCTATACACTGTTTACAAGAGACTCACCTCAAACCCAAAGATATACACAGACAAAAGGTGAAGGGATGGAAAAAGATATTTCATGCAAACAACAAGGAGAAAAAAGCAGGTGTTGCAGTACTTGTATCAGACAAAATAGACTTCAAAATGAAGAAAGTAGCAAGAGATAAAGGAGGACATTATATAATGGTAAAGGGGTCAGTCCAACAAGAGGATATAACCATTATAAATATATATGCACAAACACAGGAGCACCAACATATGTGAAACAATTACTAACTGAATTAAAGGAGGAAGTAGAAAGCAATGCATTTATTTTAGGAGACTTCAAAACACCACTCACTCCAAAGGACAGATCAACCAGACAGAAAATAAGTAAAGATACAGAGGCACTTAACAACACATTACAACAGATGGACCTAACAGACATCTACAGAGTGCTACACCCAAATGCAACAGGATACACATTCTTCTCAATTGCACATGGAACATTTGGCAGAATACACCACATACTGGGCCACAAAAAGAACCTCAGTAAATTCAAAAATATAGAAATTCTACCAACTAACTTCTCAGATCACAAAGGTATAAAACTAGAAATAAATTGTACAAAGAAAACAAAAAGGCTCACAAATATATGGAGGCTTAATAACATGCTCCTAAATAATCAATGGGTCAAAAAACAAATTAAAACAGAGATCAAACAATATATGGAGACAAATGACCACAACAACACAAAGCCACAACTTCTGTGGGATGCAGCAAAGGCATTTCTAAGAGGAAAGTATATTGCAATCCAGGCCTATTTAAAGAAGGACGAACAATCCCAAATGAATAGTCTAAAGACACAATTAGTGAAATTAAAAAAGAACAAATGAGGCCCAAAGTCACCAGAAGGAGAGACATAATAAAGGTTACAGAAGAAATAAACAAAATTGAGAAGAATAAAACAATAGAAAAAAATCAATGAAACCAAGACCTGGTTCTTTGAAAACATAAACAACATAGATAAACCACTAGCCAGACTTATTAAGAGAAAAAGAGAATCTACACACATAAACAGAATCAGATTTGAGAAAGGAAAAATCACAACGGACCCCACAGAAATACAAAGAATTATAAGACAATACTATGAAAATCTATATGCTAACAAGCTGCAAAACCTAGAATAAATGGACAACTTCTTAGAAAAATACAATCTTCCAAGACTGACCAAACAAGAAACAGAAACTAAACAGACCAATCACCAACGACGAAATTGAACCGGTAATCAAAAAACTACCCAGGAACAAAAGCCCCGAACCAGAGGGATTCACCTCTGAATTCTACCAGACATATAGAGAAGAAAGAACACCCATTCTCCTTAAAGTTTTCCAAAAAATAGAAGAGGAGGGAATACTTCCAAACTCATTCTATGAAGCCAGCATCACTCTAATACCAAAACCAGGCAAAAAACTCACCCAAAAAGAAAAGTACAGACCAATATCCCTGAAGAACATAGATGCAAAAATACTCAACAAAATACTAGCAAACCGAATTCAAAAATACATCAAGAAGATCATACACCATGATCAAGTCGGATTCATCTGAGGGATGCAAGGATGGTACAACATTCGAAAATCCATCAACATCATCCACCACATCAACAAAAAGAAGAACAAAACCCACATGATCATCTCCATAGACGCTGAAAAACATTTGACAAAATTGAACATCCATTCATGATTAAAACTCTCAACAAAATGGGTATAGAGGACAAGTACCTCAATATCATAAAGGCCATATATGACAAACCCACAGCAAAGATAATACTTTACAACGAGAAGCTGAAAGGTTTTCATCTAAGATACGGAACAAGACAGGGAAGCCCACTCTTTCCACTGTTATTCAATATAGTACTGGAGGTCCTAGCCACGACAATCAGACAAAAAAAGAAATACAAGGCATCCAGATTTGTAAAGAAGTCAAATTGTCACTATTTGCAGATGACATAATATTGATCATAAAAAACCAAAAAGACTCAACTCCAAAAATACTAGAACTAATATCTGAATTCAGGAAAGTTGCAGGATACAAAATTCACACACAGAAATCTGTTGCTTTCCTATACACTAAGGATGAATTAGCAGAAAGAGAAATCAGGAAAACAATTTCATTCACAATTGCATCAAAAAGAATAAAATACCTAGGAATAAAGCTAACAAAGGAAGTGAAAGACCTGTACTCTGAAAACTACAAGACACTCCAAAGAGAAATTAAAGAGGACACTAACAAATGGAAATTCATCCCATGCGCTTGACTAGGAAGAATAAATATTGTGAAAATGGCTATACTACCTAAAGCAATCTACAGATTCAATGCAATCCCTGTCAAAATACCAATAGTTTTCTTCAACGAACTGGAACAAATAATTCTAAAATTCATATGGAACCACAAAAGATCCCGAATAGCCAAAGCAGTCCTGAGAACAAGGAATAAAACAAGGGGAATTACGCTCCCTGACTTCAAGCTCTACTACAAAGCCAAAGTAATCAAGACAATTTGGTATTGGCACAAAAACAGACCCACACACCAGTGGAACAGAATAGAAAATCCAAACATTAACCCAAACATATACAGTCAATTAATATTTGATAAAGGAGCCTTGGATATACAATGGGGAGATGACAGCCTCTTCAACAGCTGGTGTTGGCAAAACTGGAATGCAAGAGCCCAGTTAGAAAAAGACATGCACCCCTGTGTTTATCGCAGCACTGTTTACAATAGCCAAGAAATGGAAGCAACCTAAGTGTCCATCAGTAGATGAATGGATAAAGAAGATGTGGTATATATATACAATGGACTATTATTCAGCCATAAGAAGAAAACAAATCCTACCATTTGCAACAACATGGATGGAGCTAGAGGGTATTATGCTCAGTGAAATAAGCCAGGTGGAAAAAGACAAGTACCAAATGCTCTCACTCATATGTGGAGTATAAGAACAAAGATAAAAACTGAAGGAACAAAACAGCAGCAGACTCACTGAACCCAAGAACGGACTAATAGTTACCATAGGGAAAGGGACTTGTGAGGATGTGTGGGAAGGGAGGGACAAGGGGGAAAAAGGGGCATTACGATTAGCAGATGTAATGTTGGGGGGCACAGGGAGGGCTCTACAACTCAGAGAAGACAAGTAGTGATTCTATAGCATCTTACTATGCTGATGGACAATGAGTGTAATGGGGTTGATGAAGGGGGTAGTTTAATAACCATAATATTGCACATGTAATTGTAGATTAATGATACCAAAATAAATTTAAAATAAATTAATTAATTAAAACATATATATAATCATGTGCATAGTTTACATGCATTATGTGTGCATATCATATACTATACAATATGTTTATATTTTTCCCTTATATTATCTTAGGACTTAAAATGTAGAACCTAAAATTCTCTATAAAGGTTAGAATTTAGCAAGATTACTCCTTAAAAGAAGAGACAGGTTGTTGCTCCAAGTTTTCACACTTTGCTAGTCATAAAAGCACAGAATGGATGAAGGACAGACAGTTGTTCATTTCCCCCCCTCTACTCCCATCAACACTCTACAGCTAACTCGCTGCCAGGTGCAATCATTCTAAATTCCCACCTCCTCTTCTTCAGTTCAATTTTGGAGGTCTGGGGACATCCACAAAGTCATCTTTACTCATTATCAGAAGCAACAGGATCTTGGACTCTTCCAGGCATAGGAATAGTGAAGGGAGCAAGCTGCACATCTGTGTGCTAAATGTTCAGCCACTTCCACCACCCCACTTTCTCTTACGCATTTCTGTAGTCCTACCCCTTCAGTATTAGTTCATTCGTGATTTCCGAAGGTCTGGTGCTTGGTCGCTGGAGCTACATATAAAACTAACGAGCCCCCTCAACCCCACCCCTCATAGCAAAACACAAACTGGGGAGACAGACGGTTAAGCACAGCCAGGGTAGTTAATGTCAAGAAAAAGTGGCTGAGGGATTGGCCGAAAAAGAAACTTCTGGAAAAGACAGAGAAGATGGCATTTGAGTTGGGTCTGAAGAAGAGCTGTTGTGAGAGGATGGGACAGGGAATATTCTAGGCAGAAGGGGAGCATACTGGCGTGCAAACTCAAGAAAGCAGGGAAAGGCATAGCTTGCTTGGGGAAAGTGGTAAATTCAGTGGTGAGACTTTCGGGGTACGGGGGAGTAAGGAGAGGAGCAGAAAATAAGCCTGGAGGGATAGGGGTTTTTGTCTCTTTTACTTTTTAATTCTTAAAAGGGTGAGTGGGTACGAAATCAGTGAGGAGTCCAGGAGAGACTGGGATTTACCGAGGGCACTGACTTGGCTGGGGTTTTGTAGCAGGCTGCTAACTGGGTTTGTCGGGAGGTGAGGACCTCAATTTTAGCCCCGACACCGCTCCCCAAAAGGCTGAATGTAGCCCGGGCCTCATCGGGCCGGGAGTCCCGAGGGAGTATGGCTCCCGGGGCAGAGCCGGCCGCGCACCCACCCGTCGCCCCCAGCTCACCAGGCCGGCCGAGAGGCAGCGCCGCCCGGGAGCTGCTCCTGGCCTCCGCGGCCACAACGGCTCGGCGGTTGGGAGTCGACACCGGTTCGCTCCGGGGCGGTCGCGCGGGTTCCGCAGGACTGCGGGCTGTCGGGTGCCGGGCGCCCGCAGAGCCGCCCGAGCCTCCGCCCCTCCTCCCGAGGCCCGCGAGGTCAGGGCGGGACCCGGGACCCACCCCCAGCCTCCCCCACCCAGCCCGGGAAGGGGTCATGTTGGCGGCCCCGGGCTTCTGAGGGAGACACCTGCCAAGAGATGGAAATTTGTCGGGCGGTGATGGGGTGTGGGTGGGGGTGGAAATGCAGGCTTGGGAGAATTCTAAGGTATGGTTTGAGAGGATTGGTGTGGAAATGTGTAACCATATAAAATAACCATTCTGACCTTCACATTTTTCGTAAGTTACTTAGTGTTTCATTGGAGAAGACAAAATATTTCCTGTTGAATTACCTTTGCTCAGAAACCTAGGACTGTTAATGTAGAGAGCGGAAAGACTCTAGAGAAAACTGACTTTCCGGAAAAGAAAACTTGTCTGCAGAAACGGCCATCGCCTCCCCTTTCCCGTACATTTCTGCTTTTTTTGTAACTCCCTGACTTGGTGTAATGGTGTCCCTTTTTAATTAAGTGTTAAAGTCAGCCTCTGAGTGTGGAGCAGATCAATCTAGAATGAGGACTGGAAACAATGATTATAGAAATCACAAGCAAATTTCAATGAACTGGTTCATGCATATTATTAAGAACTACATGCAGCCTTATACACTAGGAGGCCAGGGGACCCACAGCGCCCCTTCAGAGTATGTCAATCTGCAAGATCTAACTGTTCTCTGACCCTGAGCTGTTTCCTTAGCTAGTATGTCGGCATTTGAGTAGGTGACAGAAACCAGTTATGTGACTAAGGAGCAACTGGTCACTTCCCAAGGGGGGGGGGGGACTAGCTTGTTTACTGCTTGCTACAAAAGATGCTGAACCCTTATCCCTGAATCCTTTAGCTCCTCCCAATCCACTGTCTGATAGTGTTGCCCCATGCCCCATGGGAGAACTGGCCTCACATGTGATATTCCTGCTGTTTGTTGGTCTGTGAGTAACATAGGGTCTCTCTGTCCATTTCTTTGTCTAGTCATCTATTCTTGGCACTTATGGAGTTGTGGCAGTTTTAATCCTTGTCATCTTCCCAGTCAGAGGTATGTCTGTATAGTCTGATGTAGTAAAAACAAACTGCATTAATATCATATCCTTTAAAGAGCCTTAAATATATTTATATGCTTTACCTACAAATTCTTCTTTTGAAAATATATAGAAGTTGCCAAATGACAGCACGCCTAAGAATGCCTGAAATATGGGAAAAGTACACCTTCTGTAAGTTCTCTTGAGGTTTAATAGAAAGAAAACACTATGTACCATGAAACAGTAAGAGGTTAGACTGCTCAAAACCCTAAGAATTAAATGTCCCTTTAAATACAATAAGGGAATGTATATAAACTCTTAGCACCATAGTACATGGTAATGGCTTAATCAATGCAGGGGAGAGGAGTGGTGGTGGTATGGTAGTGGATAAAGAAAAAAAATACTGAACCAGTAATCAGGGGACCTGAATTTATTTCTGGGACTGTGCTACACAGTAACTCAATTAATTAGTTCTGAAACTCAAGATTATGAAACTGCTCTAGTCCTGGGTGTCCTCATTTGTAGAATGAAACGTGGGAGATGAGATGATCTCTAGGTTACCTTCTTTTCCAAAGATCTATAACTACATGATGAGGGTGGTTTCAAGCCTCACTGACTAAGAGAAAGATGATACTATTGACAGAAATAAAAATGTCAAGACAACCAACTAGAAATGCCCAGATGTCGGAGGGAATATGCAACTGAAATATGCAGATTATCAATATTAATTGTTATAATTGTCCTTATATAGGGAAATGATCATATTACCAAAATAACAATTTAAGTAGCCAGTCAGACAAGTAAAGTATATATAAATATTGAATAACTATCCACAGTTTGTTTTCTCAAACTTTTCTTCCAAGATTATTGGTTTTTAGTTAAAACAACACAGTTATATGCCTTATTTAGCTGTCCATTCCATTTGGTAAAAAAAATAAAACAAAAGACTGTCAATGCAGACATCTAAAACACCTGACAATAGGAACCTAGGCAACTAAGATAAAGTTATGTTCATTAAGGAACATTAACCATACAAGTGTTTCAAACATACTCTGAGTAAATTTCCTAATCTTAATTTTACTAACAAAAAGGAAAAAAACATGTATATTCCCCTTATAGTGGGTTGAATTGTGTCTCCCCAAAACATGTCCAAGTCTTAACTCCTGGTAGCTGTGAATATGACAGGTGGCTTTATTTGGAAGTAGGTCTTTGCAGAGGTAGTTAAGGATCTCATAATGAGATCATTCTTGATCTACAGCGGGCCCTTAATCCTATGAGTGGTGCCCTTAGAGGAGAAAGGGGGGAGAGAGAGATATGAGACACAGGGAGGAAGGCCATGTGAAGACTGAGACAGCCTGGAGCTGTCCTGCCATAAACGAAGGAACACCAGGAATCACCAAAAGCTGGAAGAGACAAGAAGGGGTTCTCTCCTACAACCTTTGAAGGGAGTGTAGCCCTGCTGCCACCTTGCCTTGATTTCACACTTCGAACCTCCAGAATTGAGAGAAAAATGTCTGTTTTAAGCCACTAAGTTTTTGGTAATTTGTTACATCAGCTCGAGGAAACTAAATCCCTTCTACCAAAAAAGGAAATACTTCAAAACTTCATTTGAGATTTGTGTCTTCTCAAATAGTGACCAGTCTAAACTACTCTTTCCCCACTATTGATATCTTCCCTTTTGTTTCTATATGTGATTCTTACTACTTTTAAGATTTTAAAAAGTATATTATACAATATTTAAGATATTCAGAGAGGCCTATGGAATAATACAACTATCCATTTATCTAACACGCAGCTTAATGAAACAATGTCAAAACGTTTAAATATGCAGTATACCCCTTCCATACAGCTTCCTTGCACCACCTCTAAGAGGAAATCATGTTCCTGAATTTGGAGCTGTTTATTCCCAGACACCTCCTGATTCCATTACTAGATGTGTATGTAGCCCTAAACCATATCTTAATTGTTGCACAGTTTAAAATTTTGAAAAAGTGGTATTGTGCCATATAGATTCTGCTGCAACTTTGAGTTATTTTTATTTGTGAGATTTATTCATGTTGGAATATGTTCCTCTGATCATTCACTTTCCCTTATGTATAGTATTCCACTGTATAAAAAATTAACACTTTTCTTGCTGTTGGACATTTAGGATTTATCAATTTTTTTCTACTCAAATCATGTCTCATACTTAGAGTATAAGCACAGTCAGCATCTAGGATATATACCTAGTAGTAGATCCTTGGATGTACCATCTTTAACTTCACTAGATACTGTCAAATTATTTTCCAAAGTTTTTATAATAATTTAGGTTTACACCAGCAAATGTATATGAATTTTAGTTGTTCTACATCCACACCAACACTTGATACTGACAGACTTTCGTTTTTAATTTGTGTTGATCTGAAGGGCATGATAGGAACCCTATTTTTACATTAAATTGCATTTCCTTGTTCACCAGGGAGTTGGAGCATTTTTTCATATGCCTATTAAGTATTTGTGTTTCCTCATTTGTAAACCCCGTTTTTTCCTCTTTTGCCATTTTTTTCCTATTGAATTGTTTATCTTTTTCTCATTAATTTGTAGGAATTTTCAACAATTGTGAAATACTGTTTCTTCATTGGCTATGTGTGTTGCCCATACCATCTCCCACTCTGGTTTGTCTTTTTACTTTTTTAATGGTGTGTTTTAGTTAATATGCTTTTTTCTTCTATATTTTGTGTTTTGATTATTTTTTATTTTTATTATTTAAATTTTTTATCATTTTATTTTAGTTATTAAGAAATTCCTACCATGAATCCATAAAGATATTGTGTGATATCTTATTCTTTACATTTTTGAGTTTTGCCTTCTCACATTTATATCTTTAATGCACTAAGACTTCTGTTTTTCTTTGTGGTATGAAATAGAGAAATCTAATTTTTAAAATATGGATAAGCTGTGGTATCCCAGCACCTTTCATTGAAAAATTCATCCTGTCCTGCCAATCTGCAATACTAGTTCTGATCTCTGTCAAGTTTTCGTGTGAGTGTGTGTGTATTTGTGTGCATTCATTGTGTATTTCTTCACAGCAGATTACCCCAAAATTTTGCAGCTACAAACAACAACTCATTATCTCACAATCTCTAGGGGTAGGAATCTGGGAATGGTCTAGCGGGGTAGTTTTGGCTCAAGGTTTCTCACAAGGTCAAGATTAAGGGGTCATCTTGGGCAGCAGCCACCCTAAAGCTCTGTGGGGAGAGAACCCACTTTCAAGTTTACTTATGTGACTGTTGGCAGGTCTTTACAGGCTTTTGATGAGAGACATCAGTTCCTTGCCACCTGAGTCTCACATCATGTTGTTCATAATGTGGTAGCTTGATGAGTGTGAGACTGGAGAAAAAGAAAGTGAAAGAGGATAAGAATCACAGTCTTTATATACTCTAATCTCAGAATTGACATCCCATGTCTTCTGCCATATTCTATTCCTTAGAAGTGAGTCACTAAATCCCTACTCAAGGGTAGATGACCCAAGAGCATGAAAACCAAGAGTAAGGGATCATTGGGGCCATCTTAGAGCTGCCTACCAGTTTCCATTTTACTGATCTATACCAGTGCAATTACCACATTGTCTTCTGTAACTTTATACTAAGTCTTCTTATCTAGTAGGGTAAGTTCCCCTACTTAGTCTTCAAATGTGCCTTGGCTGTTCAGGGCCCTAAGAACAGAATCTAGAATCAGGGTATTCAGTTCAATGAAAACCTGTCAGATTCTTACTGGAATTGCATTACATTAATGGATTAATTTGTAAATAAATCAGTATTTTATATCCAGACTTTATTTCATTTATATGATTTCTCTTTCACATATTTTAGGGTATTCACCAGAGGGGTTAGAGAGAAAAAAAACTTGGGGTGTCTTTTCAATAAAATACCTCAGACAAATTTCTTTTGTCTGGGCTTCTTATGCAAAAATTCAGTGGTAATGCATGGTATATGGAGGGTTTGTGTATTGCCTCAATTCTGGTTTAGCAGCTTTAAGGGCTATCTCTATGGTGAAGTTCTGTAGGTCTAGAACATAGTTTGATGGTATACCCTTCAGTAAGTTAGTACTAGGTATGCACAAAATTTCTGTTGAAATTCTTATCCTTCTCACCTTTTTGCAGTGGACAACTGTGCTTCAGTTTGCCCAGCAACTCTCTCCTCTTGAAAAAACAGCATCCCTCTTCCTCTGGGGAACTGTTTCACCCTCACCTCCAAGAAATTGGCTCTAATCCAGGCTGCCAATCACAGTGCCCTGACCACAGAAGTAAGCAAAGATCCGAATTCCAGGCCAATCATAGCTCCTCCCTGAACTTTATGAAATAGGAATTCAGGGAAGAGGTTCAATCCTTTGGTGACAGGCTGAGAGACTGAGAGCTTCAAGTTTGTAGACTTGTAAAACAAGTGTGTCTGACAAAATGAAACTGAGATGAAGAAAGCTGAGATGAGAGATGGAGATATCTTAATGATATCCAGGTGCGTGGTGCTAGATGCCTTGTGCACCAGATGCATCCCTGCCTGCTTCAGTTTGATTAGGTGGGCCAATAAACTCCTATTTTGGCCAACCCCTTGCAACCCAAATTCCTGACACCATCTTCTTGCTGATTTACATAGGCCCTCCTATTCACTTAAAAACTCTTTGTCAAATCTTATTCTTCATTTATCAACATAAAGTACTTTTCTAAGTTGTGTTCAAACCAATCGTGATCAGTCTTTTCACAACAGGAAGTGTTATTGAACATACTACGCGCCAGTCATCAAAGAACACAGGATGACTACAAGTCTTCCAATGAACACAATTAAAATAACGTGCCTTAGAAAAATTAACATAAAACACTGGGGATAAAGTGAAGGTTCCTGTGGCCAAGATTCTCACCTGGCTCTGATTGGCTAGCTCACTACACATGTGTGGGCACTATGTTGTTATTGACTCTAAAGAGCTCCACCCAGTGCTCTAGGCGACACCGTGGCACGGCTACAAGGCTGCAGGAAAACAGAGCAAAGGCTGGAGTGGTGGCACAGCCGAGGACAGAGACTGGGGCTGCTGTGCGGGCAGTAAGGCCCACAGGCAGAGACCAGCTTGCTGCATGCAGACTCGCTCTGAGTGAACGGGATTTCAGTGATTGACCTGCCATGGTGGAAATAAAGTTGGGTATAACCCTTTCACCCCAAGAATGTTCTACTGTCATTTCTTTGGTCACATTGAATCCATAGTGAACTTGCCCGGGGCTGAAACCCATTGGCAAGACAATCACACTGTAAATTATGGATATTTGGATCTTAAATAGTGAAATAATAAATCTCATTTAATGCATACCAAAGTCCTAAAAGGAAGCTCAAAGTGCAGTAAGAATTCCAAGTTTCTAGAGCTAATAACTAATGGACCCAGAACGTGAATCTAGGTTGTTTACTAAGTCAGAGTTGTTTTAATTATCCTGCGTTAATTGAACTGAGAGACTTTAGGATCCTTATAATTTAAAAAGAGAAACTCTCCGTTCTCTTTCCATCAGATCCCAATTTCCTACCATGTTGCAGCCCGAAGAATAGGTGGCTACTTAATTTTAATAATTTAAACAGCAACAAAACTAGGTCATCAAGCAGCACAGAGAAACCAAGCTTTGCCGCCGCAGGGTTTAATTTGTTTGCTCAAGCGTGCCTCCGTTGAGCGCAAGGCACCTTGGGAGTTGTAGTCTCGGAGCGCAGACCCCAGGGCCGCAGGCACTGATTCACCGAGACCCACTCAGCAGAAAGCCAACTTACTCTCCGCGCAGTGATTGGCCGGAAGTCAGCTGCCGCCCGCCCCGCGGCGCCGTCGCGGCGTCCTTAGTAAAGGCAGCACAGGCGCCGCTCTGGAGTGTCTGTGGTGGCTGCGTTCTCTTGGACCGGGTCTGTGAATACAGCAGCGTGGCCATGGCAGAACCACAGCTCGCGTCCTGCGGCCTCACGGACGAGGCCGCCCTCGGTTGCTGCTCGGACGCAGACCCCAGCACCAAGGTGGGCACAGAACTTGCTTTTTCTGAGCCGGGGTCCCCGGAGGGAGCAGATACCCTGGTTCAGCCAGGCCTGCTGGGCTGGATTGGAACCCCTCCTTGGGTGGACCCGAGTGGCCAGGAGAGGGCTAATGGTGTCCAGTGGAGCATCCGTGAGAGGATCCATTTCTAGAGGATGTTTATCGATTGCGACCCTACTGGCATTAACTTGTTTATTTTGGGATGGTAACGGCTAGCCCAGGGTGAGATCACTGGTCTGTGGGTGTGCGTGTTCCCCACGTCTATAGCCATGGCAGGCCAAATCCCAGCTTCAGAACTCCCAGTCCAGGTTCGAAGGTCCCTCTCCATGCCGGCCTCTCCCAGCCTGGATCCAGGCTTATCTCCTCCAAACTAATTTGATCGCTCCGAGCTTAACCGCACCCAGAATTTCACTTCTACTTGGCTTTTATGGCTTCTCACGGCCACACTTAAGCCCTCTGTGCGCGGTGGCTCCTAGGAGAGATGACCGAGTCATGGGGCTTAAATCTGAAGGGAATCTCAGAAATTCCTTCACCGACCCTCCCATTGCAGCTGAAACCCAGTAAGAGGAACGACCTGTTGCATACGGAGGCTTTCCTCCCTCAAGCTTGCCTAACATGTCTGTACTTAGGAGTCAGGGTAACTCATTCAGAATCAGTGGAACACTTAGGTGTGGTGCCTCCGTGCTTCGTCAGGATTAGACACAGGAGCCGCTCGGAGTGGTGGCGGTGGGACCCGGTGGATACTCACCAATGTCAGTAAACGCCTTTGTATTTATTCATTAGATTCCTTGAACACTGAATATGTACTTTATGCAGACCTCTAAGAGGGGTGGGTAACTTTGGTCTCTGCTTGCTCTTTGCCTTCAGGGTGAAGTCAGACACTTCTAATTGCTCAAGACTTTGACTAGCACCTGGTACTCAGCTTAGGAAAAATGTTAGTCACTGCAAAATTAAGGGAGAAGGAAAGAAATATATAAATATATAAGTATATATATATATATATATATATATATATATATATATATATATATATACTTCCTCTCAAATTCATCTCACTTATATACTCTCTAATAGTAATACTTAGTTGTTTCATATAAATTGAGTCACTTAGTATACATTAGCTTCCCATATTACTAGAGATTTTATGCACTGGGCTATTAAAAGATTTCAGGGAGCTCTTTATAAATTTGTTGAATACATTTCTTTGCAGTCTTAATTTACACTCCGTATAATCTAAATTTCTCTTGGTGATTTGGAGTAATTACTTCTTGAGTTCAGTAATTCTGCACCAGGTGGGGGACATACAATGGAATATGTAATAGCAGCTCGTATGTATTGAGTATGCCAGGCCCTGGGGTGTTTTAATTACATTGTTAAATTTAATCCTCACAACAACACTATGAGAAAGGCATGATTATTATCTCCATTTTACAAATAAGAAGACTCCGGTACTTAGGTGTTGAGTAACTTGTCCAGGGAGGAGTCCACGTTCTCAGCCTCCACCCTACTGACTCCAGCAGTAATTTTCGAACTTGACGTGAGGGAAAGTAAAAAACCTAAATGAATTAAACTCAGCTTGACCGCTGATCGCCTGCTATATGTAAAGAACATGGTGTGTTTGGGCAATACTGGGGTGAACAAGATGAGGTCCCTTCACCAGACACCAACTCTAACATAAGAAGGAACTGGGATTAATGTACTATTGAAATTACAAAGCACTCTGGGAGCACAGAAGGTGGAGATTTTTGAAGGCAGCACTGACAGTGTGCACATGGTATTCAAAGTCTGAAGACCTACATTTGAATCCCCTGGTCTATCATTGGCTGCAGTGATCTTTGCAGGGCACTCGGGCTGAGTTTGTAAAAGCCTCACAGAGAGCTGCTGTCAGGATAAAGTATATGGATGCTCTTTAAACTGAAAAGTGATACAACTCAAGGTTTTATTTCAACTGTGGGGAGCTAGCAGAAAGTGGGAGGAGACCTATGCCTTGAAAGATGGATGGGATTCCAACATCACATGGGAGGGATTCTAGATGGAAGAAACACCTGAGCAAAACTGGTGAGTTAGCAGGAAAGATGGAGTGCGGGGCATGTGGTGGAGAGGTGAGTTACTTGTTTTTGGTTCAGGTTCAGTTAATCTAAGCAGTGGCGAAGTCTAGAATGGTAGTCTGGAGCCAGATCATGGAGACAGCTTTGATTATCACATCTAAAGAGGTTGCATTTTATGTAAGTAGTGGAACCATTCAGGATTTCAAAGCATTCTGTAGAGTAGATGAGAGGGACCCAAGACTAGAGGTGAGGAGGACATCTAAAAGGCTCTTCCAGAAGGTGAAATAAGTGATAAGGGCCTGGTTTGGAAAGGAGTGAGTAGTACTGGTAGAAAATCAAGTTGCTTGTTGATCTTTTCATCTATGTCATAAAGGGAAACCAGAGAATGTGCAGCTGTACCACATCCTGGGCAGTCTTACATGGCTCACTTCATAAGGCTGAATATTTTTCCCAAGTCGTAATCTTCTGAAAGTCATTCTTTTTACTGTCTCTGTCAGTGTCCTTCAGTACAATAATTTGGAGTCCTGTCCCATCTGACAGGTAGGTGTTAGGGTCAGGGAAAACTTTCAGGGTTGGTGACACTTAAGCTGAGTTTTCCCAAATACAGAGAAGGGTAGCCAGGTAGAGTTGGGTGCAGGACTAGGGGGGAAGGGATTGGAAAGGAGAAAGGAAGGATAATGGCCATGACGTCTAGGCAGAGAGAATCATAGTATATATGCAAGCACAATGACAGCAGAGAACTGATGCAGCGATCTACAGTGAGATGGAAATTATAAGCAGTGGCAGTTGAGAGGACGGTACACAAAACAATTGTTAGGATGCTCATAGAAGATATGAGCACTCCCATTATGTTCATTTGTTTTTCCCACCCTTTAAAGATTTCTATTTGGTAATTATATTTTATAATTAGAACATTTGTATGTGTAAATAATTATACATTTATTCGGGATTCATGTTCCTTTTTTTTAATTGATAAGGATTGATTTTGAACCTAGAAATGTCACGATTGGGTTTTCATTATAGAAAGATAACTGTAAATTGCATTTGGGTAAGCCTGCAAGAAGCAAAGACCAGGGAGGCTGTGACAATTGTCATGACAGGAAGTAGTGAGAACCTGAGCAAGGTAGTGATCATTAGAAAGGCAAAGAGAAAGATGCCAGAGGCATTTAAGCAGTCAGGTTGATAGGACACTTGGATTGGATTATGGAGGTGTGGAGAGGGAGGAATCTAGGAAGACTCCAGATGTCTGACACAGGCTAACAAGGGATTCTAGAGGCATTCTCTGTTGGAAATATAAGGAGTATATATTTGGGCTGCAATGAATTTGATATTTTGACCCAGGTAGAAATGATGAGTAGCCTGAGGTTAGAGGTATGGGGCTCATAAATGCAGATTTGGGAATCAAGAGTAATAATGGTAGTGGAAATACTATTTTATAATAACAGAAAGAACAATAATAAGTGAAGTAGTTTGCTCTGGGCCAGTCTAAGCAGACAGACTGCTAAACACTTTCATGCATTATCCCACTGAATTTTAACTGAACCCTAGGAGCTAAGAACTAGACCTGTCCCCATTGTAAAGATGTAAGAACTGAGTTTCAATAAAAATAATGAATTTACGCAAAGTAATGGTCGTGGAGCCTACATTTGAACCATAGGCCTCTGAAGAATTATTTCTGTCATATGTGTGTATTTGTTTTCTCCCTTTGCATGAGATTTGGAAGCCATAGGATACTGAGGGCTTGTAGAGTTTTCCTGTTTCTCTTATTTGTTCTAAGAGTAGCCTGGCAGATGTGTTTACTAATATCACAGGTAATTTTTAAATTTAAAAAATTTTCCTTTGTGTCTCCTAGCTCTCTTCCTTCTCAGAAGAGTAAGTATACTTGAAGTATGTTGTTGGCTGTTGAGTTATAGGGTGGAGAGGAAAGAACCACATAAAACCAATTAGATAAGATGGACTAAACATAAAGGGAGTGGCTGAATTATTTTCTGGAACAGTTTGTCATAGTCTGACATAGATTGAATCAGAGAAGTAACAACAGAAGGAGAAAGATAGAGAAGAAAAATATATCATAACCATATTGTCCATCAACCATGTGCTGTAGCCATCATATAGTAAAATAATCTTGTTCCCCTCAGCTACAATTGTATTTCCAAAAGGAAGTTTCACTGAAGGCAGTTGTGACTATAAAAAATCAGGAAAAAACAAAATTTCATCCATTTTTGTTTTATAGGAGATATGATACCTAGGGGTAAAGAGTTAAGCCGTTTCCCCTTTGATGAGAATCTGACCTTTGGTTAATTCTTACTCTGTTTCCCAGGAAACAATTAAAAATGGTGCAGTATTGCTTATGGTAAAAATAACTTGGATAAATTGCATCTGGAGAGGGAGAATTCTAAGTATCTAACAGGAAGCTTGGGCTTCCCTGATTGCAGTGACTCATAACTGCCCCTTGTGGAGATTCTGGAAGCTCTGCCTATAGAGTTGCTACTAGAGATACTAGTTCCTGTGGCATGTAGGGCTTCTACACCAGGGTGATTCTCACTCATAATCAGTGTGGATCTTCTACCTGCACGTGAACTGTGCAGTGTGAGTCCTTTAAGGACTCCTTCTGAGGAGGAATAGCTAACACCGGTCTGTTGGCAAGCTGTGTTTTTCTGACTGATACCCTTTTAGTGTATGGTTGTATTGAGTCTGAATGTTTAGTTGAGCCTTAAGAAGACTCCCTGTCTGGGGGTGATGCAAGACTTTGCATCAGAAAAGAGGGTTGATGGGCTCCAAAGGAAGCTGGCTTCACTGCTGTTAAGGCCAAAATACAGGTTAGGCCAAAGAAATTTAAACTTTTCTGAAAGTTTGGGTAATGTGAGTTTGAAACTTGTCTTTTCTGAACACTGAAGGTGGTAGAGGCAATGGGATTTTGATTTTGAGTAAATGTAGTAATCTTAAAAAGCTTCTTAGTAAGAGAAATGAGGGTCTTCATCACAAGATAGAGAATTTGAGAGGCAGAAAACAAAAGGCAAGCAGCTTTTTTTTGGCCATTGTTGTGGCCTTTTGACAAGTTTTTATTTATCTTGAAAACACATATAGTAACAAACTGTATCCCATTATTGGGGGCAATTGTATAAAATCCATTAGAATGCATCTGGGAAAATGGAGAACACATACTTTTCCCACCTCCTGCTAAGTACAGCCAGCAACTCTGAACATTACATATAAAGCAAGCAGAAAGGCACTGAAAGGTGGAGACTGGCTAGGGACCTGAGCCTGGGAACAACGGGTTGGCAAATTTCCTGGGTTTTCTTTTTGCCTCATATATCCAGTCTTGGAACTAAGGAAATTAGCAACCTGGAAATGCCAATGGGTGCAGACAAGAAAAGCCCACTGAAAGGCTGCTCTCTCTAGCCACAGGACCAGGATATAGGCTGTATTTCCTGATAAGACAGAAAACTTGTAGATAATAACGGCTCTACTACAACCAGGCACCACAGAAAGAACTGTGGCTGCAGCTCCACCTATGCCAGCAAAGTCTGAGTGAGGCATCCAGTCTTCCACCAAAGATCCTGTAATGAGGTGCCCAACTGGCCCCTGTCAGAGTGGCATCAGATAACACAGACTAGGAAGCCAAGATCTTCTCATCTCACCAGACAAAACCAAGCTTCTCCTGCCTTGTTGTATGACTGGAAAAACATGGGAAACCTGAAATTCCACCCAGCCCATCAGTGAAAATAATTTAAGACAATTGTAAAAGTGAAAGTGTAAAGGGATGTTGAGAGAGGTAAGGTTTCTACACTTCACTCAAATGAGTAAGATGATGACACAAAGTGATTGTGATATTGTCTATACATAATGGGACACCCAGAGCAACAACTGGAAGAGCTGTACAAAGAGTATATGCAAAAACACTATTGATAAGTAAAGATGGAATTTTAAAAAGGGTCCCAGTGACCCACAGGGAAGCAAAGAAGAAAACAAAACAAAACAAAACGAATATTTAAAAATGACCAAGTTAAGGCTTAATATTCAGTAATTACATTATCTGTAAATATATCAATTAAGGCAGAAACTGGCAAAGTGGATTTAAAAACATGGCCCAACTTATCTATATATGAGGTGATGGATGTTAACTTATTGTGGTTATTATTTCATAACATATGTAAGTCATTATGCTGTATGTCTTAAACTTATGGAGTACTTCATGTCAACAATATCTCAATAAAGCTGAAAGAAAACATGACCTCAACTATGTATGCTGTCTACATGACACTCACTTCAAATATAATGATAGAAGCAAGTTAAAAGTAAAAAGATGCAAAAAGATATATTATGCAAACATTAATAAAAAGAAAGCAGAAGTGGCTATATGAGTATCAGAGCAGTCTCCAGAGCAAAGAAAATTATCATAGGTAGAGAAGTACATTATATAATTATAAAAGTGTCAGTTGATCAAGAAGATATAGCAACCCTAAATATGTGTGCAGCACACAAATATGCAAAAATATGTGAAGCAAAAACTGATATAATGGAAAGGAAAACACACAAATCCATAATTAAAGTCAGAGACTTCAGTACTCTGAACAATTGATAAAATGAGAAAGAAAATTAGCAAGGATATAGACAAATTGAACAACACTATCAATAAACAAGACCCGCTCAACGTTTATAGAACATACCACCCAATAAAAGCAGAATACACTTCTATAAGCACCTACAAAACATACACCAAGATAGACCATGGGACATAAAACTAACTTCAACAAATTTAAAATAATTGAAATCATACAAAGTGTGTTCTCTGACCACAATAGAATCATACTAGAAATCAGTGGCAGAAACAACAGGAAAATCCACACTTTTTAAAATAATCCATGGATCAAGAGGAAGTCTCAGGGAAATTTTTTAAAAGTACATTGAACTGAATGAAAATGAAAAAGGAGTCTCAGCTAAAACAGTGTTAAGGGAGAGATTTACAGCACTAAATGCATACATTAGGAAAGAGGAAAAGTCTCCAATCAATTTAAGTTCCCTCCACAAGAACCTAGAAACAAAAGAGCAAAATAACCCAAAGGAAGCCGAAGGAAGGAAATAATAAATAGCAGAAATCAGTGAATTGAAAACAGATAATAGGGAAAAATTGATGAAACAGAGCTGGTTCTTTGAAAAAACAATAGAATTGACAAATTTGTAGCAAGGCTGACAGACCCAAATTCCAAATATCAGGAATGAAATAGGGAATACTACTACAAACTCTGCAGACATCAGAAAGATAAGGAAATATTAAAGACAACTCTATACATAAATTTGACAACTTACATGAAGTAGATCAATTTCTTCAAAACTCAAACTACCATAACTTACCCAATATGAAACAAATAATTTGAATAGCTCTTTAACATAAGGAGATCAAATTCAAATTAATAATGTTCCCAAAAAAGGCATCTCTAGGCCCAGATAATTTCATTGGAGAATTCTTCCAAACACTGAAGAAGAATTAATAATTCTATATATTTCCTTCCAGAAAATTGAAGAGGAGGAAATACATTGCAGTTCATTTTATAAAGTTAGTATTACACTGAAACCAAAACAAGAAGATATGAAGACAGTACCAAAAAAAAAAAAAAACTACAGCCCAGTCCCAGTATCCATTATGAATATAGACATAAAAATCCTTGACAAAATATTATCAAATAGAATTCAGCAATACATAAAAAAGAATTAAACACCCTGACGGAGCAGGGCTTTTTTAGGTATGCAAGGCTGGTTCAGTACTCCAAAATCAAAGTAATCTACCATATTAGGAGACTGAAGAAGACAAATCACATGATCATATCAATTGGTACAGAAAAGGCATTTGAGCAATCAACACCATTCATGATTTAAAAATTTTTCAGGAAAAATAGTAACGGAGGGAAACTTCTTCAACTTGATAAAGAGCATTTATAAAAAAACTTTATACTTAACAGTATACTTAATGATGATGCTTTCTCCCTAATTTTGGAGAACAAGTCAAGGATATTTGCTCTCACCATTCTCATTTGACATAGTGATGGAAGTTCTAGCCAGTCCATTAAGGCAAAAAAAAGGAAGTTAACAGTCATACAGATTGGAGGGAAGAATAAAACTGTCCCTATTCTTAGATACCATGATTGTTTACATAGGAAATCCTAAGGAGTCTACAAAAAAACCTCTTCTAGAACTAATTAGCTCAGCAAGGTCACAGGATATAGGATAGACATAAAAAAGTCACTTGTGTTTCTGTATACTAACAGAAAACACGAACACCACCATTAAAAATACAATTTCTGAACAAAATTGAATACTTAGTATGAATCTAACAAATGTATAGGATTTGTATGCTGGAAATTACACAATGCTGATGAAAGAACTCAGATTTAAATAAATGGAGAGACATACCATGTTCATGATTGGAGGATTAAGCATAGTAAAGATACCAGTTCTCCACAAATAGATATACATGTTTAACATAATCCCTATCAAACATTTTTTAGATAGAGGAAAGATTATTCTAAAATTTATGTGGAAGGTAAACTAGAATAACTAAATTTTGAAAAGAATAAAGTAAGAAATCAGTCTGCCTGATTTTAGGACAGTTACAGTAATCACTACTACGTACTTTCGGCAAGGAGAAAGACACAGATTAGTGGAACAGAATAGAGAACCCAGAAATAGACCCATACTGATAAGCCCAAATATTTTTGACAAAGATGCGAAAGCAGTTCAATGGACAAAGGGTATCCTTCTCAATAAATTGTGCTGGAGCAATCTAATATCTGTAGGTAAAAAAATGAAGCTTTACCTAAGTCTCATATTTTACACAAAAAAAACATTTAAAGGTGCTCAAAGAGACCTCAACCTTTGGGTTCACATCCCTGCCCTGCATTTATAGTCAGGATTAGATTGGAGGCACCTAGGACAAGCACTAGGAACATCCTCGATGGTGCCTTTAAAGTCTTGTTCATAGTAGTTTTCAGTTAATTAAACTTGGAGAATTTCCTCCCAAAATGTGATCATTTCTATTATTCTTTTTTATAAGACAAAGGAGCAAATCTCTGTTACCTAGTAGCCAACCCAGAGCACATAAAGATAGTTTAGGCATAAAAGACACATCTTATTTTTATTGTTTTGAATTTAGAGCACCATAAAGGAAAGACCAAGTTAAGAATTGTTTGATGAGACATGAATGTAAGTCTTCCTTTTTTACACACAAGATATTTTTATTTTAAACAATATTTTAGAACCATAGCAATAAATGGTAATTTTTAGGAACTTTTTAAGAAAGGAACTTTTTCTCAAGATCGTTGAAATGTTTACTAGAAATACAGAGTTAACAGAATATTGTGGTGATAGAAAACTGTTATCTAAGCATAGAATAACTAGATCATTTTATTAAAAACCCTGCTTGTTTTTTATACCGTCCAAATAACACTTTTATAGCCAAGAATTTATAAGCCTGTTTTGTGTATAAATCCACTCACATTGCATATACCTTTAATTTTTTTGCCATGTATAGGCTTTTTTAAGGTTAAAAAATGGTATTAGAGTTTATATTACATCTGTATATTTACTTGGAAATAATCTGTTTACCATAGAGTCTTCTCAATCAGAAAAATGTGTATCTTTCCATTTTTGCTTTTTTTTGAAACTTTTTTCCAACTTTATTGAGCTATAATCAACATAATATTGTGTAAATTTAGGGTATACAACATGGTGATCTGATATGTGTGTATATTACAAAACGATACCACAGTAAGGTTAGTAAATGCATGCATCACCTCACATAGTTACTTTTTCTGTATGTGGTGGCAACTTTTAAGATATATTCTTTTAACAACTCTCAGACATACAATACAGTATGGTTAGCTATGGGTAGATTTTTTAATTTTAGTATTATTTTATATGTTTAGACAGCTATAATACATAACTTATTAAATAATAAAATTAAAGGCTAACATTATTTTTGAGATATAATTAATCTTAATAGCATATTAAAGGGAACAAGGTATACATATATGTATTCTGCTTTTTAAACTTAATAAACCATGTGCATAGCCCCTATGCCATATAAGGTACTTCTAAAGCAGCATTTTAAATATATTCATAAGATTCTATGATATAATTTATGTAACTTATTCCTTTGTTGTTAGAGGCAGCTTGGCCAGGGTGGTTGAAAGAAAGGACTTTGGAACGAAATTGCTTGGGCTGGAATTTTTTTCACTGCCACTTACTCTAGTAAAATGGGAATGGTAATAATACATATCAGGGTTTTTGTGAAGATTATGTGAGCTAATTTCTCTAAGTTACTTAGAACTGTGTCTGGCATGTAGTTATTGTGTGTTGTGATGAATGTCATTGTACATAAATCTTTGTCAGAGTTTCTGATTCTTTTCTTAGATAAATTTTTAGAAGGGAGACATCTTGGTCAAAGAGTATGAACTCTTAAAGGCTCTTGAGAGCCAAACTGCTTTCCCGAAAGGTTGTTATCCAAAAGAATAGGGATAGGATAGGATAGGCAGGGTCAGACTTGTTTTACAGTACTTTACAGAAAAAAAAAAATTCTGTGCCAGTTACATGGTTTTGAGTGTAGCCTTTATGGACTGAACAGAAGTAATAATAAAGTCATTTGTAGTCTAGCAATACCAGTGTTGGTACTAGAAAGATGTTGAAAAGATGGAATAGAACGTGACCAGTGTGTTGGTGGAATGGTGAACTGGGTCATTACAAACCAGATTTTAAAGGGCAGTTTTTATATTTTATACTTTTTTTTAACTGAAGAAGAGACCAGTGATGTTGGATTTAGCTTGGTTGGAAAGAAAAATCCAGTGAAAATTCATTTACTCATTCAACAAATATTTTTTGGGTGCCAAGTTCTCTTCTGTCATACATTTGTAAGCAAAACAAACATCCCTGCCTTTATGGAGCTTATATTCTAATAGAGAAAGAAAAACATAAAAGATATAGTAAATAGATATTAAAAGGTGACAAGTGCTATGGATTTTTCATCAAATGAAAAAATGGGATAAGGTGAAGGGATAGGATAGGCAGGGCCATCAGACTTGTTTTACAGTACTCTACACAGCATCTATAGAAGAAGAAATCTGTGCCAAGTTACAAGGTTCTGAGTGTAGCCTTTTTTGAACAGAAGTAATAACGGTCATTTGTAGTCTAGCAATACCAGTGTTGCTACTAGAAAGATGTTGAAGGGGAGAGTTACAGTTTTAAAGTAGGAAAGGCCTCATTGAGAGGGTGACATTTGAGCAAAGAGTTAAAAAGATTAGGAGAAGTGGCTCCGGGGAAGAACATTCTGGCAGAGGAACTGTAGGTGCAAAGACCCTCAGGCTGGAATGTGGCAGACAAGTTCAGTGAACTGTGAGACTACAGTGGAGCAGAGTGCGTGGAGGGGAGGAGAGGTCCAAGAAGCAACAGGAACAATCATAGTGGGCGATTGTAATGACCTTGAGGTTCACCGAGTGACACGAGGGAGCCATCTCAGGGTTTTTGAGCAGAAGAGTGACATGATCTGAATTAACTTTTTAAAGGAGCTGAGAATAGACTGTAGGGGGCAAGATGAGAGAGGAATACCAGTCAGTCTGGGAGGGAGGTGAAAGAGCTGGGATCAGGGTGCTAGCAGGGGAAGCAATGAGAAATGTAGAGTCAGAGAATTTAGGGAGATTAGTTGGAGGCTATTGTCCAAGAAAGGAGACAGTTTTTTAAAAATTGAAGTATAGTTAATATTCAGAATTGTATTGATTTCAAGTATACAGGAAAGGAGAGTTCTGCTGATAGAACTGGCAACCCACGGCTTAGTGGTGAGTGCAGAAACAAAAAACTCACTAATAAAGTAAAAGTCAGGAGTTCCAGGGACCATCTCAGTATGGGACAAGTAGCATTAAATATAAGTAACTCCTATGTTGTAAGGTTTGTAGATGTTTGTAGAAATGTCCTTGGATCATCAAAATAAGATTAATAGCTACATTTTTAAGACTGATAAGTAGATAGCTGAGGTTTTCTGTATGCGGTGGTAACTAACATTTTCAGATAGTTTTAATCATTTGAATGCCTGTTTATAGATCCCACCTAGCTCCTCAGAGGTAGGGAATGACATTGAGGTGGGTAGTTTTCTATTGCAGGTGAGTGGCTTAAAATAACACATTTATTATCTCATAGCAGTAGGTTATAAAGTCTGACAGGGGTCTCAACTGGACTGAAATCAGGGTTACTGAAGGGCTGTGTTTCTTACTGGAGGCTCTGGGGGAATATCCTTTTCCAAACTCATTTAGGGTATTGATTGAATTAAATTCCTTTCAGTTGTAGGACGTATGTCCCAGTTTCTTTGCTGGCTGTTACCAGAGGCTGTCCTTAACTCCCTGCATGTGTGCCCATGTATCTCTGAGCAAGCAGTGCCTCCCTGAGTCCTCCTCGCACTTGGCATCTCTCTGACTTCCTCTTTTCTCATACTGCTCTTCTCCCTTCTCCTTTGGCTTCTCTGTCTCTTCTGCCGCTTTCTGCTTTTAAGATCTCATGTGATTTCATTGAAGCTACCTGGATAATCTCCTTATTTTAATGTCAGCTGATTAATAACCTGAAGTCCTACTGCAAAGTTCCTCACAGTAGTATCTAAATTAGTGTTTGATAGAATAACCAGAACCTCGTTAGGATTTAGTCCTTGCCTACAACTGCTCACAGAGACCTAAATGCACTGGCTGTGCACCCAGTCTGCTGTGAGGAAGGCACCTATTCTGTCCCTGACAAGGCCTGCCCGGTATTCAGGCCTGAAACATCACACACACAGGACTTTGGCCTGGCACCAGCCTCCTTACTCAAATGTGGGAACTGACAGAGAAGTAGCAGTCACTCTTACTAGCCAGGAGAGGGGACTGTTTGCTATTTTTGTGGCGTTCACAGTGCCTTGTTTTAATGTGTGCTTAAACAAGACTAGGAAGTGGAATTGGTTTTACCACTTTTGTTTTGGTCTCACTCCATGGCAGTCACAGAGTGACTTGGTCCATGCTTTCCAGCTGTGTTCAACAGAAGAGCAAGGCCCACTCGTGAGTGCCAGGCCAGAGCCTGCATGTCAGGAGCTGCTTTCTCTTTTGAGCTGCTTGCTGAAACAGACCTTTACAAGCATAGCACCTGGCTGAGAAAAGCAGTCCAAGTATTCTAGAAGTATGGAACTTCAGGGCCAACTGCCTTGTATATGACTGACTATAAGCTGTTAATGAAGAATTAAATCACTATATTCATTAAGATCAACTTACTAAAGTACTTTTTAGGCTAGTTTTGTTGTAAATGAGAATTCTATTGCTTAAGTGTACATTTTGGTTACTTAAAATTTAGCAAAAGTAGAAAAATATTTCTTAATGATGTTGAATGAATAAATGAATAAAATCCATTTGTTAAATGATATGAGTTATAGGGAGGGATGTCTGCATGGCTACAAAGGAAGAGTACAGAATTATCAGGCCCATTCTATGGTGACCATGGGTGTATCAAGAATAAAAATCTGTTCGGAAGCACAAATATAGTTAACAGGCTCATGGTCTGGAAGGAACCTGTGATATTTAGGAGACCTGATAGAAGGAGATAGAAGGAGACCTGAACTTAAAATCAGAAAGCTATGACAATTAATTGCCCTGTGTGTGTTTCTCATCTGTAAAATGGGGATATTGATATCTGTAGATAATAATACCTCACAGTCATTGTACCTAATTAATTCAAACCTCTAAGCACAAAGTATTATTATTAATGCTAATAATAATCTTAGCTCCATGAATTAATATACTCTCTATCCTTTTATCAGTCAAGGCAGCCTTTTGTTTCCTGATATGTAAATTGGACAGTTTCACAATGGTGTAAGAGTCAGTAACTTTTTACCCTTTTACTTATTTAGGAGTCTAGGATCTTGTGAGTAACTTCTTGCTATGGTTACCAATGAATGGTTTTTGAAGGGCATTTCTGCATTCATTCAACAAATTTTAGTGACTGAACTTTTTATTTGTAATGTCACTGTCTCAGTTTGGGTCACCCAAAAGCAGACTGGAGATAAGGGTTAGATTGTAAGTAGTTTATTTGTGAGGTAGTCAGAGATGAGGAGGCAATAAAAAGTGTGTGAGGGTAGATTACCACTGAGGGCAACTGGGCTTCAGTCCTGCTGCGGAGCCTCTGAGGGACGATGTGGAATATGCCTCAGGACTGTTCCCCTAAGGGGCAAGGGAACCAGGTTTTTTATTCAGCGTTGGTTAAGGGTCATTCCTTGAGTGTAAACCCCATGGCGCTTTGAACCTGCCACACACAGGGGCTTATTCTCATGACAGCAAACACCTTTGGGCAGAGAGCCACAGGAAGTTGTGGGTCGTCGGTATGAGAACTTTTTCTGGGTGATTTCCATGGTAGGCTGAGGGGACAAAGTTGCTTTCTTCTTAAACATTGTGTTAAAATGGTGAGCTGTTTTTATCTTGGTATAGAAAGCACAATTAACATTAACAAGTGGTAAAAGGTAAAGGTGTTTAATAAACACTTTTGCTCTGCAGGATTTTCTGTTGCAGCAGACCATGCTGCGGATTAAGGATCCTAAGAAGTCACTGGATTTTTATACTAGAATTCTTGGAATGACGTAAGTAGCTATTTATTGCACCTGTAATGTTTAAATGCAAAGCTTCACAAATAGAGGAAATGTTTTCATGATCCATTTAAAAAATGGGTAACATTTGTTTCAAAAGTCACAAGTTCCTTTGACCAAGAGTCTGGGCCTAGGCTCTACTGGCCAGGGCTTCTGCAGTTCCTCTTCTCTATCCCAGCCTGCCTCACCCAACAAGAAGACACCAAGACTTGCATTTTGTCTAACTCCCTTCTCTCTGAGAGCTGCCAGCTAAATCCGTGATGTGTCCAGATGCTTTTTATGTTATGGCCACTTTAGCCTCTTCTTAACTTCAGAAAAGATACAGATATAAAGACATATTACTTAGAAAATAAATGAGTTTATCTAAAACTGGTAATTTGTCCCATTATAGGATAGGGACTCTTTTGCCTAGTAAGTAATATCCACTCATTTTGTAATCCTGAAAGCATATTTGTTTATTTTTCTTGATTTGTAGCCTTAAATAACATGATGTTTTTTGGTTTTGATAATGTAGATACATAAATAAAATCAAACAATATTTCATTTACTGCCTAGATAACCTCCACTGACATTGAGGGGAAAATTCAAGTAATGGAGTATATATCTGTGTTTGGATATATAGCCTGACCAGTTCAGAAAAATACAAAATGAAAAGAAATAGCTTCCTTCTCCCCATCCTCCCCAAAGGTAACTGCTGTTAAGCAGTTTCTTGTAACTCTTTACAGAAAAAGTAGTTTTGCATATACTTATGGCATATTTAAAAGACAGAATGAAGACAACTATATTGAAAACTTGCTACTTGCCAGGTACTTCACATGTTATTTTGGTCTCCATAGTAGGCTTGCTTATGGCATACCTTAAATCTCCATTTTACAGATGAAGGAAGAAGCCAAAGCTTAAAAACATTTTAACTTGTGGGCCCCAGATTCCATAGTGGGTACTTGGCAGAGCTGGAATTTGAATGCAGGTCTGATTGACTCCAGTGGTGACCTTGTTTTCTTAAAGAGCCCCCAAATAGATTGCAACTTGACATTATCCTGAGAGAGAGGCTCTGCTGAGAAAAGCAAGTTGCAGCAGGTTTGCTCCAATCCTCTGTGAGGCTGTGCCATTGGCTTTATTAGGTGCAGAGATAGTTTTCATGATTGAATTAGTTGAGGTATTTGATACTTTATTATAAACATGTTAGAGTAAATCTTATTTGTGATAAGTTAATCTGTGGATCTCAGTGGGTCAAGGCATATTACCTAGTAGTAATAATTAAAATATTTGAAACAGAACTCTAGAAACTTCCCATTTGCTCTGCTTCGAATATTCCCTCTTAATGATGAATAAGGTTGTCTTTGAGCATGTAAACCTCAGTTATCTAAAGGAATTTGTATTGTATGCATCCTCATTCTGCCCTACTCCTTGCAAAGTAATCTTACACTCTTTAAACTCACTTTATAGGCCATAACTTCAGTTACCTTTTTTATTTTGGTATCATTAATGTACAATTACATGAAAAATATTATGGTTACTTGTCTCCCCCCATTATCAAGTCCCCAGGCATACTCCATTACACGGTCTATCAGTGTAGTAAGATGCTATAAAATCACTACTTGTCTTCTCCATGTTATACTGCCTTCCCATGCCTCCCACACACATTATGTGTGCTGATCATAATGCCTGTTTTTCCCCCTTATCCCTCCGTTCCCACCCATCCTCCCCAGTCCCTTTCCCTTTGGTAACTGTTAGTCCATTCTTGGGTTCTGTGAGTCTGCTGCTGTTTGTTCCTTCAGTTTTTTCTTTGTTCTTATACTCCACGGATGAGTGAAATCATTTGATACTTGTCTTTCTCTGCTTGGCTTATTTCACTGAGCATAATACCCTCAAACTCCGTCCATGTTGTTGCAAATGGTAGGATTTGTTTTCTTCTTATGGCTGAATAATACTCCATTGTGTATATGTACCACATCTTCTTTATCCATTCATCTACTGATGGACACTTAGATTGCTTCCATTTCTTGGCTATTGTAAATAGTGCTGCGACAAACATAGGGGTGCATATGTCTTTTTCAAACTGGGCTCTTTCAATCTTAGGGTAAATTCCTAGGAGTGGAATTCCTGGGTCAAATGGTGTTTCTATTTTGAGTTTTTTGAGGAACCTCCATACAGCTTTCCACAACGGTTGAACTAATTTACATTCCCACCAGCAGTGTAGGAGGGTTCCCCTTTCTCCACATCCTCACCAACATTTGTTGTTTGTCAATGGTGGCCATCCTAACTGTTGTGAGGTGATATCTCATTGTGGTTTTAATTTGCATTTCTCTGATGATTAGGGATGTGGAGCATCTTTTCATGTGCCTGTTGGCCATCTGAATTTCTTCTTTGGAGAATGTCTGTTCAGCTCCTCTGCCCATTTTTTAATTGGCTCATTTGCTTTTTGTTTGTTGAGGCGTGTGATCTCTTTATATATTTTGGATGTCAACCCCTTATCGGATATGTCATTTATGAATATATTCTCCCATACTGTAGGATGTCTTTTTGTTCTACTGATGGTGTCCTTTGCTCTACAGAAGCTTTTTAGTTTGATATGGTCCCACTTGTTCTTTTTTGCTTTTGTTTCCCTTGCCCGGGGAGATATGTTCATGAAGAAGTTGCTTATGTTTATGTCCAGGAGATTTCTGCCTATGTTTTTTTCTAAGAGTTTTATGGTTTCATGAGTTACATTCAGGTCTTTGATCCATTTTGAGTTTACTTTTGTGAATAGGGTTAGACAATAATCCAATTTCATTCTCTTACATGTAGCTGTCCAGTTTTGCCAACACCAGGTGTTGAAGAGGCTGTCATTTCCCCATTGTATATCCATGGCTCCTTTATCATATATTAATTGACCATATATGTTTGATTTAATATCTGGACTCTCTATTCTGTTCCACTGGTCTGTGTGTCTGTTCTTGTGCCAGTACCAAATTGTCTTGATCACTGTGGCTTTGTAGTAGAGCTTGAAGTTGGGAAGCAAGATCCCCCCGCTTTATTTTTCCTTCTCAGGATTGCTTTGGCTATTTGGGGTCTTTTGTGGTTCCACATGAATTTTAGAACTATTTGTTCCAGTTCATTGAAGAATGCTGTTGGTATTTTGAGAGGGATTGCATTGTATCTGTAGATTGCTTTAGGCAGGATGGCCATTTTGACAATATTAATTCTTCCTAGCCAAGAGCATGGGATGAATTTCCATTTATTAGTGTCTTTAATTTCTCTTATGAGTGTCTTGTAAGTTTCAGGGAATAGGTCTTTCACCTCCTTGGTTAGGTTTATTCCTAGGTTTTTTATTCTTTTTGATGCAATTGTGAATGGGATTGTTTTCCTTTCAGTTATCTTTTTTTAAACTTCAAGATTAGTCATTCATGCACTGATTGTCTCATATCAGTCTCTCTCTCTCCTTTGCCACTGGCTCTTTCCCCTCAACTTACAAAAAATTGTGTGTTCTCTCTTCTCTGATAACTCTTACCCTCTGCTCTCTTGCTTTCCTTCCATCATCACCAACTATCTATATGTATATAGGTAGACAGCCCTTGCTATTTTCCTTGCTCACTCCCATCCTCTCCTGGTCCATGATGGCCCAGGTTCTGCTGCCCCATGCTGCTATAACTATCCTCACAGGACCTTTGCTTATCTACTGGCCTGTTCTCAGTCTTAATCCTGTTTGACCTTTCTGCAGTATTTGGTACTGTTAACCACTTCGTTACTGACATTCGCATCTTCTGTGATATTAATCTGGCCTTCCTTCTCTCTTGTGACCTATCCTCAATTTCTTTTCCTAGGAGTTTTGGCATAATAAGAACTCAGTAAATGTATTTTATTTAACTGAATGTCATATATCTAAAAGAACAATAAGGTAATGCATTATGTTTTTTACTTAAAAAAATTTTTTCTAGTGAAGGTACTATTTATAAGCAAATACCATGATTTAAGTGAAATTTCATTGTATTTGAAGAATTGGTGTTACAAAAATTTGCTTTTTAAAAATGTTTTTAATTTCACTGATACTCACAGATGAGTAGATTTTTTTTACTGAGCTTTTTTCATTGATTACCTCCTGCTTTTCCTATTAAAATAGCTTCAGAACATATAGCTCTTATTCTTAGTAGAACTTGTATATTGGTATATTGATTTTAGTACGAATTAACCTTTCCTATTGTTAATTGATTCAGGCTTCTTCTTGTTTAATTTCAGGCTACTCCAAAAATTAGATTTTCCCACTATGAAATTTTCCCTCTATTTCTTGGCTTATGAGGATAAAAATGACATCCCAAAGGATAAAGATGAAAAAGTAGCATGGGTTTTCTCCAGAAAAGCTACACTTGAACTAACACAGTGAGTATAAGTGTTTATCTTTTTATATATTCTGCATTTCTTAAAACTTGTTTTCCTTACTTACCACCTTAATTTAAACCAGGTCTACCTAATCACTTTGCATTTGTAACAGTATGTTTGAGTGGGTTTTTTTAATGGATCTTTTGGTCTTTATATTTTTCTTGGGACCTAGGCAGGGCAGGTGAGATCATTTCACTTTTGGATAGAGAATATGAGACTGAAGTGGCTGGAGACTTGCTGAACATAGCTAACAAATGTTTAAGCATTACCATTAAGGTCTTCATAATTTCAATGTTTAAAAATGTTGAAATAGGTATTCCCCTTCTTTTCTATTCTTTATGTTGTTTCTGTGCATTATTTAACAACTAACAAAAAAGTGTTTATTTCTGGGCGTGTGTGTTTGTGTATTCCCTGATTTGGAACAGCTCTAGAATCAGACAGACACGGGCACACGTCTTGGCTCTGCTAATAGCTCTGGCTGAGCAAGTTATATCACCTCCCCAAATGCAATCTCATTTCTAAAGTGGAGACTCAAATCTAGCTCATGGAGCTGTTTTGAGGATTTAATGAAAACTTCAAATAAAGTCTCTTCAATAAAGTACTTAGCACAACACATGATAGTTACTATTGTATCATTATTGTTCTAACCAAGATGCCTGGTTTTACTGTCTCCTTACCCTACTTAAAATCACACTTTTCCCATTTTCTCTGTCTATAGTTGAAAACTTAATATTTACAGTAGCAGAGATTAGACCAAATATAATAAGTAGCATATATACATGCTAAGATTTCACAGATTATTGCAGCTTTTTTTTCAGAATATTGTTCTGTAGGTCACTCATAATTATGTTTTCCCTCCTTTTGTAGCAACTGGGGCACTGAAGACGATGAGACCCAGAGTTACCACAGTGGAAATTCAGACCCTCGAGGATTTGGTATGTACATTTATTTGTATGTATATATTTCACTTTGTGTGATTTTTGTATTGCATACCTATTTATGATAAAATAAATCTAAAACATTAAGTATAATCTATTAGAATTATGGTTATTTATATTTTCCACACATACTTTTATTTAGGTGTTTAATTTCATAGTCTCACGTGCAAATTTTACATTTATTCTCTGATGATGATTTTACTTTCAGTCTCAGTATTATATTCCCAGGAGACTTTTTAATTTAAAAAGCAAAAATTACAGTTAATAATAATCCTAATTTCTGCTAGCATACACTTTTTCCTTGATCTAAAATTTCTCAGTCAAGATGATAGGATTATAGACTTTTATTGGCTGCTGCATAGTCAGTGTCAACAACATATCTATTAAGTATAAGTAAATGATTATTTCTTAACAGATTGAAATAAACATGAGCCAGTATTAGGCTTATCTTAAGTAATTTATAATTCAGAGCAACTAATTTATTACACCCAACCAGTTAGATTCTTGTTCTTTATTATAGGTTTTGAACCCACTTGATTCAGTCTGACTCTGGGTGCCTTCTGTTTTGAAATAAACTACTTATCGAAGCTACTTGTGGCTCTTGGATACACTGTTGTAATTATTTCTTCCTTCTCTCTACCTTGTTTTGGGGGTGGTCACCTAAGGTCACATTGGAATTGCTGTTCCTGATGTACATGGTGCTTGTAAAAGATTTGAAGAACTAGGAGTCAAATTCGTGAAGAAACCTGATGATGGTGAGTCTGCTCCTTGTTTTCTTCTGGGCCTTTCTTTAGTTATATAACATTTACAAAGCACCCAGAGAGGGTACTTTTGTACTAAAATCCTTCCCGTTACAAGTAACTTTGAAGAAGTGTACTTCAACCAGCTTAAGGAAAGAAGGGAAATGACTGGAAGAATACCTGGGTATCTTAAGGAACTGAAAGGAAGCAATGAGAGTGGCTTCACAAGGGACTAGACATGGATGTGGGAAGCCATGAAAAACAGGCTCCCTCTCCCACTCTTCACCCTAGGACATTTTCTCATTGGCCACCAGCTCCTCCTAGTTCAGGGTGTATCTAGCCCCAAAATAAGTTCCTTAAAGTCTTGTATCTGCTATTAGTATAACTGCACCAAATCTCTTTAATTAATAATTTTCTGGTATTTCGTTTTCTTCCTTTTACAACCATTGCACATGGTTAAGTTTTGGGTGTGTCCCTTGAAATAATATGTATCTGGATTTTGTTAGATTTACATGTATTATATTTTACTTAATCCATTTCTATTATAATTGTTTCAATTTTTATTTGAAGTGCTTAGCTGTTTCATTTTAATCCTTTCTTTTCTTTTTTTCTTTCAATAAAAGATTTCATATACAAATATCCTCCCCAGTAAGATAAGAACTTGCTCTACCATATCCCCATCATGTTACTATTACCCAGACTGGGATATTGTTGATTTATTTTTCCTTACCTTTTCTTTTCCCTAAGATATATATATATATATTTATCAACGTATCTGATCACTTTCTCTCCACATATCTTATGCAGCATCTTTTGGAATTTTCTATACCTTTATTAAGTACCTCAGCCAACACTGTTTTCAAAGGATTTGTGAAGCAAAACTTTTGAGCTTTGTATGCCTGAGAACCATGCCTTTATATATGAATGACAGTTTTGTTGAATATAAAATCTTAGGTTTATTTTCTTTTGATCCTGAAGATACACCCCAATGTCTTATTTTTCAGTCTGGTATTGCTGTTGAAAAATCTGCTGTCTGATTCATGTTCCTTTGCATATTATTTTCTGTTTTAATCTGGAAGCTTTTTATATTTGTTATTTCTTCATCCTTACTGTCTTTCTGGGAGATTTCTTCAAACTGGCATACCACTTAGCTAATTTTTCCTCAAATGTATCTGTTCTGATATTCATCTTTTATGTTCTCATCTATTGTGTTCTAAATTTCAGCTATCATAATTTTGATCCCTAGTTTGTGCTTGTTTCCTTAAATATTTTCTTGATCTTGTTGGTTATATTTCATATTTCTTATCACTTTTACATGTTAATTTTTCGTCCATTGGCCTAATGTTTTTGTTCTTTTGTTTGAACAGTAATCAAGGAATTTTTTATGGTTATGCTTCTCAAATTCTTATTATTTTGGTCTCTGAGGGTTTTTTGTTTATTTTTTTTTGTTTTTTATTGTAACTATTCTAGTCCATCAGGCAATGCAAATGGAGGGAAGGCATACCCCAGTTCTTAGCAAACCAAATGATTTTAGAAAGATGGGCTGGGCAGGGGTTCGTGGGCACCTGAAAATGGGAGTTAATTCTGCAGAACAAGTCTTGAGGTCAGATTTCCTTCCCCCTTTGTCCTTCAGGGAGAAGCAGTATTAGTAGGAGACACTTATGCAATGGGCATTCCTTAGCCTGGTTGGGTGGAAAGTGAAGGCAGGGGAGATCAGTTGGTTCCTCACAGACACAAGGCTTTTGTACTGCCCTTATTTACTCTTGACAACAGCTGAACCCGTAGTTTGAATCCCTTCACACACACAGAGTGGGGGTAGGAACAAACAAAACTTCTGTTTATTCTTCCACAGCTTTGATGGACTGCCTTCTGGTGCAGGTCAAAACTACCCACTTCCACATAGACTGGATTAAAACAGTTACCCTATCCCCACCTATTCCTCTCCACAACCATCACCCCATAGGGGCGGGGGGAGGCAAATCTCACTTTTTTTCCTTCTCCATTTTTCTTCTGTATACATTGGGCTGATTTTGGGGAGAGGAGCCAGAGACAGGAATCAAATTAATATCAGCAGTGTAAGCAAACTGGAGTTGGATTCAGTTTAGTTTCAGTAAAATAAGGCCTTGCGGGATGCCCCATTCAAGTAATCCTGCAAACATCTCCAGTGTGATATGGAAAACACAGTATACATTGCAGTAGAAAGCTGTCCTTTCTGTATGCACTCTAACTCCCAGAGATAAGTGTGCTGCCAATAGGTCTTAGATTTCTGAGATCACATTTTTCTGTTTAAGCATATAGCTCTACTACTGGACCTACCAGCCTCTCAACCCCAGTCATGAATTCCTGGGAGAAAAAAATCTGATTAGCAGAGCTGGGGTTACCTGGAATAGTGTTTAAAGGGTTTGTCTGACCCAATCATCCTGGGTCTTTTGGCTCTGTGGGTTAAGTCATGCTACCTGCTCCTTCCAGCACCTCCTTGTTTTCTTTTTCCTCTTTAAAATAAGGTAGTTTCTGTGATTACTCAACTAATACCATGAAATGATACTATGAAGGTGAAGTAACCACCTGATATCTAAAAGATGTAGCCAGTCCCACAGTTTATTTCAGGAGAGTTGGTTTCCAGCTATGTATAAGATAGAATGTTAGTCATTTTGAAAAATTTGGGCAATGCTGACAATAGAATTTTTTTAAATTAGAATTATAAACAGGATAATGTACTTCATTAAAATGCAAATTAAATTTTCAATTAAAGCATATTTAAAATTTTAAGTTTTTAAAAGTCTTTTCAGTAATGAAAATCATGTCATTTTACAGGTAAAATGAAAGGCCTGGCATTTATTCAAGATCCTGATGGCTACTGGATTGAAATTTTGAATCCTAACAAAATGACAAGTATTATTTAGTTCTCTGAAAGTACTGCTTTGTGATTTCAGTGAAGACATTGTGGGAGGTAAAAAATGAAACAGTGTGATTCAAGATACTGAGATAACAGAAGCATCTAGGAATGATGGATCATTGTCCCAATTCAAATTATTATTAAATTTATTTCCCTTTCCCATTTCAAATATGTTTATCATCTAACTGTTCAGTCAGTTCTAGTTTTAATGTAATGCTTTGTCTTATGTCCTTGAATGTAGTTGAATAACTCCTTTTTTAAGTAGTAATTAGAATAATTCCCTTCAGAGGCTGTATTTGCCTTCTGTCTCCTAAGTATGACTTCTCTACAAGTCTGCCTTTGAATTCTCACTTTCAAAAAAACATTTAACATGTTTTTGTTGTGGTTACCTTCTGGGATTTCAGTTCCTCAGAAACACTTTTCACAGTGGAAAGTAAAGAACACTGAACAAAATGAAACTTTGTGTGTACTTCAAATAGTATAAAGTGTTTATTTTACAAAAGAGAAGGTACTCTTGGGAGCAATTTAGAATCATGCTGACAAGGATGCTGATAGAAGAACTAATTTCTTCTTATTTACAAAGTACTTTCAAAGTTCAAGGACGAACCTCTTTATTTTGGGGTGCGGAGAAGACTTGGAATATGTTTTGAGTATGCAGACATTGTACTAGGCTTTATCTCACCTAATTCTCCCAACTATCCTATGAGAAAGAAAGCAGGCTAGACATGTAAAATAACTTTAATGATTCAAAGGCAATAGAAATCGGCTCAAGTACTCAAGATCTCATCATTTTCAGTCTGTCGGTTGTACCTCAGAAATTAGTACCTCGCAATCCCTCCTCTTAAAGTTCGTCTCTGTTGTGAAAACCCTCAGTGGGTTTGTGCATTGTCCTTTCAGCTCTCAGGCCTGATTACCAGCACAGGGAAGAAGCAGTGGAGGAAGTCTCTAGCACATAGCTACTCTGGGGATGCCCATTTATTCCTGTGCAATAGTGCTTATATTACTTGTGAATAGCCCCTACCCCAAGGTCTTTCAGATGCCAGTAATCATTTAGGATAAATTATGTTCAGTGATAACATAGCTTAGTTATCAGAAATCAGCTCAGTGTTCTTCCCTGCCATGATTGACATGATAGGTTTTAAAAAACTGAACTGATCATGAAAATCTCTTAGGTCCCAGAGAATACAGACATCCAGAAAATCTAAATGTATATTTAGATTTTCTCTTGTCCTAGTGGAAGACCTTTGGATAGGCCCTGCCAACTGTGCTTACAGTGCTGAAAGCACTTTACCTTTCCTTTTTGGATGGAACTGATTATGTGAGCAATTCAAACAAATAGTAGCACTTACAGATTGAGGCAAAATAAAATTTTAAATATGACTGTGTTTAATTTCTAAACGTCTGCCTGGCATATTCTTTCTTTTACAAAAGGCTGCCCTCAGGGAGTACTGCAAGAATTTGAAAGGGCTTACAGGCTCATTCTGAATTGGGAATAGGTGTAATTCCATATATCCTATACATACTTTCTGTGATTAAGGAAGTGTGGGAAAGTTGGGAAGAGGAAAGTAAATAAGGAATAAAGGACTGTTATAGAAAAAGTGCAGAGAAGAAAGGCTAGACATTATAAGGTGAGTTGTGGGAACCTCTGAAGACCAGTTTCACATGTCGGGTACTAGAACTGTCAGTGGGAGGGTTATTAGATTCATAAATTCAGTCATTTAAACCTTATTTCCATGGAAAGAAGTCGTCTGTACTTGCTAAGTAAAATTTGCCAAAAGACAGTCCTTGCTTATTCCTTAAATTCATGCCTATATGCATTGAAAATATATATATTGTATCACCAGGCTTTTTGCTTGGGATTATTAGGGCAGTTAAATTACTTCCAAATTAGTTTACCTGAGAAGTGATGAAGTGGTGATATGAAAGGGTGAAATAGAGCACATGGAATTTTCTTGTTTTCCATGATTGGACAGCAGGGTTATGTAGCTTACTTTCCATGTATAATAAATCTATCTCCCTGAGCCCTACAGAGCTAAGCCTGGGACTAAATTATAATAAAGTGGTTTGAATTAGGAGCTGATGAATGAGAGAGAATCAGCTACACAGCATTCTGTTCAGGATTGCATGTAGTGTATATAAATACTCTTTAGCAACTGTAAAGAGAGCTGTATCAGTAAGGATGCTTGCTGCTGGCAATAATGAAAGACCCAAATGTGTCAGATGTAACAAGAACTTCAGAGGTTCTAGAACGGGTTTCTGGGGGCTCAGAGATACCAAGAACCCCATTTTCCCTCTATCTTTCCCAACCTGTCATTCTCAACATTTTCATTTTGGTCTAATAATACTCATTGGAGATGCCTACCATGATTTTAGGTGTCGTGTGTAATCCAGCAAATTCCAGTGAAAGAAAATTACCTTTTGTTCCTCCTGTCTTGTCAATGAGTGTGAAACTTGCCCAAAGCTCCTCCGCAGATTTCCCGTCACGTCTCCCCCAGAACTGGGTTATTTGCCTGTGTCTTATCACTGGCAAAGGGAATGAGACCACTGAGAGTTGGATGGATTGTATTTACCCAAATTGCCTGCATGAGGGTGGACACTGGGTCAGAATTGAGACTGCCAAAAGGAAGGAGTTAATAAGGGCTTCTGAGAAGGCATAAACAAACTGCAACAGGGGGTAATTAGATATTGAGGACCTAGTTGGTGCAGGGTGGTGTAAGAAATAAGGTATTTCCTGCCCTCAAAGAGCTTGGTCTAAGATTGTGGTTCTCCCCCATATCAGACTTAACAGATCCTTTTTTATTATAACATGGTAACATTTATAACATCTATCACATCCACTATCCTAAGATGAAATTCATATAGAACACAACCTACCTATATGTACAATTTCAAAAGGGTCAGTCCAATGTCATTACTATAACATAAAGGAAAAATGAAATCAATTTGAAATAAAATACACATTTTAACATAAATATACTACTATATAAATATATATAGTATATATATAAATATATAAATGTACTACTACACTAGAAAACAGTGTAGTCAGGTACTTGCTCTTAAGTATGGAAGAAATAAAACTGTTCAGTAGGGTACTGTTAACATTATTTAATACTTTGAAGACTGAATTCATGATTAATGAAGAGCTATACTATTACAACTTTAAATGCATGCTGATAATAGGTGTGTTTTATTGGTCACTCAAAGAACATGAATATGTTACTGTTGGAAACGTCATTTTCCAAAATGGTGATCGATTCTTGCTGAGGTTTTGAATAAAAGACTAATATTCTTTCTGTTTATAGGGTAGTTTTGTCCCTAATCAATATTAAAATTAAATATACAAATAGGTAAAATAGATGTTCTGGACTGAAATAGTAAAAATCAGGTTTTACAGTTTTTTATTTAAATATAATTGACAACATTGTGAAGTTCAAGGTGTACAATGTGTTGATTTGATACATTTAGGTATTGCATTTGTATATAGCACCATAAGGTTAGCTATCTTGTCCTTTTTGTGATGAAAACAATTAAGATCTAGTCTCTTAGCAACTCTGAAGTTTATAATACAATACTGTTGACTATCATCACTATGCTGTGATTAGGTCCCTAAGATTTACATATCTGCTAGTTGCAAGTTTGTGATTTTTGAAATTTTAGAATAGATTTAGATTTACAGAAATGTTGCAAAGATAGTGCAGAGAGTTCCCATTTACCCCATACCCTGCTTTCCTTATTTTTTGCATCCCATGGTACAATTCATGTATATATGGTATGGTATATTTGTCACCACTAATGAACCTATATTGATACATTATTAGTAACTAAAGTCTACATTTTGCTCAGATTACCTTAGTTTTTATGTTCCTATTTTCGGTTGCAGGAACCTATCCAGGTTACCACATTACATTTAGGCTCCTTAGGCTTCTCTAGAATGTGATCGTTTTCAGACATCCTTGTTTTTGGTAACTTTGAGGAATGCCAGTCAGATGCTGTGTGGAGTGATTCTCAGTTGTGGTTTTCTGAAGTTTTTCTCATGATGAAATGGGTTATAGGTTTTAGGAGGAAGACTACATAGGACACATACTATCAACATGATGTATCACCGACGATGTTAACCTTGACCCACCTGCCTGAGGTGGTGTTTGTCAAGTTCTCGACTGTAAAGTTGCTTCCCACCCACCCTCTTTCTATATTGTGTTCTTTGGAGAATATGTTAAGCCCACACTTAAGGGGTGGGAAGTTATGCTCCACCTCCATGAGGGGACAAGCATGTTTTTATCTATATGAATACTCAGACTTTACAGAGTTGTACAAGCCATTACAGGATGTTCCACATCCCTGCATTGTCTGCACTAAATACCAGTGGTGAAACCCAACCAAAAATGCCCCACGTTTCCAAAACAACCCCTAGGGGTCAGTGCTGCCCTGTTGAGAGCCACTGGTCATAAAATACCCAATTCTAGTTTCTTTAAAATGGAGTGTGAACTTAAAGTATTTACAAAAGAATTTGAGTAAAGAATCCATAGTTTTATGCTTTCCTCCTTATTTATATATTGTTTTGCCTCCAATTCAGTAGCACTTTATTTTAGCTATTTGCCTTTGAAAGTTTTTCATTCAACTTTCCTTTTACATAAACTCATTTTTATTGTTTTATATAATGTTTCATTAAGTTATATAGTATAATTATAAGGATAACTGGCTTGGCCATGTTGGTAATGGACAAAACTGACTTGATAGGCACACAGCTCATCAGGGAAGCAAAAGGTCACAGGTGTCCCGAAAAGTGGCCAACTAGTTACAGTTGTTCAGGCTGCCAGGGCATCAGTTCTTTACTGAACAAATGGTGAGTCAGGTTAATCCAGTAATTAGTGAAGTGGAAATTGGATAAGAGAATTTTTTACTGTAAATCTGGATCCTATTAATATTAGTAGAGATTATAGAATATTTGTTAAATGCCATTACCTAGTATGCCTGTAGTTGGAATGAAATAGGCACTTTTATAAACTTCTTCCAAGCTATTGACACATCAATAACATACTTTTATCTAGTAATATTGTGATATTCTGGGAATTTTCTTTCCTAGAAAATAATCAGATTCTAGTTTTAAAATTATATCCAATTTGTTGCTTCCATCATTATTAATAATAGCAAAAAATTATAAACAGGGAAATAGTTAACTGTTTAACCCACCTATGACAGAAAATTATTTTAACACCATCACATTGTGTTTTTAAAGAACATTTAAAGATACAGAGAAATGCTTATGGGATAGTAGGTGAAAAAAAGCAATGTGCAAACCTATATATGTGATGTTCTTGATTTTATTAAGAAAAGTACACAAATGACTAGAAGGAAATGTGCCAAATTGTGAGTATTCCGGGCTGCTGGGATTACCAATGATTTTATTTCTTTCCTTATATTTTTCCATATTCTCCAAATTCTCTAAAATGAAAAAGTATCATTTTTATAATCTGGAAAGAAAAAATATCGCAAAATACAGCAAAATGAGTTTGCTAATATTTACATTTCCCACCTTTTGAGTAAAATGAAGTATTTTAAGAAAATGTTTTGCTATCTAAACTTCTATTTGGGGTGGTAGTTTATATTAAAGATTAGAAGATGCTTTTATATTAAGTAATATGTTCAGTTTTTTAAAAGTTAAAGTAGATTAAGTGATAACTCATGAAGGAATTTTGTTAGCATTATTTTTTTACCCACGCTTCCTGTTCTTAGAGTTGACTGATTCTGAATGAACTTTCTTTGTTGATTATATTCATTTTGTATTTTAAACTGTGGTCTAAAATTGTACCACAAGCCTAAGGTACAGTTCGAGCATGATCGCCACCCTGTGTTTATTTGAGAAAATGCTAATGTATATTGAAAACCAATGTAGTCATCTCATGAGTATTTTGAAGAGCCTCATGACGCCGGAAGTGGTCCCTGTGCCAGCCGCATCAGCATCACCTGAGAACTCATTAAAAATTAAGGTTTTCAGGCTTCATGGCAGACTACTGAGTTAGAATCTTATTTTCAAAGATTCCTGGGTGATTTGTGTGCATGATAAAGTCTAAAAGCCACAAATATGAAAGAAGTATATCTCCAAAAATACGAATTATTTTGCCCCACTATTACACGTATAGTACAACACTCATTATTTGTGGTAATGGTAGTGTAAGGGGTATGTATTTGATCCACAAGTCAAGGGTGTAAGAAGTGGAATTTTAACTTTATCTAATTGCACATAACTTAAAGACCCCATTTTCTGGGGGGTGGGGGGGTATGTTGAAACTGAATCTTAGTAAATTCAGTATCTCTCTTATTGCTTTTCTCTGAGGTAGTCAAGTTCCTGTAAATGTCTAGAAGGTCGGAAGAAGGTGAGCATCTGATCTTCCATAAGCAAGGCATTCTATTGGCACTTGCTAAAATGTTAAGTATCCTCTTTGGTCCTTTGTTGTAAATCTATGTAGCTAGCTGTTAGACTATCATTCATTCTTATTGTTGGGGCTACTTCAGGTCTGGCACCCCCCTTGCTACTTTATCCAGCTATTTCCATGCTATGTCAGCCTACAGGGAAATCTGTGGGGTGATTTCTCCACGACATTTGCCCAGGAATGAAAAATGAGAAAACTAACCCTTCAAAATTTATGCAGAGTAGATTATATATATATTATATACAATTACTGTATATATATATTAGATATACATACATATAAATACATATATATAATAGACACCTCTCACAGCCATTTCTTCTCAGGGATCCTGCTGACTTCAAGGGGGTTTTACCTGGGAAGCCAAATATAAGGCCCTTTTCCTTTTTGATCTCCAGACACCTATATCTCAGGACTCTGATTTTCCTTTATCTTAACCCACAGGTTGAGAGGAAGGTCAGATCTCTTCATAGAGACTCAACAGGTCTCAGAGCTTTTCTCCCCGACAACCCTCCTCACAACTCAAGGCACAAAGGTTTAGATTTTTGAAAGCCAAAGGCCATTTTTGTATAAGGGCCATTTTGTAAAGGCCCATGTTCAAGTTGACTGAGTGGAGAAGGGCCAAAAGTTACAGAAATACAGGGAGAAAAGTTATTTTAAAATATTGTGCCACATGAATGATAGGATATAAACCTTATCTTTATATCCTATTATTATGATAGTGGAGTGTGCTCAGGATGGCTGGGAACACAACCATCGAGTGTTCTCATAGAACAAGAAGGCTGGGAGTAGAGACAGGGATCCTGTATTGAGAACATTATAATCTGTGAAGGCAAACTGCACAAAACAATACAAAAGCCAAACAAAATATCAACAATAGTAAAATAGGTTTAAAAGCAGTACCAACTACTCTATTTAGGGCTGTCAGTGGCAAGTTATAACACCCAAAGGTTGAGTTTCAAGAGTCCACCCCTGAATTGGCAGTTCTCAAAATTTGGCATGCATCAGAATCATACTAGGGCTTGTCAAAACATAGCTGTCTGGGCTCTGCTCCCAGAGCACTAATTCAGTAAATCCGAGGTAGGCTCTACAATTAGCATTTCTACCAGATTTGCAGATGACGCTGATGCTGCTGGTTAGGGACCACATTTTAAGAACCATTGCTCTGGCGTCAGCATTCTCCATGGATTTGCAGGTTCTGCACACTCACTCTAAAATCTATATTCAGCAGCTCTTCCTGATATCCCTTATCCTTTTACTTGCAACCCCAACCCACCTTGGCTAGTGTCCCTTGGCTCGTTCTAACCTCCTTTCCAAAAATGGCATAAGTGAAATCGAATCTCTATTCCTGATAGTCCCTCTTTTATGCATTTCTTTAGAGCTCAGAAACACTCCTTGTTCTGTTTCCCCTCCATACTCATTTGTTCCAGAATTGTGATTCTTCTTGTCCATAGTAACATGGCAGGAAACACAGCTTAAAATTTAATGGGACTCCTCTAAACCAAACTACTGGTTCAATGAAATCTCTATCAAAACCCAGTGACTTTTTTTTCATAAATAGAAAAATTCATACTAAAATTTCAAGATTCTCAAAGGATCCCAAATAGCCAAAACAATCTTAAAAGAAACAAAAACCTTGAATAAAGCTAGAGGTCTCACTACCTGACTTCAAGACTTACTACAAGGCCACGGTAATCAAAAGAGTGTGGTGTTGGCATAAAAACAGACATAGACCAACGGACTAGAATACACCCTAGAAACAAACCCTAACATACATGTTCAAATGTTCTTTTGGCAAGGCTACCAAGACCATTCAATGGAGAGGGAATAATGTTTTCAACAAATGGTGCTGGGATAACGATATCCACATATAAAAGAATAAAGCTGGCCCTTT
This sequence comes from Phataginus tricuspis, assembly GCA_029783875.1. NCBI lineage: Eukaryota > Metazoa > Chordata > Mammalia > Pholidota > Manidae > Phataginus > Phataginus tricuspis. Next base: position 29,731,458 of record JAQQAC010007890.1, read on the forward strand.
ACCTTACATCATATACAGAAATTAACTCAATGAATCAAAGACCATCCATTGTAAATGTAAATGCTGAAAGTATTAAGGACTTAGAAATGACACCAAAAACACAGTCAACAAAAGAAAATAGATAAATTGGACTTCATCAAAAGTTAAAACTTGCATTCGAGGACAGAATGGCAATGGGAAAAAAATGCTTGCAAATCATCTCATGAGTTAATAACATGAAGAACTACTACAACTCAACAAAACACAACAGCCCAGTTAAAAAATGAGCAAAGAATTTGAAGAGATAATTCTCCAAAGAAGATACTCAGATGGCCAATAGGCACATGAAAAATAGTATCACTAATCATTAGGGAAATGAAAATCAAAATCACAATAAGATGACATCTCCACCCATCAGGATATAAAACAGAAACAAGTGTTGGCGACCGTGGGAAGAAATTGGAACCTTTATGCATTGCTGGTGGGAATGAAGACAGTACAACTGCTGTTGAAAACAATGTGGCAGTTATCAAAAAATTTAAACATGGGGTTACCATATGATTCAACAATTCCACTTCTGGGTATATATCCCAAAGAATTAAAATCAGAAACTTATACTGGCATTTGCATACTGATATTTGTAGCAGCATTATTTATAATAGCCAAAAGGAGGAAAAAACCCAAATATCTATCTACTGAAGAATGAATGGATAAACAAAATGTGACATATACATACAATGGAATGTTATTCAACCTTAAAAAGGAATGAAATCCTGATATGTACTACCACATAGATGAACCCTGAATACATTATACTAAGTAAAATAAGCCACATACAAAAGGACAAATATTATATGTTTCCACTTATTTGAAATACATAGAGCAGTCATATTCATAGAGACAGAAAGGATGGGGTTTTCATAGGACTGGAGGGAGACAAAAATGAAGAGTTACTCTTTAGTAGGTATAGAGTTCCGGTTTGGGAAGATGAAAATTTTCTGGAGATGGATGGTGATGATGTTTATCCAACAATGTAAATGTATTTAATGCCACTGAAATATATACTTAAAAATGCTTAACATGGTGAATTTTATATTTTGTATATTTTATCACAATAGAAGAAATTAATGGCATTTATATTGTGTCCTCTGGTGAAAAAGTTCACCTTTTGGGAACAAGACCCTCTAGACAAGCAGAACCTAGGGTGTTAGGACTAGGAAGCACCATAGATGTCCCAAGTGGACAACTGAGAGCAGTGGTGGTAAGCGCGTCTGCTCATACTGCCACCCCTTGGATCCAGAACCCACACAAACCTATTGTATATACAGGACTAATAATGATACTTGACTTAGGGCATATAATGTGTCCTGGCAGATGGTACCTTATTATTATTGCAGGGTTATCATCTCCACACTGGCACTGCAGCACCTTCCAAAGACTATTTCATCACTCTTTCAGACCAGCATCTTCTGGGTGGTACAGGTTGTGAGAGATCCACAGGGTCCCATGGTCTTGTGCCCACTGCTACACCTCTTTTCACTCAGAATGGGCCTCTTGGGGTTGCCATCACCATGAGAACATGCTCCAGGGAGCTGCTGCGCTTCTAACCTGCATCCTAGAATGAGACACACGGAGCAGAGTCATCCCAGGTGTTCCACAGCCCAAAGCAGAATGACCTTAGCTGATCTTCAGAAGCAGGAAATAAGTGCTTATTGTTTGCCACTGAGATTTTGTGGCTGTTACACAGCATCTTTGTGGCAGTAATTGTTTGGTACACTTCTATATCTTTTCCCAAAAAATTTCTTAGTTTATCTTGTTCATTTTTCTCATTTCTTAAGTGGAATGCTTCCCTTGCTTATTGACAATATTTTTAAATCTCAAAACTGCATTCAAAAATGAGTCTTCTTCTCAGAATTGTTTTCATCACATACCACAGCTTTTGATAAGTAAGCTCTCAGTATTATTTTATAATTTTTAAATTTCAATTTTGACTTGCTCTTTAGCTCAAGAAGATAATTTTTACCTTACTGTCCTTTTGATGTTAATTGTAGTTTACTGCATTGTGGCTAGTGAATGTGAAGTGTATTTCTAATTTTTGAAATTTACTGTAATTTTCTTTGTGAACAAGCATATGCTTGGTTTTTGCAAATGTTCCTTGGACAAGAACAGTATGTATTTTCTGTTATGGGACACTAAGTTCTATTTAAAACTTAAGAGCAAAGTCACTGAGAGTTTAATCAAGATCCTTCACAGCCACTATGATTCCCCTCCCCTTCCCTCCTCCTTCATCTTCTTCCTTCTCATCCCCCTTCTCCTTCCTCTTCTTCTTCTTTTTTTTTTTTTTTTTGTAGGTTTAAACTTTATTCCAAAGGTTCCCCTTTAGCAGTAACCACAGCAAAATCTCTCCAGCCCTGTTTTTCTATTTGGCAAATCAATGCAGGTGTCCGATACCACTTTTAAAGGTTGTGTAGTCACAATATGTAAGTACACATATACATAAAAGCAAATCTTGAAAATATGCACACGAACCAAACCAGATCTCACTCTAGCTTATTCAGTACTTACAAGCTTACCACGTGAGCGAATAATTACGTATTTACTTTGCATCAGAGGACACTGGACTGTTTTCCCATTACTAAACCATTCAGTCACACAAACATCTTTAGAGCACATCGTAGGTGTTTAAGAATTGAAGAAAAATCAAATAGACTCTTAAATTTTAAGAAAACTTTGGAAGAACAAATGTGGAAATTCTTTACATAAAGGTTAAGCCAGAACTTAATTCATGCGCTTCAAGAAATTTTTAGAATTGGGATTTTGAGGATCAGTACACAGACATTTCAATTTGTACACAATTCTTAACGTACGTACCAAATATCTAGAAAACCGTGTAATTGTCATTTTTTCTCAACAGTTATTCCAGTGACTTTCCAGCTTAAATTTTGGAGGCAACTTTTCCTTAATAGGATATCAAGTACCATATCTTCAAATATTGATATGCTGTTACATCAGTTTCACTAATTCACAACTTTGAATCATACACACTACCTATGCAGATTTTCAGTCTTTCACAGCACATTAACAAAGTTTCTAGGAAAACTGGACTACCAAGACCAACGATGTTACAGACTGCACAAAATTCTGACAGGAGAGCCAAGATTAAGGAGTGGTTTTCTTTAGGAAACCTACCAAAAACAACACAGGAGTAGAAGTAATTAAAAATGTTCACATTATATTAAATGCACGACTGACTCCAAATTGCCATCTAGTTTATGTTTATATTACAGGATATAAAAACAACCCCCATTATGGAATGTTAAGCTGACACCCAAGACAATCAAAGCCTCCCATATTCAATACCCTACTATTTTCTGGTTGTACCAAAAAATAAACAACCAGCGAATGATTTCACCTCTTAAAAAAAAGCATTTACGCTTAAAAAATGGGATGAGGTGGGATCCCCTCCTTCTTAAAAATGTTTCTAGAGCTACTAAAAAACTTGCCACTTACAAAATAGTTGATAAAAATACTCCTCTGGATTGTACAAGGGAGACAGGAGCCACTGATAAGACATGGTATATGACATTAATCAGACTTGGCTTCTTTCCTGCTTCATCAGAGGCTGGACTCTCGTTTTCTGCGGATAAATCTTCTTTAGCTTCCTGGTTCGGCCTGCTTTCTCTTTGCTCTCCTTTTCCCTTTTGTTTGCACTTTCTTGTCTGAAGATTTATCCTTTCCTGCCGCCTTTTTTGGCTTCGTTTCCACTTTCGCAGGAGCAGGTTTCTTCCTCTTGGGCATCGTGGCGGCGGGGCGGGCGTGCCGGGAAGCTGGGCTGCCTGGCCGCCGCCGCTCTTCCCGCCGTCCGAGCTGCTCCTTCCTCTTCTTCTTAACCATCATCATTATTACTTGTCTACTCGGTGCATCAAATTCTAAGAAACATGTATTAAATTCTCCTAATAAAATTGTAGTTGAAAATGTTGTATTTTTAAGTTTTTGCCTTAGTTTGCTACTATAGTTTCTGATACATAAAGATTTGTGACATATTTTCTTCATTTATTGGGCTTTTATCATACAAAATATTTTTCCCCAGTGTAATAATGCCATTGGCCTTGAATTCCAATGTATCTGAAATTAACACTGCTACCTCTGCTTTCTGTTTGCATTGGCCTTAAATTTTTGCTCCTTTGTTCTTTTAAAAATTTTCTACCTTATTAGAAAAATAAGTTAACAAGTTTCCTTCTCATTGCCCAGTCACATCCACTCTGAAGAAACTTATGTTAAGTTTAACACCATTCTCTTAAGTTCATAAATAATTATAAACATGTTGTGCTAGGGTGAGTAATGGCCCTTCAGAATACCTAGGCTCTAATTTCTGGAGCTTCTGAATGTTACCTTATATGGAAAAAGGGTCTTTGTATATATGACTAGGTTAGGAATTTTGAGATGAGAAGGTTATCCTGGATTATCTGGGTGGCCCCTGAATGGAATCATAAGTGTCCCTGTGAGAAGGAGAGATTTGACACAGAAGAGGAGAAGACAATCTGATAATGACAGTAGATAGACACAAGCCAAGGAATGCTTGCAGCCAATAGAAGCTGGAAAAGACAAGGAAGAGACTCTCGTCTAACAACTCTGGAGAGAGGGTGCTCCATCTACACCTGATTCCAGCTCAGTGTAACCGATGATTTTGGAACTCTGATTTCCAGAAGTGAATGTGTGTTGTTTTAAGTCACCAACTCTCTGCTGCTGTAAATTTTTACAGCAGATAGAAAACTAATATGCCAAACATTTTCCCTTTTTTTATATTTTAGAAATATGACATCATGTTTTACAGTGCTAACTAGACTTTTTTCCTCTAGATAATGTATCAATTATATCTTTACAGGTCAGTTATCTCTAAATCCCACCCTTTTTAATAACCACATGATATTCCAGAGTATGGGTATTTCATAATGCATTTAACCATTCCTTTGTGCATGGACATTCTAGTTTCCAGTTTCTTAGTGACAATATAGTTGACTCTTGATTGTGGGGGTTAGGGGTGCTGAAACCCTGCACCGCAAAAAATCTGTGTATATCTTTTGACTCCCCCAAAACTTAAATACTAATATAGCCTACTGTTGACTGGAATCCTTGCTGATAACATAAAACAGTTGATTAAATACATATTTTATATGTTATGTGTATTATATACTGTACTTATAATAAACTGGAAAAAAAGGGTTTTTTCAATTTGTCACAATCTCCAAAAAAAAGTCCAATATGTTTATCAAAAAAAAATTCATATATAAATGGACACATGCAGTTCAAACTTGTGTTTCTCAAGGTCAGCTGTAGTAAATAAACACACGTGTGTGTGTGTATGTTAATTGGGATTTTTGGAGGGGAGGGGAGAGTAGATTCATGAGAAACTATGGGTAAGTACATTTAAAATTTTAGTAAATACTACCAGATTACTTCCTAGAAAGGCTGTAACAATTCATATTCCCATCTGATCTGATTTCCCTTGGTACAAGTGAAATTTATCATCTTTTCATATTTTTTGGCAATTTACATTTTCTATTTTATGCAATGGTTAGTTCCTTTGCACATTTTTTTCTTTGGGTCATATGCCTCAACTCTTTTTCTGTCATAGGTTTTAGAAATATTTTGCTGGTCTTTCAGTTTAGTCTTTGATTTTACTCCTCTTTCATGATCCTGTGACAGAATTCTCCCAGTTCTTGACTAGTCACATCTAAAGAAGGCTGAGAATCTAAAATATCCTCCTCTCTATGCCCTAAATCAAGAAATCCCACCAGTAAGGTCCTCTAATATAGTATTTTGGAACAGATATTTCTCACATGTCTTTCATTTTAAATCCATCATTGCCTGCCTGATGGATCTCAATGGCTTAACCTGCAAAGATGCTGAAAGAATACAGAGTATCAGTTAGTACGGGCTAGGTTATGTTGCAGTAACAAATGATCTAAATCTCAGTAGCTTACAGCAAAGGTTTATTTCTTGTTCACATTACATGTCCACCACGTTGGTCATCTTGGCAAAGGGACAGACTATAAAAGCTTCAGCATTTCTGACACACGTTTTGCTCACATTTCACTGGCAAAAACTAGTCACATGGTCATGCTTGAGTTCACTAGAGCAAGGAAATGAAATCCTTCTACAAGGTAAGTCACTGAATATCTATGAAAAGTATCAGTCTACAATACACACACTGACATGTGCAGGCAAATGGAAAAATCACAAGTCATATGGGCATTCAGTGGCTGGAAACAAACCAAGACAAAAACAGAACAGGCAATTCCTGGTGTTAGTGAGATTAAAGGCTTCTCCCAGAGCTTTTATCCTACTGAGGTATAAGAGTCAACTTCCTGTGGCCCTTTAGGCAGCCACTGGGCTGAACATTCTCTCCAGGTTCAGAGGCAGGACTCCTCTGAGGCTGCTGGCTCCCTAGTCTTTCTCTAGCTTAGTAACATCCGTGCACAGACGTGTCCCTCTTCCTGTATCATAATGCCCTACCTCATCCTTTCAAGAACCTGAGGCCTCATAAAAGAGACTTTTCAGGATCAAGCTGCTCTCTAGAAGAGGGGTAGTCAAGGATGTTTGTCCAGAAGACTCTAGAACTCAACATGCCGTTCTTGGTAATTTCCCCTTGGCTTCTTCTTCAAAGCCAATTATTCTAATTCATCCTAGTCCTTCACATCTTTGCCATATACCACCTCCACTATGTGCGTCTGGAGATCTCATCTTTCTTACAGCATGATCGGCAGTTTCCTTCCCTACCACTGTGGTAATCAGTGCTGCTCCCTGATGTCTGGTTCTTTCTTGGACACATGGTAGGGTGAACTTCCTGGCTCCTTTGAGGTTCGTTCTCTGATGAGTTTTGGCATCAATGTGAGTAGAACTGATGTTTGTCACTTCTGGGCTAGAGATTAGTTAATGTGAGACCCTCTAGAACTCCCTCTTTTCCTTCTGGAAAAAGCCCACTGATAACTTAGGGTTATATATATGTATTTTTACTGTTTCATAGCTTAGCCTATCTTGACTGAAACTCTCAATACCCTTTTTAGATATTTAAATACATGTGACAAAGATATTTATGATAATCTTCAATATGTCTTTAGATACATAATGGGTATAAAATGCTCCATAATTCTTAAGGTACAAATATAGTACCAGTACTCTTATCTCTCCAAATCAAATTTAATTGGCTCAAGCACCCAGATACCATTTAGGTGGAAGCTCAGAATCACTCTGCTGGGCTTTTCCTACTGACCCTACATTGATTTTTCTCAATGTTAAGTTCACACACCTGTATCACAATCATCTCGGGTATCTGTTAAAAAAACAGACTTCCATGGTACCCATCAAATCAGAATCTCTGGCAGTAGGACCCAACATGCCCCAAATTATTATTCTGCACAGATATTTCAGGCTTAAGTTACCTTGTCTTACCTTGCCTCTCTGATTCCCACATGACTTCCAGACCAGCACTGTCCAGTAGAATTTTCTTCAGAGACAGAAATGTTCTACACATGCACTCTCTAACAACTAACCACATGTGGGTATTGAGCTCTTGAAATATGACTAGTGTGACTGAGGAACTGAATCTTTAAGTTAACTAAATATAAATTTAAATAACAACATGTGGCTTGAGGTTACCATATAGGACAGTGCAGTTCTAGTCTGCTAGTCCTTGAGAACAATAACTGTTATCAATTCTGTGTGTGCACTGAATGACCCAGTAAGTAGAAACTGAAACAGACAATAGGCCTGTGCTGTTTCCATTTTTGAGGTTCCTGGTATATTAAGAAGAAATACCTAGATAGGAATACAAAAATTGTGGTATATTTTAATTGTTCACCTTACACGTTTTTTTCTTCTGATGAGGACTTTTAAGAACTACTCTCTTAGAAACTTCCAAATATGCAATACAGTAATATTTATACTCACCATGCTATACATTATATCCCCAGGATGTATTTATTGTATAACCAAGTTTGTACCTTGACTCCCCTTCGTCCATTTTGACTACCCCATACCCCTCACCTCTGGCAACCACCAATCTATTCTCTGTATCTATGAGCTTAGTTTTTTGTTTTGTGTTTTTTAGATTCCACATATAAGTTAAATCATACGGTATTTGTTTTATATTTGGCTTATTTCTATTAGCATAATGCCCTCAAGGTCCATCCATGTTGTCACAAATAGCCAATTTTCATTCTTTTTTGATGGCTGAATAGTATCTGTGGTGTGTGTGTGTGTGTGTGTGTGTAGATAGAGATATAAAATATTTTATCTGTTTGTCCATTGATAGACATTTAGGTTGTTTCCATATCTTCACTATTGTAAATAATACTTCAGTGAACGTGGGGGTGCATGTATCTTTTTGAACTAGTGTTTTCGTTTTCTTTGGATAATAACTCTGAAGTGGAATTGCTGGATCATATGGAAGTTCTTTTTTTTAACCTTTTGAGGAACCTTCAAACTGTTTTCCATAGTTGCTACACCAATTTCCATTCCCATCAACTATGAACAAGGGTTCCCTGTTCTCCACATTTATTACTTACCTTGCATTTTCAAAGTTTTATTGTCCTATTCTCAAGATAATTATGGTATTAAAATATTTAATCGTAGACACGTTGGTGTCTGATGACAATGCCTAATAATCAAGAGTAATTTAATTACCTTTCTACATTCACCTTAGTAAATATAAAAGATGTATTAAGACAATGATAAATCCTGCTTTAGAATCTTCCATGTACCTTTATTTAAATGTGCACGTGCAAATACACCAGTGAGTACAAATCCAATCACTAACACAGGGTAGAAAGGAATTTAAAATGAAGAATATAGTTCACTGAAAAGCTAATTCTTCAAATTTAATACTAGAAGAGTATACTGAGAGAGGCTGTAAGAAAATTATTTGGAGATTTCAGGACTTGAGGTTTTCCACTTAGACTTATCAACCATTACTTTACCTGTCTACCTCCATCAGAAGGAAACAGTTAAAGGAATGATATTCTGTAGATTTCAAATAACATTAACACTTCTTTGAAAATAATTCATTGTTCTAGCTCTATTCAGTTAATATAAAACCCTGGAGACTTTATAAACAAGACATTCTTATCAGCATGGAAGGGAGCCTAAGTTTTAACTCTTGCCTGAAATGAGGGCAAGGGACTATGTATAAGGTAGTCATCATTAAGTATATTTATCATTCATTTCCCTGGATTTTTATACAATAAGCTGAGGTGCCAAGTGCAATTATACATGGACTATAGAAAATTATACATAAATCTGAACAAGAGAAAACCCAAGTTTAAATAGGTCAGGACCAGGGAACAAATTAGAATGCATATATGCAGGCCACAGTTTCTTATCTAGGTACTAAAGCTGAGCTAAAATTTGATTCAGAGCTTCATGAAAGCCAAAGTAAAAAAGCAAACACATCCAGTTACATAATCTACTTAAGTAGCCTGTAAGGAAAACACATCAGTTATTCAAGGCTAGACAAGCCTTTCATGAGACTTGGCTGTGAAGAAAATTCTCTCATAGTATTTTCCATAGGGACTGTAAAATGACTGAGTGCACAATAGCCCTACAGTCAGTGTACTACTGGGCTCTGTGGAGCTTCTCTTCCAGAATTCTATTAATGTATGCAGAAGTTAGAATATTTAAAAGGCAAGTCAATAAAGCATCCTCAATAGGGGGTGAGGAAGAGTTCTGTGTATATAAGCTCAGGATACTGTGGTAAGGTATGCAGCTTTCTGATGGACCACCTAATATTCTATAGCTGACTAAAGGCTGACACACATTATTTAGAATTCAGTAATCCAATTAGCAGATGGTAGGTGGATGACAGCCTTTTGTGAACAGTGAGTCATCCTGTTGAGATTCTCACCTAAATAGGAATATTTTTCTTCACATAGTGGTGGACAGAGACAGCACCTTCAGGCAATCCAGGATTTTCCTTAAAAAAAGCAGCTCATTATAAACAAAAATTAAGTGTTCAAATCTATAAAATTCTATCAAGTAGAGCAGATGATCTGCAAACTCACAGGTCTTTTTTTTTTTACAAAGTTCACATTAGTCACCAATTCTTGGACATCAATAGACTTCAAATCTGGCAACACTGGATGTTCAACAACCTGCTGGCTGAGCATAGAGTGCTTACTCACCCTTTAGGTATTTGGATCCTTGTCGGAGAATGAATATTTGGATTGAAAAATTTTCAAAGAAGAAATGATCAATTGCTCACTCTGGCTATAGGAAAATCTGAATAATGCTTCCATGAAATGTATGGCTTTTAGCAAAGTCAATGGCCAGAAAAATCTGTAAGAATTACTTGCAAACATACTCTTAAGAAATAAATCTGGTATTTAGTTACTGGATCTCTAAATAAGCAAATAAAAAGAGGACATGTACCAAAATAATTATTTTAATTTTAGAAAAGATATTTATCCATTCTTTCTGACAGATGGTAAAATTCTGACAAAATCACCTATACATTAAAGTTCATTATATCATCAGTATTAGGGAAGATAACTATCTCTAAAGCAAGGTAGAATTTGACCAAATAATACAAAAGTGGTTTCAAATTATTTAGATATAGGTGAAAAACAAGGAAGGCCACAACTTACCTATTTTATGCTACTTGAAATACTTTCTGATCTGTCTAAACACAAATTCTACTCATTAAGGTCATGCAGAAGTCCTGGTTTCATAAGAACTAGGATTCTACATTGAACTCCTGGGACTTAGCCTAAAACTAGTTTGTGTCCACAGAGTCAAAGCTTGGAAAATCATTGAAAGCTGCAAACATTCTTTTAAAAACAAAGTTTACTTGTTCGAATTATAAATATATACTGTCAGCAATTTAGAAAACAGAGTTCAGAATATTTTCTTTTCCAACTTCTTATTTTGAAAAATTTCAAACCAACAAAATACAGACAGAGATGCAGGTCAAGGGTCTTGCCTGTTACTTATGCTGTCACAAATTCACTCAGCTTCTTGGCAGTCAAGGTGAATGGAGAAAGCAGCCAGTTAAATAATCCACATTGCCTAGAAGGAGAAAACATCAGTTACTCAAGGGTAGTCAAGTGTTTCATGACATTTGGCTGAGAGAGAATGCTTTTCTGTTCACTTAAGAAGGAATACAAAGCAGTATCAGATACAACAATCCTACAATAGCTGAATTGGTGAGTTCTGTAAACTGTGTCACCTAGAAACCCTCAGTGTTAACATAGGGTACATGCTATGAAGCCTAGGGGTTAAGGGCATGGATTCTAGAACCCAACTATCTAGGTTTGAATCCTGGCCTCATCACTTATTGTGTGACCTTGACTAAACTGCTGACCTTTTCTGTGCCTTAGTTTCCTACTTTATGAAGTTTTATGATGAATAACATCGCCTACTTAAAGGGCTGTTATGAGGCTTAAATGAGTTAATACCCATAATGTACCTAAAATAGTACCTGGCACATAGTAAGCATCATCATTATTACAGTAAATGCTAAAATAAAGGCATGCACATCATGTAATATTACAGAGGAAGGACTCTTACATCAACTAAGGGCCTGAGGGAAGGAAAGAGGATGCCTGTGCTGGGTCTAAATCTTGGTCTACTATGTAACTGCTGTTTGTATGACCTTGACCAAATGTGTAAACTTTGTATCCCTACCTGCTAAAACACAGATACAATGTCAGTTGTTGCTATGATAAGCTGATATTTATAAAATTAAATGAGATTATATATGAGGATTAGATGAGCAAATGTAATGGAGTAGGGAGCATCGCATGTATAACTAATTGTTTCCTCTTGGATCTGGTGGGAGAGTAAACACATTACTCTTGCATTCAACTTTTACATATATATTTTTTCCCAATTAAACAGTGTACTTAGTTTAGAAGTAGTTGTACACAAATGTTTATTCATATTACAACAAAACTACCTAGGAGAAATGGGATATAATTAGCATTGGCTTTTTTTTTGCATCACCATGGAAATGCCTTGGTATAGATATGACCATTTTTGAGGCACATTGTGCTTATCAGAGAGAGGAGGTAAATATAATACCTTGATTTCCCTTAGGCAAAACTGGTTGCTCCCACATCTGTGTCACTTTATATATCCCTTAATTCACTTCACACAGAATTCTTTTACAGCGTGTAGTATCTTGTGTTATACACATATAAAGTTGCAGTTCATTCATCACTCACTTTGTTTAAAAAAGAACTATGGCAATTAGTTACAATTTATATACTTACCTCCCTTCCAAGACTGTTTCTCAAATAACTGTGTCTTATCCATAGTATCTGAACAGAAGCTGGCATGTAATATACTGACTCTTAATGTTTGGTGAAATGATCTCAGTAGGATTTGAAATGTGCTGTTACAAGTAAATGAGTCTAATACAAAGTGGAGGGAGGGATTACTTAGGGTTTTATGTGGGGGAAAAAAAAAAGGCTGGAGTAGTTAAGTGATTTGCCCAAGATTATCTAGCTGGTTAATGGCCAGAACCAAGAAAAGAATCTCAAAACTCCCATCAACCGTTCAGAGGACAGTCCACTATACTAATCTGCATTTCAGACCCCAGTAATTTGGTGTCTTTCTCTACTACCTCACAAAAGCTGCTATTGTTGGTTATCGATCACTTTTGTGTTGCTAAATCCAGTCAAAGCTTTTCAACCCTTGATATACTGGACCCATTTGTGTTCTCTGACTCTGCTGACCCCCTCCCCATCTTACAATTCTTTCCTACCTTGGCTTCAGAGGCACTATACTTACCTAGGTCTTGACCTTTCTGGCTGTTGTTCCTCAGACTTCTTCGTGAGCTTTTGTTCATCTGCCACTCCTTTTTTTTTAGGAGAGCAAGATACAGGCTTTTATTTAGAGATAAAGTGAAAGGACAGAGCTCCTGGCTCATGCCAGGAGGGGACAAGAGAGCCCCCTGCCACTCCTTTTTAAAGTTAGTGCTTCCCAAGACTCTATCCTTGGTCCTCTTTATTGTTTCTTTTATATTTTCTCCCTGATTGATCTCTTCGATGCCTAGAACTTACATTACTAATTATAAGTTAATGTCCTCTAAATCCTTTTTTTAATTTCTCATTCATAAACTTGTGTAACTCAACTGCTACTGGATATTTCCCTTTGGATGTGAAGGTTCCCTTGGTCAAGTCGGTTGCACTGTAGTCTTTAAGGGAGCCTGATACATTGCAGTCTTCTTTTCCAGATTAAGGAGGCAAGAGGCCGGTGATCACTTCACTACTTACCGTCTTAGCTCCCTGTTGCTGCTGTAACAAATCACCACAAGCTTAGGGGCTTCAAACAACACAAATTTATTATCTTACAGTTGTGGAGATCAGAAATCCTAAAATCAAGGTATTGGCAGGGCTGTGTTCTTTCTGGGGGCTTTTGGAGAGAGCCCTATTCCTTGCCTTTTCCAGCTTCTAGAGACTGCCTGCATTCCTTGGTTCCATCTTCAAAGCCATTAATGCAGATTCTTCAAATCTCCTTCTCTCTGACCTATGCTCCCATCATCCTATCTCCTTCTCTGACTCTGACCCTCCTGCCTCCATCCCAGAAATATAATCCAAGATAATCGCCCTATCTCATGATCCTTAACTTAATCACGCCTGAAAAGTCCCTTCTGCCATGTAAAGTAACATATTCACAAGGTTCTGGATATTAGGAGAAGAACATCTTTGGTGGGGGGGGGGGCAATGATGTTCACAGGCATTATTCTGTGTACTACAAGTGACAAAGTTGGTATTGATATTACCTGTGGACCGAGAGCTTCCTAATGCCAAACTCTGGAATTAGACAGATTTTCTAACTTTAGAGCCCAGGACCAGGCACCCTTAACCCAACCAGGCCCTGCTCCTGGAGAAGGGGAGAACATCAGGCCAGTTCCCTAAATGCAGCCTCCTTTAAAAGAAAAAGAGTGGGATGGGTTACACATGTACAGTTTCTCTTTTCAAATTCCCCAATCAGGAGGTCACTGTCCAATGGAGGAGTGAGCTGGGGGTGGGGGTGGGGGGCGGTAGGTGCAGCTAGAGGCCAGGAGTACTATATTAATGGATGTCACTACGTATGGAAGGAGACATCATGAGTGGATAATAAGTGTTTCCCCAACAGACATATCCCTATCTGAACTCATCATCATATCCTACAAATTCCATCATCCTTCTAGAACTGCCACTACCACCACTTTCTACTAACTTAGGTCAGAAACTTGCAGATAACCCAGATTCATCTTCTCATCTTGCTAAATGTTTCCACCATCTATTCCAGCACCCACACTAGAAACCTGGCCTACTCAGTGCTGTCAATTCTACCACCTCAAAGGTGCTCACATCCTTCCGTTCCTCTACATTTCCATTGCCAATACCTTGGTTAGGGCTCTTGTCACTAACCTGGAGGACAGCAATGGCCTCAAAGCTGGTCTCCCTGCCTCCAGCCTTGCTCTTCCTGTCCATTTTCACCTCCATACCTTTTACTCATGAAGCTTCCTTTGCCTGGAATTATGTCATTTGCCATTACTCTCTCCAAACCCCCACACCTCCCAGTCTCCATTTGCCTAAGCATTAAGCAGAACTAGCTACCATCCGCCAGGATCAGATTTGCACCTAGATTACTCTGACTCCAAAGTGCATGCTCTTAAATCCTCTGCTCCACTGCCGACCTTTATAAAGAAGGTATTTTCAAAACGAATGGGCTTTATACTTTTAAAGCGCCTTTGCACACATGCTTTCCTTTGAGCCTCACAACTGTCCAATGCAGGAAGGATAGGTATTTTTATCTCCATTTATAAATTGAGGAAACTTAAAGTTGGGGGAATTCAAGGCTTGGTCCGTCACACCCCGCTTTAAGTTAACGAGTGTCACTCAGCAGGCTTCCCACATTAACCGCGCACTCAGCCCCTTCCGGTCTCACTCCATGGAGAACGTTCCTGCACTTCGCAGAAGTAGCCGATGGGGTCTGCGCCGGCCTGGAACAGGCCACGGCTCTTTCCACCACAGGACCCCTGGAACCTCGCGGCGGCGATCACTGTGGGGACCTTCCCATCCGCAGTGACGCGATCGATGACGCCATACAGTGACGTATGGTGACGTACTTACCTGAAGCCGGGTGCCGGCAGGGCAGCCACACCCTGGGGTCCTCTGCTCAGGAGGGCAGCGGGTCGGGTGGGTGGGGGAAAGCCGCAAAAACAGCCTGAGCCGACCTCGGCGCTCTAAGCACTCGGACCCCGCGGGCCCGCGCCCGAACAGCTGCTAAGTGACGCCAGCGCGCATAAGCGCATGCGCGGCCACGGCGGTGTGCGTGGGAGCGGGCGCGCGCCGCGGCGGCGGCGGCGGCGAGGACGGCGGCGACGGCAGCGGCCGAGGGGGCGGTGGCTACGAGGGGGGTGCGGAGCCGGCGGAAGAGACGTCTGTGCCAGCGGCGAGGTCGCAGAGGAATCTCGTTGGGGTGAGTCGCAGGGGCCTCGCAGGGGAGGTGGGGCCTGGCCGCACCTGCTGCGCGGGCCCGGGGCGCGGAGACGCGCGCCCCCACCGTACCCGCGCACTGCTCCACGCCCCTCCGCCGCTTTTTCCGGGGCGGGAAGGAGCGGGGACGGGGGCTGAAGAGGGTCAGTTCCTGGGCGCGGGCGCTCTGGGAAGCGGCGGCGAGGGGCCGGCGCGGACTCTAGCCCTGCAAGGTGTAGTGGGAAGTAGGTGTCTGGGGACTTCGGGGGCCTCCGCCAGGCTTCCAAACAGAGGAGTCGGATTCAGGAGAAGCCCGAGTTCCCAGAGCAGTTTGGCAGCCTGCCTGAGGCGAGAGTACAAGAGACCAAGGGGAGGCGGAATCGGGGACGCCGGGGTTGGGGTTCGGAAAGTGGCACTGCTGGGGCTTTCATCGCCCCTGCCCTGGCCAGGCTGCGAGGAGGAGCCGGTTGTTATGGAGAGAGTTGTGAATCAGTGCCTGCGTGCGGCGTCAGACACACCCACAACCTAGGGAAGGCGTCTGTCAGCGAGGACAGGGGGCGGTCAAACTGTTGCCGAGACTTTCCGATTTCACATGAATGTGCACGTGCTTAGTGCACGGACAGAACTTTGTCGCAGGCATTTTATCACATTGTTGCTACAGATTTTAAGGCCAAGGAATGGATATCTATCCTCAGTTCTTACTTCCACATCGACTCAAATCAGCTGTTTACTTCCCGGAACCATATTGCATTTGTCGTTATTAGGGCCGAGGAAGTGTGGAGGCACTTTTTTTTGTTTTGTTTTCCTTAAAAGTCGTAGAGACTTGATATTTTCTAAGGAGAAACTACAGATTCTCCTTAAAGTGTGGGCCAGAAAATGCTGATGGTCAGACAAGCCACAGCATAACGGTGCAATAAATCATTAGCCCAGCGCTCTCATACTCTGCCTGGACTCCTAAGCGGTAGATGCGTGGTGGTCGTAGCGACCGTGCCTAGGAGAAGAAGTCAGTCTTTTCTGGCTGTTGATTAAGGCAATGCTTAGAACCGGTAGGATCATAGACTATACTGTAATTTAGTGATGATTTGTGCAGGAAAATTGAAGAAATTACTTCCAGGTTCTCCTTCAGCTCTAAAATTCTGTGATTCAGTTTTAAATGAGGATCTTTAAAGTTTGTTTCCTGAGGTTCTCACATATTGGAATCAGTAATAACCTTGCTCCTGTAACAGGGTACTTGAAATTCAGTGTCTCTTGCTCTCTGGACTGTAATAGCTTTTAGGACAGGAATTGCACGGTGTCTCCAGCACCTATAAAAGTGCTTGTCACAGAGTAGGCACCCGATAGGTATTTGTTATATATCACACCGAGATATTTGTTATATATCAGTGTATAGCAAGCATTTAGTTAAGTCCTTCAAGTAGTTAATACATGTGCCCCCTCTGCCCAGTATTATGCTACATGTGGGAGGAGTATTGTGGGATTACAAATGACATAGAAGACCTGCCTTTTTTCCTTTGCTAGTAGACGAGCTCTACTAGGAGAATAAAATTATGAAATGAAAGGAAGTGGTATGTTAAGAACTATCTGAGATGCTATACTTTAAGTACAATAGCAATTTAGAAAAGATAAGACTTGTGGGCTGAATTAGTGAACTCTTTGGAAGAGGTAAAATATCTGGTTTTTAAAAGAAGTATATAATTTGAGTCAGAAGAGATAAATGTTGAGAAAATAGTGTGAATTTCGTAACTGGGGATTATTGAGGAGCTTTCATGTTGGGTGAGTGGAGCAGAGGGTCTCTGATAGGGAATATTGGAGAGAGATGAGGTTAAGTAGGTTGGGAAGGGTAAGTGTCAAACTAAGGCCGGCTTATCAGCATCCCACTGAAACCAAGATAGAGCCTGCTTGCTGTACGGGGTGGGAGTTGTGTTAGTCAAAGTAGAATCTTAGAGCAAGAATAAGTATTATCCTTACTTAAAATTAAAGGGTATTTTAGTGAAAACAGGACCAGGTTGTTGCATACTTCTGATTTCAATTAATAATTTGAATAAATGCCTCACTAATATGCATGTGTCTTAATGTATTTAGTCAGCAGTGTCTGTCTCCATTTCTAAAATTCATCTCATATGCTTGGGCCATTCCACTGGAAATTTACTGAAATGAAGTACCAAAGCAATTATCCAGCCACTCTCAGTGACACAGTTTTGCTTGGGATTATCTCTTATAGGGCCCAGGAGCTTTGTTGTTACTGCTGATCCTGTAGGAAATAAAAATAATATTAGCTGGGAAAGGAGTCTGTTTGGAGAAGAATACTCAAAAATACTGACAAAAAATTTTGAGAAAATTAAAGATGCTGCTGCTGACTATTGGAACCTTTGGTCTTTGCAATATCTTTTGTTGTTATGTGGAAATTCTTTTGAGTGTGTGTAACCCTGAAGTTGAATTGCTAACCTGAGATGTGTAAAGTTGCACCACCAAATGTTGCATTATTTAACAACTTAGCAAATATTTATTGGGTGCTGGCTATGGTTAGGCATGGTATTGGGTGCTGGGAAGACAAGGAATAAGACACAGTATAACTCGAGATACTAAGAGTTCATTAGAGGAAACCAGCTACTAACCATGATATGTTGTGATAAGAGTTCATCACTTTTGGAGTGAATAAAATGCTGAGGGAGAAGATCACTTTGGCTGGGGAAAAAATCGATAGAGCCAGGGAAAGCTTTAAAAAGAAGAGGATAGAATTTAGCCCTTAAAGTTAAGTAGAATTTTGCCACATGTAAAAGGGATAAAAAGCATTCCAGGCAGAGAAGAGAGCAGAAGCAAAGTTTGCCAAAGATTAACATTGCTTGGGGTTTGGGAAACCTTACATTGTTTCTTACAGGCTTCTTGTGTAGCAGAAATGATGAATTAGGAAAGGTATGGTTGGAGCCAAATTATGAGGGGTCTTCCATTCCATTCTGAAAAGCCTAGATACTCACATTCTACCCCCCCACCTCCCCCTCATGTTGGTGATGGGGAGCCTTGGAAGGTAGAATAATCAGATCAGGAAGTTTACTGGCATTTGTTATTCAGAATTGCATAGAGTGGAGAGGCAGGGAGACCAGTTGTGATACAGGTGAGAGATGCTGGGAGCCTGAAAAGAGACAGTAGGCATTGATGGATTGTAGAAATATTTTAGGATTTAAAATCTCTAAATGTTATGACCATCTAGAGGTGAGAAAGGGTGAGAAGTCAAAGATGACATGTCTAGCTTGATTATGATGACATTAGAAAACAGTAGGAGACAGGTCCGCAGTGGAGAGAAGACATGATGGCATGCTAATTTTAAGGTCCCTGTGTGGAGTTTAGAGAGATTCCAGTTAGGTAACTGGAAATTCTATTCCAGAGTTTGAGGCATTTTAGGAATAATTGTATTGTAGTGACAGCCTTCAAGGCTATAGAAGCACCATTGTAGGAGTTAGTATGATAGTTAACTCTGGACTTGAAAACCTGAGGTCATATATCTTTTATGCCACTTAGGGGTCAGGTTGGCTGACCTTGGGCAAGTTATTTAATATCTCTAAGCTTAAATTTCTCCTGAAAAGTTGATAATACTTTAGAGAATTGTTGCAGAGATTTAAATAAGGTAGTTTGTGCACAATGATTAGCACAATGCCTAGCTTACAAATACTTAATAACTGACAGCTGTTGCTATTAGTAGTAGTAATACTTAATAGTTGTAGAGGTAATAAAAGGTATAACTACCCAGAAAAGTGGACAATGAAAACTGGAAAGGACAGGGAGTGGAACTTGTGGAAATCATCACTTAGATCAAACTTAGTTTGGTTCGTATCTTGGAGATGCGTCAGAAATACCTGGAGGCCTTGGTAAGACACAGATTTCTGGGCCTGCCTCCATAGTTTGTGGTTCAGTAGGTCTGAGGGGGCTTGTTGAACAAGGTTTCTGGCGATGCTAATACTGACATTCCCAAGAGCACCTTTTGGAACTACTGTTTAGAGAGTAGATGAAATACAAGAAACCAGCATGGGGACTAACAAGATTGAGGTTGATGGAGAACCAGGGGAGAGTTTAGAGAGGGATATGGAAGTAACAGCTTGCAGACTCTTTAGATCTAAGGTTCTGCTTTCCAAGTCCATAGACCTCATTTCATTCTTACTTCTGCCTTCTCCAGAATTTGGTATAATGCTTAGCACATAGCACTATTTAAATAAACATTTGAAGGTTCTTAATACTATCCTTGTGAACGATCATACGTACTTCACATGCAGATTTTAGTCATCCTCATCTCTGTTGAGTCACAGAGAAGGTACTGTTTCTAATTTTACATGCATACACACACACACACAATAACTATAGAAAATCTCTTTCAAATAGCTGATGCATAGCTAGGTGCTTGATTTATGTTAGATGCCCTATCTATCCCCTTCCCTCCTTTTAATGTCAGAGAATCCATTTTCCAAAAATAATTGTCAATAACGAGTGTCAAGATGACAATCTGTGTCTTGTATTCAGCACTTTGCAGGTTTTTAAGGTAAGCAAACAATGCTTCCCTGTACTGAGGAAGTTTGCAGTTGGATGGGCAAAACCCAAAGAAAAGAAACAGGAGGATATAGAATCACAGAAATGTGGATGGAGGGGAACCTGAATATAAGGACTTATTCCTTGTTTGTTGATATACTTTGGATCTTACATTTTTCACATACTGAGGACTTTAGGCACACAGCACAAATGTTAGGCCTAGTCTCTGATAGTTATGAGAGAGTTCCACTGCATAAGGAAGTCAAACAATAGTTGTGCAAAGATAAAAGCATAAAGAGATTTCAGGAATTAAATTGTAGCTTCATGACTAACTTGTTAGCTACTCACCATGCTTCCTGGGCTCTTATTCTTATTTATTCTTTCTGCTAATATCTATTAAGTATTTGCTATATGCTAGAAACTGTGCAAAGTGCTGGACATAGAGAAATGATCATTGCTTTGGGCATATAACAGTGGTTTTAGTTAGAGGATATGATACTGTGTGAATGAGTGTGCACAAACATTGTCAGGGGGAAGATATGATGCCTGAATTTTATATCTTAAGAATGTATTGATAAGAGCAGATGTCAAGGACTTTAGGTTAAATTTATTCAGCTTTATGTACAGAAGGAGCCATGAAAAAATAGAGAAATAAATAAAAAATTTTAAGTGATCAGAGAATATAATTTGGTAGAGGAGAAAAAATGTATTGATAGAACTACATAGAATGTGATAAGTGCTTTGTAAATATTTATCACAGACTAGCCTCTCCAATGCTTGTTGAGTGTCTCAGTGTTTAGTTTTGATTTCAACTCATAAGCTATTATAATGTTCCAGAAATTAGGATATGTCATAAATCCATATTAATCCCTTGGGCTACCTTTCGCATCTGTATATGATACAAAAATATATTCTGGCAGTCTGTGTCCTTGTTGTCTTGTTTTGGGAAATATGTTACATGTAAGCAAAAGGTCATTAATAGCTAGCTACTGTTTATCAAGTCAAAACCTTATGCTAGGTCTTCTCTATATGTCATTTAATCCTTATACTAACAACTTTGTAAACTGGATATTATCCCCACTTACAAAAAGGCAACTGAGAATCAGAATGGAAAGAAAAATTTGCCTGCCATTTGTGGCCAGTGAGGTGGGACAGGATTTCAGCCCCAGACTTGGACTCCAGAGTCAGTGTTCTTCATGACAACTCCTGGCATCAACCTGGGACCCTAGCATGCAGATGTAAGACATCCAATCTTCTTTCTGCTGATTTGGGAAAAGTTATTGGAGGAAGTTAGAATTTTAATAACTACCTGAGTGACTGAAGGCAATTTGATAATATTGTTAGGATTGGAGGGGGAAAGGAAGTAGACATCTAAAGGCCTCCCAGTGCTGATTCTTCATGAAGTCATACTGTATTTGACCCAAAAGTTTTTAGTTTACTGACAAGAGATTTTACATAAACATTCAGATTTCCCACCTCCTCATGTGTAAGTGAAAAATCTACTAGAGGAGGAACTTCTCCAAGCTAATGACATTTAAAGTTAAATTCAAGACTACTTTTTTATCACTTAGTGAAAAATACCTTGCTTCTCACCCCAAACAATGTATACTTGTGATTTCCTAGCTAATCTCACTTCTCCTTATACATGTATTCCTCCCACCCACCCAAGTGTTTATTTTTTAATCTGTGTACAAATTAAGTACTTGATTGTGTATTCTGTTTATCATCTGATGTTCTCATCTGATTTGGTTTATCCCTTTTGGGTCCTATTGTATACATTCCCGAAATATTGAATGTAATTATCTTTGTAAAGCATATTCAGTTTCAGCTAATTTCACAGTTAATATTTTATGAAGTTATAAACAAATGGATAAATATTAAACCAGAATTAGTTATCTATTTCTCTGTAAGAACTTAGCCCAAAATTTAGCAGCTTAAAATAACAAACACTTCTTCACAGAAGTGGGTCAGAAATTCAGTTGCAGCTTAGCAGGGTGTCTCTGGCTCTGAGACTTAATGAGTTACTGTCAAGCTATGACCAGAGCTGCAGCAGTCATCTGAAGGCTTGACTGGGGCTGGAGGACCTGTTTAAAAAATGACTGTTTCACCAGGCTGTTGGCAGAAGGCCCTACATCTTTAATTAGGGTGTTTGAGTGTCCTCACAACATGTGAGCTGGCTTCATGCCGAGTGAGTGATGGGAAGAATGAGCAGAGAGGAAACCACATGCCTTATATGTACTATCTTGAATGTACACATGGCCACTTTGCTATATTCTCTTTGTTATAAAGGAGTCACTAAGTCCAGCCCACACTTGAAGGAAGGCAATTAGGCATTTTTGGGGGGTGGGTCAGAGAATTTGTAGACATATATAAAAACAGCCATAAATCTTTTGTCATATGAAGCCATTTCCTTAGCTGAAATTATCGGCCTCTGTTGTAGCACACAGTATAATTTTTCTGATTTGAGTATTGACAGTATTTTCTAGAAACATTCTGAAGAAAAGCTGGTGGTTTTTAAAATTCAAAGCAAGTTTTCATAAATTAAGATTTGTTGGTGATTTCTTTAAGTTTTGTACCTGTTTCAATAGCTTCAGTGTCAAAACAGCAAGAATGCACTCATTTTTTGGAGGGGGGAACATTAATGTACAAATACATAGCAACATTATGGTGACTAGACTACCACTCCCCCTATTACAAATCCCCACCACATACCCCATTACAGTCACTGGCCATCAGCGTAGGAAGATGCTATAGAATCACTATTTGTCTTCTCTGTGTTATACTGCCTTCCCCGTATCCCACCCCGATACATTATGCATGCTAATCGTAATGCCACTTTTTCCCCCTTATCCCTCCCTTCCCATCCATCTTCCCCAGTTCATTTCCCTTTGGTAACTGTTAGTCCATTCTTGGGTTCTGTGAGTCTGCTGCTGTTTTGTTCCTTCAGTTTTTTCTTTGTTCTTATACTCCACAAATGAGTGAAATCATTTGATACTTGTCTTTCTCTACCTGGCTTATTTCACTGAGCATAATACCGTCTAGCTCCATCCATATTGTTGCAAATGGTATGATTTGTTTTCTTCTTATAGCTGAATAATATTCCATTGTGTATATGTACCACATCTTCTTTATCCATTCATTGCTGATGGACACTTAGGTTGCTTCCATTTCTTGGCTATTGTAAATAGTGCTGTGATAAACATAGGGGTGCATCTGTCTTTTTCAAACTGGGCTGCTGCATTCTTAGGGTAAATTCTTAGGAGTGGAATTCCTGGATCAAATGGTATTTCTATTTTGAGTTTTTTGAGGAACCTCCATACTGCTTTCCACAATGGTTGAACTAGTTTACATTTGCACCAGCAGTGTAGGAGGGTTCCCCTTTCTCCACATCCTCACCAACATTTGTTGTTGTTTGTCTTTTGGATGGCAGCCATCCTAACTGTTGTGAGGTGATATCTCATTGTGGTTTTAATTTGCATTTCTCTGATGATTAGTGATGTGGAGCATCTTTTCATGTGCCTGTTGGCCATCTGAATTTCTTCTTTGGAGAAGTGTCTGTGGGGATCTCTGCCCATTTTTTAATTGGATTGTTTGCTTTTTGTTTGTTGAGGTGTGTGAGCTCGTTATGTAATTTGGATATCAACCCTTTATCGGATATGTCATTTATGAGTATATTCTCTCATACTGTAGGATGTCTTTTTGTTCTACTAATGGTGTCCTTTCCTGTACAGAAGCTTTTTAGTTTGATATAGTCTCACTTGTTCAGTTTTGCTTTTGTTTCCCTTGCCTGGGGAGATATGTTCATGAAGAAGTTGCTCATGTTTATGTCCAAGAGATTTCTGCCTCTGTTTTTTTCTAAGAGTTTTATGATTTCATGACTTACATTCAGGTCTTTGATCCATTTTGAGTTTATGTTGTGTATGGGGTTAAGCAGTAATCCAGTTTCATTCTCTTACATGTAGCTGTCCAGTTTTGCCAACACCAGCTGTTGAAGAGGCTGTCATTTCCCCATTGTATATCCATGACTACTTTATCATATATTAATTGACCATATATGCTTGGGTTTACATCTGGGCTCGCTAGTCTGTGGCTCTGTTCTTGTGCCAGTTACAAATTGTTTTGATTATGGCTTTGTAGTAGAGCTTGAAGTCAGGGATTGTAATTCTCCCTGCTTTATTCTTCCTTCTCAGGATTGCTTTGGCTATTCGAGATCTTTTGCAGTTCCATATGAATTTTAGAACAATTTGCTCTAATTCATTGAAGAATGCTGTAGGTATTTTGATAGGGATTGCATCGAATCTGTAGAGTACTTTAGGCAGGATGGCCATTTTGACAATATTAATTCTTCCTATCCATGAGCACGGGATGTGTTTCCATTTTTTGGTATCTTCTTTAATTTCTCTCAAGAGTATCTTCTTTTCAGAGTATAGGTCTTTCACTTCCTTGGTTAGGTTTATTCCTAAGTATTTAATTCTTTTGGATGCAATTGTGAATGAAATTGTTTTCCTGATTTCTCTTTCTGCTAGTTCATCATTAGTGTATAGAAATGCAACCATTTTCTGTGTATTAATTTTGTATCCCACAACTTTGCTGAATTCAGATACTAGATCTAGTAGTTTTGGAGTGAATTCTTCAGGTTTTTTTTATGTACAATATCATGTCATCTGCAAACAGGGACATTTTCACTTCTTCCCTGCCAATCTGGATGCCTTTTATTTCTTTGTGTTGTCTGATTGCCATGGCTAGGACCTCCAGAACTATGTTGAATAAAAATGGGGAGAGTGGGCATCCTTGTCTTGATCCCGATCTTAAAGGAAAAGCTTTCAGCTTCTCGCTGTTAAGTATGATGTTGGCTGTGGGTTTGTCATATATGGCCTTTATTATGTTGAGGTACTTGCCCTCTATACCCATTTTGTTGAGAGTTTTTATCACGAATGGATGTTGAATTTTGTTGAATACTTTTTCAGCATCTATGGAGATGATCATGTATTTTTTGTCCTTTTTGTTGATGTGGTGGATGATGTTGAAGGATTTTCGAATGTTGTACCATCCTTGCATCCCTGGGATGAATCCCACTTGATCATGATGGATGATCCTTTTTATATATTTCTGAATTTGGTTTGCTAATATTTTGTTGAGTATTTTTGCATCTGTGTTCATTAGGCATATTGGCGTGTAAGTTTCTTTTTTTGGGGTATATTCGCTTTTGGTATTAGAGTGTTGTTGGCCTCGTAGAATGCGTTTGGGAGTATTCCCTCCTCTTCTACTTTTTGGAAAACGTTAAGGAGGATGGATATTAGGTCTTCACTAAATGTTTGATAAAATTCAGCAGTGAAACCATCTGGTTCAAAGTGTTTTGTTCTTAGGTAGTTTTTTGATTACCAATTCAATTTCCTTGCTGGTAATTGGTGTATTCAGATTTTCTGTTTCTTCTTGGGTCAGCCTTGGAAGGTTGTATTTTTCTAGAAAGTTTTCCATGTCTCCTAGGTTATCCAGTTTGTTACCATGTAATTTTACATAGTATTCTCAAATAATTCTTTTTATTTCTGTGATGTCCGTCGTGATTTTTCCTTTCTCATTTTTAATTCTGTTTATGTGTGTAGACTCTCCTTTTTTCTTGATAAGTCTGACTAGGGGTTTATCTATTTTGTTTATTTTCTCAGATAACCAGCTCCTGCTTTCATTGATTCTTTCTATTGTTTTATTCTTCTCAATTTTATTTATTTATGCTAATCTTTATTATGTCCCTCCTTCTACTGACTTTGGGCCTCATTTGTTCTTCCTTTTCTAGTTTCATTAATTGTGAGTTTAGTTGTTCATATGGAATTGTTCTTCTTTCCTGAGGTAGGCTTGTACTGCAATATACTTCTCTCTTAGCATGACCTTTGCTGCGTCTCACACATTTTGGGGTGTTGAATTATTGTTGTCATTTGTCTCCATATACTGCTTGATCTCTGTGTTTATTTGGTCATTGATCCGTTGATTATTTAGGAGCATGTTGTGAAGCCTCCATGTGTTTGTGGACTTTTTCGTATTCTTTGTGTAGTTTATTTCTAGTTTCATACCTCTGTGATCTGAGAAGCTGGTTGATACAATTTCAATCTTTTTGAATTTACTGAAGCTCTTTTTATGGCCTAGTATATGATCTATTCTTGAAAATGTTCCATGTGCACTTGAGAAGAATGTGTATCCTGTTGGTTTTGGATGAAGTGTTCTGTAGGTGTCCATTATTCCATCTGTTCTAATACATTGTTGAGTGGGTCTGTCTTTTTACTTATTTTCTGTCTGGTTCATCTGTCCTGTGGAGTGACTGGTGTTTCAAGGTCTCCTAAAATGAATGCACTGCATTCTATTTCCCACTTTAATTCTGTTAGTATTTGTTTCACATATGTAGGTAATCCTGTGTTGGGTGCATAGATGTTGATAATAGTTATATCCTCTTATTGGACTGACCCCTTTATCATTATGTAACGTCCTTCTTTGTCTCTTGTGACTTTCTTTGTTTTGAAGTCTATTTTGTCTGATACAAGTACTGCAACTTCTGCTTTTTTCTCCCTATTAGTTGCATGAAATATCTTCTTCCATCCCTTTACTTACAGTCTGTGTATGTCTTTGGGTTTGAAGTGAGTCTCTTGTAGGCAGCATATAATGGGTCCTGTGTTTTTATGCATTCAGTGACTCTGTGTCTTTTGATTGGTGCATTCAGACCATTTACATTTAGGGTGATTATCGAAAGGTATGTACTTATTGCTATTGCATGTTTTAGATTTGTGGTTACCAAAGGTTCAAGGGTAATTCCCTTACGATCTAACATTCTAATTTAACTCACTTCATATGCTATTACAAACATAACCTAAAGGTTCTTTTTTGTTGTTGTTCTTCCTTTTTCTTCCTCCTCCATTCTTTGTATGTTAGGTATCATATTCTGTTCTCTTTGTCTATCCCCTGATTGACTTTGGGGGTAGTTGATTTAATTTTGCATCTGCTTAGTAATTAATTGTTCTACTTTGCTGTGGTTTTATTTCCCCTGGTGACATCTATTTAGCCTTAGGAATACTTCCATCTATAGCAGTCCCTCTAAAATGCACTGTAGAGGTGGTTTGTGGGAGGTAAATTCTCTAAGCTTTTGCTTATCTGAGAATTGTTTAATCCCTCCTTCAAATTTAAATGATAACCTTGCCAGGTAGAGTATTCTTGCTTCAAGGCCCTTCTGCTTCATTGCATTAAATATACCATGCCACTCCCTTCTGGCCTGTAAGGTTTCTGTTGAGAAGTCTGATGATAGCCTGATGGGTTTCCTTTGTATGTGATCTTTTTTCTCTCTCTAGCTGCTTTTAAAAGTCTGTCCTTATCCTTGATCTTTTCCATTTTAATTATTATATGTCTTGGTGTTGTCTTCCTTGTGTCCCTTGTGTTGGAAGATCTGTATACCTCTGTGGCCTGAGAGACTATCTCCTTCTCCACACTGGGGAAGTTTTCGGCATTTGCCTCCTCAATGACATTTTCTATCCCCTTTTCTCTTTCTTCTTCTTCTGGTACCCCTATAATGCGGATATTGTTCTGTTTGGATTGGTCACTCAGTTTTCTCAATATTCTTTCATTCTCAGAGATCCTTTTTTCTCTCTGTGCATCAGCTTCTTTGTATTCCTCTTCTCTAATTTCTTTTCCATTTACTGTCTCTTCTACTACCTCTAATCTGCTTTTAAATCCCTCCATTGTATATTTCATTTCAGATATGGAATTTCCTAATGATTGAATCTCCGTCTTAAATTTGTCCTTGAGTTCTTGAATATTTTTCTGTGCCTCCATTAGAATGTTTATGATTTTTATTTTAAGGTGTCTTTCAGGATGATTGGTGAGTTCAGTTTCATTTGGCCCTTTTTCTGGGTTTTGTTAGATTTTGGTCTGAACCAGGTTCCTCTGACATTTCAAAATTGTGTATGGTGCCCTCTAGTGCCCAGAAGCTCTAATCTCTGTAGCTGCTTAGCCCCTAGAGTGAGGTTGGGGGTCTTAGGGGAGCGGTGGTCGTGCCTGGCGGGAAGAAAGAGCTGTTTTCTGATTCCCAGCTGCAGTGTCTTTCTGCAGTATCAGATCCAGTGGGCTGCACACACCTGTGTATGCCTCTTTTCTTGGCGTCTCTAGCTGTTGTAGGCGGGGCCTCCCTCTGGCTGGCCAGATGCCACCACAGTGACTGCGGGTTTGCAAGCAGGTGCCAGCAGGCCAGAAGGAAGACGCAGCAGGCTGTGTGTCACAGTGCGCGGGGCCTCGGAGCTGAGTGGGCAGGCCGGGGGATGGAGCGCCTGAAGCTCTGCAAAGTTCCGAACCTGCTGTGCAGAGTGCACCCAGACAACCTTTTCCACCTAGCCCTTCTCCCGCTTAGGAAACTCCATGCAAACCCCTCCACTTCAGCAGTCCTCTCACTGCTAGGCCTGTCATATCGCCCGCCTTCCTTTGTCCCAGAGTGGCCGGATGTGGATCCCCGTCCTCCACAAACTGCCGAATGCCATTCTCTCAGGCACTCCGCCTGTCCCCGCTCCTCAATCCCACCAACCCCCAGAGCACCACACAGTGTAGGTTTGTGCTCCAAAGCAGACCTCCAGTGCTGCGTGTTCAGCAGTTCTAGGTTTCCACCCCCTCCCCACTCTGTTTCTCTTCCTCCCGCCAGTGAGCTGGGTTGGGGGAAGGACTTGGGTTCCGCAGGATCAAGGCTTTCATATGTTACCCTGTTTTGTGAGGTCTGCTCTGTTCATGAGGTCTGTATGAGTCCGTTGCAGCCTTCTTTCATGTTGCTGTTTTAGGTCTAGTTGTATTAACTATATTTTCACACTATATGTGGTTTTGGGAGGAGTTCTGTGTCTCACCTCTCATGCCACCATTTTGAATCTCATGACCTTTTTTAAAAATAATTTTTTAAGGTGGTAATATATGAACATGGTAGAAAATTAAAAAATACAAAGGGGTGTACAGCAGAAAGTTAGTCTTCCTTTCATCTTCAGCCCACAGGCATCCAGTTCCTCCATCTGGAAGCTTTTGCCACACTGATTCATTAATTTATTCATCAAATTTTTATTGAATGTCACTAAAATACCAGGCACTATTGTAGTGTTTGGGGATGGAGGAGAGAACAAAATAAGCAAATATCTGCTCCCATTCATGGAGGCTTCCATTCTAATAGGGATTATTAAAAGTAATTAAGGTTCCTTTATATATTTTCAGAAATATTCTGCGTATATATGGCATATTCTTATGTTTATTCTTTATTCTTAAACATGTCACCTATCACATTGTGTTACATCTTGCCTTTTCCTCATTATATCTTGGAGGCTTGTCCACATTAGTGCCAGAAAAGCTTGCCTCATTCACTTTAGCAGCTGCTTAAAACTCCATTGTTTGGATGTTGTCAGGACAAATGTGAGACGGTGACATAGGCATGAAAGATTACTGACTGTCCCATCTAGTGTACTCTTCCAGGTTATCTGTACTTTTCATTGTCTTTGAGCTGCTTTATAGTTCTGTAAATTGTAGGCAACTGATAGTAATGCAAATGATTCTTGTCCATAAAAATACAAATGAATTATGTCCAGTGGAATGCAATTGAATGTTGTTCTGGGGATATTGGCCAGTTTGCATCTATTTGTAAAGCAATTCCAGATAGCCTTTGTTCATATATGTGTGTTCTTTAATGTTTCCTTTGAACCAATTATAATATCATACTGGATGCTTCATTAATTAATGAGGTAAATAAAATCTTTGGGATGTTTTATGCTTGTATGTGTCATGATTTTACTTTTTAAAAATAATAAATACTTTAAACAGATAAACTAAGTCCCTTTTCAATGGACATTTCATTTATTTATAAAGCAGCTAATACCAGTTTTAGACAGTTTTTACTCACTAGGAAAACCTGTGCTATAATGAAGCAGTACTTTATGGTGCTTTGCCAAGGAGATTAATGGATGAGACAGTTTTGATAATTCTGCCATTAACATTATGACCTAGTCCCTGCCCTCAAGGAGTTTATAGTCTAGTGGAGGAGGAGAAGAAATTATATCTGATAAAAAGTCCAGGGATATTGGGTAATCTAGTAAGGGAGAGCTAAGGTTAAGGTCCCCTTAAGACTGAGTGAGAAAGAGCTGCATGGACTTTTCTTCCTCACAGCATCTGCTTTTTCTTATAGGCCCTTGGTCTGTGCTAGCTCAAGCAGAACTGGACATCTCTTTCTTTGGGATGCTGGGTGCTGGGGTACTTGTTTTTAATGCTGGCTGTGGAACTAACCAAGTCTTGGGGATTCAAATGTAATCCCATGGCTCCAGCTGCCATCAGAGTGATTTATCTGTTCTTACTGATGGTGGCAATAGCAGAGGCTATAGCGGAGTCACATAGTTGGGGAGGAAGTGGGGTTAGTGGTTATATCCAAAAGTCAGGCCAAAATGTGAAACTCAAGTATTGTCAACATTTTCTTTGGAAGATCCTTTAGTCCTACAAAGTACCATGTCATGGTTTTTGTAATGCAGGCTTTTCCCAAAATAAGCTAATTTGAATTATGAGAAATTAATTTTAGTAGAAGTTTTATTTGACAGTCCTATTTTGACTCAACACCTCACTTTATGACTTGCCACCATTGCTAGGCATTTCAAAGGCTTGCCTCAAAGGCAGCACTGTGGAGCTGTCCTTGCAGTTAGTAACTGGTGGTTTGGTAGAGTTTCTTCAGGTGCTTAGCTTGCTCTTGAGTAGTAATAATACTGTTGTGGGTAGTTGCATTGTTTTCATTGATTTCTTTGCTTTCTGTACTATTCTGTCACTCCTCAAGGCATCAAAGATTTAATTACCTAAACATTAACATATGCACACTTTAACTACTGAAGTAATTTTGTACTGTTTATTTCAGTGGTTATTAAATTCTTTTGACGTGGAGACATCACCCTCTTGAGAGTTTTTAAGGAAGGGTTCCTGTAAGGTGGTATCAGAGTTCTACCACTTCTCTACCTTTCTGTTTTTCTATAGGGCCTTCAGTGAATTCTTCACTGACTCCACTTACTGATCAGTGATTGTGAAACTTCAAATCTCATACCTTCTGTTTCAGGCTTAATTACAGCAAGGAGCATATAGTCATTCATTGGAGTGGTGGATAGCTCCCACTATTTCTAACTCCTTCCATATAGGTAGTTGAATTTATATAAGTTAAATTTGAGTATGATGTGACTCCTTTATGGTAAGAACTGATTTAACTGAGGTAGAATTGGGGAGGAAATTCCTACAGCTTCTCTTTCATCCATGCAAACGTGTTGACTTCCTGCTAGGTTATATTAAATGCTGTGGGTACAAAGGAGAATAATTTATGTTCCCTGTCTACAAAGAACTTGTAATCTAGTAGGGGAGGTAGATTTAAAGGTACATATTTATAATATAAACTGGTAACTGCTGTGATAGAAATATATCCAGAAGACTATTAGCTTAGAATTTATATGCCATGAATACTTAGCTGTCTATCAGTACTTCCAAGGAGATATCTTAATAAGCTTCAGTATTGAGAGAGTGCTTCCTGGTCAAGATGACACCTCATTAGACCCAAAGAATAAGGCTTTACTTATTCAGGGGGTGAAGGGACTATGTTTTTGGCAAGAGACGGCAAAGTATGTCAGGTAAGTGGTTACTAGTTTTGTGTTGCTGAAGCATAATGTGAGAGGGCATCCTTCCAGAGGAGGCTAGTGTGGTCAGCAAGGGTCATTTCAAGGAGGGCTGTGGATGCCCTGTCTATGGCCAGCCCAGTGACCATAATACAATACAATTACTACAATTGTATTAATAATGTGATCACTGCTAGCCACTATTTGTTAACCACTTACTATATGCCAGGAACTATATTCAGTGCTTTATAGTTATCATCTCACTTAATCCTCTGGGACATTAACAAGTGAAAATATGGAAGCACAGAGAAGTTGAGTAACTTATTCAAGGCCATGTCTCACAAATAGAGAGGGGATTCCTAAGTTCAAAGGTCTGACTCCAGAGTCTTTAAATTGGAAATCATTTAAAAAGTGTTGAGCAGGGCAGTAGCCTTCATTTTACACAGATGGAATTAAGGAGCACAGAATGGGAGGTAGTGAGATAGGTGAGAGATTACTGAAACCTGAACTAGAATACAAGTTATTAGAAAGGCATAGGAGGGCTGGATTAGAGGAATCTTTAGGAGGTGAAATTAGAAGAATTAATTGATTAGATACGGTAGGGTCAGGAAGAGGAATGAATCAAGGGAGACTTATGGGTTTTTAGCATGAAT
Organism: Phataginus tricuspis; assembly: GCA_029783875.1. Taxonomy (NCBI): domain Eukaryota; kingdom Metazoa; phylum Chordata; class Mammalia; order Pholidota; family Manidae; genus Phataginus; species Phataginus tricuspis. The sequence continues at coordinate 29,763,696 of JAQQAC010007890.1, forward strand.
TACTGTGTGGTGATACCATATATTAAGGTAAAGGACACCTGGAGGAAGATAGGGATTAAGAGAAGATTAGTTGGGTGTTGAATATGTTGATTTGAGGACATGCAGTAGAATCACATTGAAGGCATGTGAATCTACACATATAAATCTGAAATCAGAGGAGAGGTCTGGCCTAGAGATAGAAATTTGGAAGCTGAAACCAGGAAGATAGATAAACTCACTGGGAATGCAGAGCCCTAGGAAACACAACTCTTGAGGAGATAGTAGTAAAAGAAGAGACACAGACAAGAGTGTCACAGAGGCTAAGGGAATAGAGTTTCAGGTTATGTCCAAGAATGTGACATGCAGCAGAGATGCAGGAAGATAAGAATGGAAAAGCAAATTTTGGGTATTCCAATAAAGAGGTCACTGATGACCTTGGTAAGAGCGATTTCACTGGAGTGGTGGGGTAATAGTGAGACTTCAGTGGGTTCAGGAGTGAATTGGAGATTAGAGGAATCCAGGGGTATAGATAATCTTATGAAAAGTTTGAGTAAAAACTGAAAAAGGAATTAGAAAGTATATGTGAAGTACAAGGTTGAACAACTAGCTCTAAATTCTGCATACTGTCAACCTTGGGGATGCTGGTTTGGGCTCAGTCCAACAAATTTTAAGTTCTTGAAATTTTGGGGAATGTAGACTCATCTCCTGAGAGTTGGGGTCAGCTGCTTCCTTTGTTGCCTCCTGATGAGTCTTTCTATTCCCAAATGGGCTGTAATTTGATATGATTTGTTGCCAATGCAATATATATGTTACAAAATCATCTTCAAAGTACATCATCCTAAATGATATTTTGGCAAAAAAA
>JAQQAC010007890.1:29775941-29825892 GCA_029783875.1 Phataginus tricuspis
ATGGAATTGTTCTTCTGATTTCTCTTTCTGTTAGTTCATCGTTAGTGTGTAGGAAAGCAACAGATTTCTGTGTGTTAATTTTGTATCCTGCAACTTTGCTGAATTCATATATTAGTTCTAGTAGTTTTGGGGAGGAGTCTTTAGGGTTTTTTATGTACAATATCATGTCATCTGCAAATAGTGACAATTTGACTTCTTCTTTACTAATCTGGATGCCTTGTATTTCTTTGTGTTGTCTGATTGCCATGGCTAGGACCTCCAGTACTATTCTCTTAACATTCTTTCATTCCTAGAGATCCTTTTATCTCTCTCTGCCTCAGCTTCTCCTTATTCCTGTTCTCTGATTTCAATTCTATTAAGAGTCTCTTGCATCTCATCCAGTCTGCGCTAAGCCCGTCGATTGCGTGTCTCATTTTTGCATTGTCTTTCCTCACTTCCCTCAGTTCCTCTCTCAGCTTTTGCATATTTTTCTGTTGATCCATCAGTATGGTTATGACTTTTCTGAGTTCTTTTTCCGGAAGGTTGTGCATTTCCATCCCTTCAGGTTCCCTCTCTGGTGTTGTCTGGGTCTGGGTAAGTTTTGTTTTTACCATATTCCTCTGTCTTTTCATGGTGATAGAAGTGGTTGCTGGTAGGTGCCACATATGTCATCTGGGCTCTTTAAGACTTTTAAAAAGAAAAAAAGGAAAAAAAGAAAGAAAAGAAAGAAGAGAAAGAAAAGAGAAAAAACAGAAAGAAAAGAAAAGAGGAAAAAAAATGCCTGCCGGGAGTAGATTCTGTGAGGATGCTGTGGGTGGTGCTGTTGCCCCACTATTCTGCAGCCAAGGCTGCGCCGCTCTGGAAGGCCCTTTGGAGCCCTGGCTGGGGCGGGAACGAATGGGAGACTGCTGATCTCTGTGGGAAGTCTCAGTATGGCAACTTTTTCCCAGTCACCAGCCAAGGGGTCCGACATTCCCCAGGACTCCCAGCCTGCTGGACTGAGGGTGCTGGAACGATCCTGCTCCTCCATTGGCCCCTGTCTCTTTAAGGCTGCTAGAAAAAGCATGCGCTTTTCTTTTGTCCTGGGGAGCCGGCTGCGAGGACCCAGTGCATTCCCAGGCTCAGATACTGCACCCTCTGTCTCTCCAATCTCTGATACACCGTGCGATGTGTGTCAGTGCTCCTGGCGCAGATCACCAGGGATGGTTATTTCGTGGGTCTGTACTTCCACTCCTTCCTGGCTCTGAATCCTCTCCTCCCGCCGGTGCGCTGGGGTGAGGGAGTGCTCAGGTCCTGCCGGGATGCGGCTCTGTGTCTTACCCGCCTCGCAGGGTGCCTAGTCCTCTCAGGCGTAGCTGCAGGCTGGTGTTGCCCTGTATCTTCTGGTCTGCCTTTTAGGAATAGTTGTATTTGTTGTATTTTCATAAATATATATGGTTTTGGGAGGAGATTTCTGCCACCCTGCTCACACCGCCATCTTCCCAGAAGTCCAGTGTATTTATTTCTAAGGTGCTTGTATTGTAGGCTTGTTTTTCTTTCAAAGGCAGAGTCTGGTTTCTTGATGGGCTATGAGAATTTGTGTCAGTGATATCCCATGTTGGTGCTGTAGTTGAGCTGGTCACATATCAAGATTATGACTTTAGGCAAAGAATCAACTGATGAAATCCTAAGGAATAGAGATCAGCCCTGATGCCTATTTTGATCATGATAATAGAGAATTCAATATTAGACGTGAATTAAATTTGGTCCATTAATGTTCAAATCCGAGGCAAGCAGTCTAATCATAAACTCATCAATTATTCAGTAGCATCTTGGGGGTATTAGCGCACAGAATACAGAAGACCCATCGACTGTCTTTTAGAGTTTTTGTTCCAAAACAGTAAAACAAAACATACATTATTCTCTTTTTTAAAATGTGTTTTATTCTCCCACAGTGTAAGTGAAGTTTATGTGTGCACCAGAAGAAGGTGAAAGACAGGCCTCGTATTTGTTTATTCCTGGGGGTCTGTGGGAGATTTGGGGTGAGATTAAGTTTGGAATATGAAAGGGTAATGCTTTTAAAGGAAAATTCCATTTTCTTAATCGTAATAAACATGGACCTCTTGAAATTTTTGCCTAACTTTTTCTGTGTCTAGAATGAAAGTTATTTGCTTGGCATGCGTTGTTCCTTCCCTTATTCTTATGTACACACTGTGGATTTGGCTTTGGCAGTCGATTGGGACCAGTGGCTGTGGGTGTGGGTAGTAACTCCTAGACTACATTAACATAATTACTCTGAGTTGTATTCTTTTTTTTTTCCTCACTGCAGCAGAGAATGTCATGTTGGAGGAATAAAGACAGTGCTCATAAAACTAAAGGGAAGGGATTATATAGGGGAAAAAAGAATGAAAGGAAGACTAGACTAGTATAATTTGTGAACATTTCCTTTAGATTATGTTTTAGAATGGCAAAAAAAACTTATAAATCAAGATTTTAGGTAGACTGATTTCTCAGAATTGACCTTTTTGTTTAATCTCACAATTGCACAGAAAACAGTGAAGATATAAGGGTTTAACAAACTGCATCAGAGTATACACAGTAGAACATTTTTATAACATCTACAAATGAAAAGCCAATTTTCTTTACCCAGACAATAATGCAAATGTTCACAGTAGCTTTGCTACAAAGAAATTAAATTGCTGCAATTGATGATTCCACTGCTTTAATGGGAGTTCATGCTATAATAACCTTTATTAATTAGGAAAATATCATATAATTTAAATCTGGGCAAGAATATTACAGACCCATAAGTTGCCACTGAAGAAATTAAACAGAAATGGCTTCTCCTGTATTTTCAAATATTATTACAACTAATATCCTCTGTGCTTCTCATGACTTTTTCATTGTTTCTTGGCTCTAGGTGCATATATTTTTCTGCTCCCCGCATACAGTTCATGCAGTTTTCAGTGGACTTGGGCCCAGTAAGGCTGAGAACATGAAAAAAGGATAATTATATAAACTCTGAGATCTAAAAGTGATAGCTATTTCTTAGAGTTGCAGTCTGTGACTTGTCATCCCCCAAAGTCATCCAATATTACAGAAACTTGCCTTACAGGGACTTACACAGTGGGACAATCAAGAGCTGAGAACCTGAGGGAAGGTTGGTGGCTGGATGATAGGTCTTTGGATAAACTTTCAGGACTTAGGTTAATAAAATCTGATAACCATCTGCACCTTATACCTTTCTGCAACATAAACTCAAAAAGCTACTTTGTAGGGAGGAGAGAAGAAGTAAGCTTCATTATTTGGGGAAACTTTAAAACATAAAAGAATGAAGCTCAGTTGGGCCATTTGAAATTTATTTTCGTTTAGGATACCTGATTTGAATGCTTTTGTTTGCAGGTATTTGGGAAAGATCTTTTTAATTGGAGATTGGATCCAGAGAAACTAAAGAAGGCTTGAATAGAAAATAAAAATAATACTGCAAATTATGTACCGGGCTATATTTGCCTTGGGAATCTTACATATATTGTGATTGAATAACAGAGTAGCTTATCCCAGCCACAGAATTAGGTATCATTACCAAACTGAGCCAGGAGCATTGCCTAGTCTAGGAGAACACTTCTCAGAAGATGGCCCAAGGCCATTGGTGGGCCCTGATCAAAAATTACTAGCAAAAGTTAGGTGATCACATAGACTCTCATTTATATATATATATATCCTTTGGGAACTTACTAATAACCAATCAAGTGAAGCATTAAGGGTATGTACAATGTGGGATTCATAAATCCACATTAGCATAATACTAGAGTTTATAAATGATTCTGATTTAATGTTCTACTAAGAAGTCTGGTTACTGTGCAGTCTGTACCAACATTGCAAAGCCCCTATTCCAAATATGAACATGCATAAGTTAGAATTATCTTACATTTTTGGAAAGGCGTATCATCAGTGTATATTGAGTGGTTGTGCTTTTCCATTGTTTATATTCTTATTATTATAAATTACAGTTTAACCTTATTCTCAATTTAATTTGTTATAGATTGTTCAGTTGATCCTGGAGTGTATATTGACAGCCATTTGTATTAACAATATTCTTAGTCTGTAGTTTTTCAGTAACTAGAGTTTGTATTGCAGTTAAAATATTAATTATTCTCCCTATATTAGTAAAGGAGATATGTATGTTATCTGCAAAAGGTGGCTTGAAAAAATGACACTGCATTCTTTTTTTTATCCCTTTCTTTTTTTATTAAGGTATTTTCATACACTCTTATGAAGGTTTCACATGAAAAACAATGTGATTACTACATTCATCCATATTATTGAGTACCCCCCCATTACCCCATTGCAGTCACTGTCCATCAGTGTAGTAAGATACCACAGAGTCACTATTTGCCTTCTCTCTACTACAGTGTCTTCTTCATGATCCCCCCCACACCGTGTGTGCCAATCATAAAACCCCTCAATTCCATTCTCCCTTCCTCCTGCCTGCCCTTCCCCACCCCGCCCCTTTGGTAACCCCTGGTCCCTTCTTGGAGTCTGTGAGTCTGCTGCTGTTTTGTTCCTTCAGTTTTGCTTTGTTGTTATGCTCCACAAATGAGGGAAATCATTTGGTACTTATCCTTCTCCACCTGGCTTATTTCACTGAGCATAATATCATATCCTCCAGCTTAATCCATGTTGTTGCAAATGGTAGGATTTGCTTGTTTCTTATGACTGAATAGTATTACATTGGGTATACGTACCACATCTTCTTTATCCATTCATCTACTGATGGACATTTAGGTTGCTTCCATTTCTTGGCTACTATAAATAGTGCTGCGTTAAACATAGGGGTGCATATGTCTTTTTGAACCTGAGAACTTGCATTCTTTAGGTAAATTCCTAGCAGTGGAATACCAAGGTCAAATGGTATTTCTGTTTTTAGTTTTTTGAGGAACCTCCATACTGCTTTCCACAATGGTTGAACTAGCTTCCATTCCCACCAGCGAGTTCCCCTTTCTCCTCAACCTCGCCAGCTTGTTGTTCTTAGTCTTTTCGATGCTGGCCATCCTAAATGGTATGAGGTGATATCTCATTGTGGTTTTAATTTGCATTTCCCTGATAATTAGTAGTGTGGAGCATCTTTTCATTTGCCTGTTAGCCATCTGAATTTCTTCTTTGGAGAAGTGTCTGTTCATATCCTCCTCCCATTCTTTAATCGGTTTATTTGATTTTTGGGTGTTGAGGCATGTGAGTTCTTTATATAATTTGGATGTTAACCCTTGTAAGGTATGCCATTTACAAATATATTCTCCCATACTGTAGGATGCCTTTTTGTTCTGCTGATGGTGTCCTTCCTTTGCTGTACAGAAGCTTTTTAGCTTGATGTAGTCCTATGTGTTCATTTTTTATTTTTTTTCCCTTGCCTGAGGAGATGCATTCAGGAAAAAGTTGCTCGTGTTTGTATTCAGGAGATTTTTGCCTATGTTCTCTTCTAAGAGTTTTATGCTTTCATGATTTACATTCAAGTCTGATCCATTTTGAGTTTACTTTTGTGTATGGGGTTAGACAATAATCCAGTTTTATTCTCTTGCATGTAGCTGTCCAGTTTTGCCAACACCAGCTGTTGAAGAGGCTGTCATTTCCCATTGTATATCCATGGCTCCTTTATAGTATATTAATTGACCATATATGCTTGGGTTTATATCTGGGCTCTCTAGTCTGTTCCATTGGTCTGTGTGTCTGTTCTTGTGCCAGTACCAAATTGTTTTGATTACTTTGGCTTTGTAGTAGAGCTTGAAGTTGGGGAGGGTAATCCCCCAGCTTTATTCTTCCTTCTCAGGATTTCTTTGGCTATTTGGGGTCTTTTGTGGCTCCAAATGAATTTTAGAACTATTTGTTCTAGTTCATTGAAGAATGCTGTTAGTATTTTGATAGGGATTATATTGAATCTGTAGGTTGCTTTAGGCAGGATGGCCATTTTAACAATATTAATTCTTCCTATCCATGAGCAAGGAATGTGTTTCCATTTATTGGTATCTTCTTTAATTTCTCTCATGAGTGTCTTGTAGTTTTCAGAGTATAAGTCTTTCACTTCCTTGGTTAGGTTTATTCCTAGGTATTTTATTCTTTTTGATGCAATTGTGAGTGGAATTGTTTTCCTGACTTCTTTTTCTGCTACTTCATTGTTAGTATATAGGAATGCAACAGATTTCTGTGTTAATTTTGTATCCTGCAACTTTGCTGGATTTAGTTATTAGTTCCAGTAGTTTTGGGGTGGATTCTTTAGGGTTTGTTTTGATTTATAATGTCATGTCATCTGCAAACAGTGACAGTTTAACTTCTTCTTTACCAATCTGGATGCCTTTTATTTCTTTTTGTTGTCTGATTTCCATGTCTAGGACCCACAGTTCTATGTTGAATAAAAGTGAAAAGAGTGGGCTTTCTTGTCTTGTTCCCAATCTTAAAGGAAAAACTTTCAGCTTCTCGCTGTTAAGTATAATGTTGGCTGTGGGTTTGTCATATATGGCCTTTATTATGTTGAGGTACTTGCCCTCTATACCCATTTTGTTGAGAGTTTTTATCATGAGTGGATGTTGAATTTTGTCGAATGCTTTTTCGGCATCTATGGAGATGATCATGTGTTTATTGTCCTTCTTTTTGTTGATGTGGTGGATGGTGTTGATGGATTTTTTAATGTTGTACTATCCTTGCATCCCTGGAATAAATCCCACTTGGTCATGATGGATGATCTTTTTGAAGTATTTTTGAATTCGATTTGCTAATATTTCATTGAGGATTTTTGCATCAATCTTCATCAGGGATATTGGCCTGTAATTTTCTTTTTCTTGTGGTGTCTTTCTTTGGTTTTGATATTAGAGTGATGCTTGCCTAATAGAATGAATTTGGAAGTATTCCTTCCTCTTCTACTTTTTGGAAAACTTTAAGGAGAATGAGTATTAGGTCTTCATTCAATGTTTGATAAAATACATTGGTGAAGTCATCTAGTGGGGTTTTGTTCTTAGGTAGTTTTTTGATTACCAATTCAATTTCATTGGTGGTAATTTTTCTGTTCAGATTTTCTGTTTCTTCCTGGGTCAGCCATGGAAAGTTGTATTTTTCTAGGAAGTTGTCTGTTTCTTCTAGATTATCCAACTTGTTAGCATATAATTTTTCATAGTATTCTCTCATAATTCTTTGTATTTCTGTTGTGTCTGTAGTGATTTTTCCTTTCTCATTTCTGATTCTGTTTATGTGTGTAGACTCTCTTTTTTTCTTGGTAAGTCTGGCTAGGGGTTTATCTATTTTGTTTATTTTCTTGAAGAACCAACTCCTACTTTCATTGATTCTTTGTATTGTTTTATTCTTCTCAATTTTATTTATTCTGCTTTAATATTTATTATGTCCCTCCTTCTACTGACTTCGGGCTTCATTTGTTCTCTTTTTTCTAGTTTCGTTAATTGTGAGTTTAGATTGTTCATTTGGGATTGTTCTTCTTTCCTGAGGTAGGCCGGTATTGCAGTGTACTTCCCTCTTAGCATGGTCTTTGCTACATCCCACAGAATTTGCGATGTTGAATTATTGTTGTCATTTGTCTCCATATATTGCTTGATCTCTGTTTTTTTTTGGTCATTGATCCGTTGATTATTTTGGAGCATGTTATTAAGCCTCCATGTGTTTGTGGTCTTTTTCATTTTCTTTGTGTAATTTATTTCTAGTTTCATACCTTTGTGGTCTGAGAAGCTGATAGGTCAATTTCAATCTTTTTGAATTTACTGAGGCTCTTTTTGTGGCCTAGTATATCATCTATTCCTGAAAGTGTTCCATGTGCACTTCAGAAAATGTGTATCCTGCTGCTTTTGGGTGGAGTGTTCTATAGATGTCTGTTGGGCCCTCCTGTTCTAATGTGTTGTTCAGTGCCTCTGTCTCCTTATTTATTTTCTGTGTTGTCAACCTGTTCTTTGGAGAGAGTGGTATGCATAACATTGTAAATTTAAGGTGTACAACATTTTTATGCATTTATATATTGTCATATGATTGCCACTGTAGTGACAGTTAGCCCCCTGTCATGTTACATAATCATTTCTTTTTTAGCAGATAGACTAATTCAGCTCTAGTCTCCTGGCAAGTTTCTTTATAATACAATGCTCTCTATATTTACTGTACTTTGCCTTAGATCTCCAGGATTTATTTGGGGTGGGTGTCACCTTCTTACAACTGCTGATTACTATTTTGTTCTTTGCTTGTGATGGCAGTATCACATCTTCAATCAGTGGTTCATTTGCAGGAGCCCTATTTTTGTTTTTTAATTTTAATTTTGATATTGTTAACATACAATTACATGAGCAACATTATGGTTACTAGATTCCCCCCATTATCAAGTCCCCACCACATACCCCATTACAGTCACTGTCCATCAGTGTAGGAAGATGCTATAGAATCACTACTTGTCTTCTCAGTGTCTTCTTTGTGCCCACCCCACAGTATGTGTGCTAATCATAATGCCCCTTTTTCCCCCTTATCCCTCCCTTCCCACCCATCCTCCCCAGACCCTTTCCCTTTGTAACTGTTAGTCCATTTTTGGGTTCTGTGAGTCTGCTGCTGTTTTGTTCCTTCAGTTTTTGCTTTGTTCTTATACTCCACATATGAGTGAAATCATTTGATACTTGTCTTTCTCTGCCTGGCTTATTTCACTGAGCATAATACCCTCTAGCTCCATCCATGTTATTGCAAATGGTAGGATTTGTTTTGTTATTATGGCTGAATAATATTCCATTGTGTATATGTACCACATCTTCTTTATCCATTCATCTACTAATGGGCACTTAGGTTGCTTCCATATCTTGGCTATTGTAAATAGTGCTGCGATAAACATAGGGGTGCATATGTCTTTTTCAAACTGGGCTCCTGAATTCTTAGGGTAAATTCCTAGGAGTGGGATCCAGGGGCCCTTTTTTATCCACTTCTCATTTTGTAAGTGATCATTTAATCAAAACTAGATAACATTTTGAAAATTCATGTTTGCAGGTACGGTAAACCTGATACTTCTCTTGAACAAATGAGGACCCTCACTTCAGCCCTGCCTCTGTGAAATTCTCACTCTTCTCTCAAGGCTCTCAAGGCACCTATTTATCTTCTGAGACAAATGACTATTTTTTGGTTGTTCTTCATACTAGATATTTTATTCAGTATGTGACCTAAATTTCAGTGTTTTTCAGTATCTTAATAATACATTTCATTAGAAATAAGAAAGTTATATTTTCCTTAATGGCAGTCTAATTTACTCAAAATAAAGCACAGAATGAATATTACATTTCTGTTATATGATCTTAGTGTCTGCCAAAAGCCAATTACAGTGGGGGATGAAATTCAGATACTTATTGTCTGTAATTACCCAATCGACAAATGATTATCTTTGACATATAGACCATGAGAGGGAGATAATGTTCAGCCACATATTAAATATTGCTAACACTTAATTTTTTTCTCATTTTTCTATGTTAAAATATATGTAATAGAAGGGTTGAGGTTTTCTTTCCAAATTCCAATGATTTGTATTGTACTTTTCCTGGGATGTGAGCATCCCTTTTTGGATGCAAGTACCCAAATATTTGAATATTAACTCTTATTCTGATGTTAGAATACAACAGGTAATTTTCTGAGTTCCTGTTCATTTAATATTTTTTTAACATAGTTGTAGTTGTTTTCATATGGCACTTACAGAACATAACTATAGTTGACTTTCTAAAATCATAAAACCATGGTCGGCTAGTTCTAGAATTGACATTATTTGTCATCTAGTCCTGTCTTCCTCAGTAGACAGTGAGTTCCTCAAAGATAGCAACTTTTATTAATCTTTGTGTTTCTGTCACTGAGCACTGGGCTTATAATGTAGAAAGAGCTCAGTAAATCTTTTATTGAATGAATTATATACAGGTTCAGAAACTAGTTTTTCCCTTGGCAAAGAAGTGGAGAATCAATGTGGTAATTGGTAAATGGAGTTACATACACCATCAATAAAATAACCTTGTCAAATATTTTTCTTATGATAAAGTTCTTTAATGTTCCAAGCTAAACATTTCTATAAACATTTATTTATAAACATATAAAATCATAGAGTGACAAGAATTTAGAGCTGAACTGGATGTTAGAAATCATTTAATCTTTCCCAGAGAAAAACATTTCAAGAATGTTGAGACCAGAAAATGTCTGTGAACTCCAGTCATGTTTCTCACCATAGCACTTGACTGCCTGGGTGATATTATTCTGCTGCAAGGTTTATAATTGGATTTGCGGAATGTCAGAATCAAGGTTAACCTACCAGTATGGTCAGTCTACACCTTTTTATTTAAACTTTTGGATGACAAGGGTAGAGTATATATCAAAAGGAGTGAGGTATCCTTCCCATGAAAGAGTAGCATGTGATTTTTTGAGAGTGTTTAAGATGCAGACAGGACATCATTTATCTCCGCAAGTGATATTAATTTCAAGTTTAAGGAATACTTCTTAAAATTACACACCACATGGGTACCAAGAGCAGAAAGAAATTGCTAAACCATATGCTTGTAAATGCTGTCTCTTTCCTCAAGAGAGAAATCATTTATATTTTGCAATTAAAGAGCAGAAGGTCTTTTTTCCCATAAACACCTTTCAGTCAGGAAATATATGGGGTGGGGATGGCTTCCCAGGGGAGATTTATACAGCATTCAAGGACTCATTGGCATCTCCACCTGGGAGAACTTTGCTCTTTGTCTATTTTCTGATTAAACTCTGGCAAATAAACTTTGGTTCTAAAGAATGTGGTAAGCTCTTGTTAAAGAAGAGTTTGTAAACAGTTCTGCTGGAAATGTGTTCTAAGTAAAGAAATCCATATTTAGGTTGACTTGGTTTTTTCAAACTCCTCAAGAGGCAATTGTAACATTACAGCAGTATGAACTACATATGGTGCTCTCACTTTGACAGACAATGTTTACCATTTGGTTAGAACAAATGGGCATGGGTTTCTTATTACATAATAAACAGTAATGTTGAGAATTTTAGTACTGCTGCTACAATCATTTCTAAAAAATTGTTAATGCATTTGAATCCATTAAAGTTAACCAATCATGAAAACAGTGTAGCTCCTATACTGCCATCCCTGGTAAATAAATCCATATGAAGTCCCAGAATCCTCAACTAGTAATAGTATGTGGTATTACAAACAGTACCATCTACTAGTTGAGCTATTCCTGACCTCTTTTAGTATCTTTCTCCTGCCTTCCTACTCTTCTCCTCCCTCCCACCTTGAAGGAACAGCTTGAGTGAATAGATTACCGTTGCCCTAGCCTGTGAACATCAGCAAGTTTAGACTCTGGGACTGTCAACAGGAACAAATCACAAGGCACTTCTGAGAAAATCTGCCTTAATCTAGAAAAGGTCATACTGAACCTATGTGTCAGAGGGGGTGTCCTTGCAGGTCTCGCCACCCAGATACCCAATACTCCTTACTTTCTGCCTGTGTTAGTGGAATGAACTTTTTGTCCTTACCTTCAAGTTCTTCATCTTTACCTGTGGAGGTGATGTATAGTCCCTCTGTTTACTGTTCTTAGACACTAAATCAGGTACTGCTGCTTGTGGCAAATTAAAACACTTTGCTGTCTCACGTACAAATTATTTTGTAATTTTAGTGGTCAAAATTATTGAAATATTTTCATATAGTTTTATGATGAATAAAACATGCTTGTTATAAAAATTTTAAACATTAAAGAAATAGGGAGTATACTACATAAAAATTTCCCACAACCCTGATCCATTAGATTAACTCTTGTTAACAATTTGCTGTTTGATTTTTATCTAACAAAACAACATTTTACTATAGTACTGTTTTGCTGCTTGCCTTTTTGCATGTTAATACATATAGTAAGATTTAATGTTGGTAGTATCTAACTTTATTCCTTTTAAGCTATTGTATAATATTCCATTGTTTAGATTTACCTTTTTACCTAGCTCCCTTTAAATGGGCATTTAAGTTTTTTCCAGATTTTTACTGTTACAGAAAGTGCTGAAGTTCACATCCTTATGTATTTAATTTTGTGTGCTTGTGTGAATATCCTTTTTTCAAAATGGCTAGCCAGCTTCTTTTATTGAAAAATCCATGTTTTCCCCCACTGAACTAAAATGCTACATTTATATATATATAGTGAATTCCTATTGGACTAATATGTTCCAGTGATCTGTTTTTCTAATATGACATTGTTCTGATTGTTATAATTTATGCTTTCCTTTGTCATCCAAGAAGGTGGCCTTTGCTCATTGATTTCTTCAGAGTATATACTGAATCACATATTTATTCTTCCAGGTGAACTCCTTTTACCCCAATTTAAAAACTCTGTTGTATTGGTGGTAGCCATTGTAGAGAGGAGTAGGTAGGTGGGTGAAATAGGTGAAGGGGATAATGCACAAAATTCCAATTATAAACTAGTCAGAGGAATGAAAGTACAACATAGGGGATATAGTCAATAACATTGTAATATCTTTGTATGTTGACAGATAGTAACTGCATTTATTGGGGTGAACGTTTAATAATGTAGATAACTTGAATCATTATGTTGTACGCCTGAAACCAATATAATAGTGCATGAACTGTACGTCAATAAAAAAAATTAAAAACCTTGTGATTCTTATCAGAATTACTTTTCATCTATTAATTAGGACTGTGCCTCTCAGCTTTAAAAACCTCTTGGTAAATATAAGATTCTCACTTCTCATTCTCAGTTACCTATTATGTGTGCCCATTTGTCAATTTACTATTTTTTAACATGTATCCCTATTAAGAATGTTTTGTTGAATTTTGAAGGCCCTACTATTAAAACATTTTTTTTTGTTGTTCACAATGAAGTACAATAAAATATTGACCCATTTGGTGATTTATGGATGATTGATTTCTTTACAGCATTGAATCTTTCTATCTCCAAACAATATCTCTTTTTATTTATTTTTCTTATGTCCCTCAAGAGAGTTTGGTAATTTCCTCTACATGGTCTATGAGTTTATTACTAGGTATTGAATGTGCTTTGCTTTTATAAATTCCAAATCTTTGTCCTTGTATTTTCTAGCTGGTTGTTTTGGCATGAATCACCTTTGCCTATAATTTAATGTGATCACCTTTGTGAACCTCCCTTATTTTCTCTCGTATTTTTTTCAGTTGATACTTATGATTTTCATGTGGGCAATTGGATTATCTGCAAATAGTGATTATTTTGCCTTTTTGTTTCCTAATCCACTTACCTTTAACTTGGTTTTGTTGAGTGTATTGTCTTTTTTCCTGAAAAATGTTAATAGTAGACATCCTTGTCTTATTTCTGAACTTCCTAGGAATGTTTCTAGGTATTTTATTAACCAGATACTTACATATGTTACATTAGACTGTGTATATGTGTGTATCAAGTTAAGGAAGTATCTTTTTATTCCTATTCAATTAATACTTTTTTTATAAACTTAGTAATAATTGTTTTAAAAATATGTTAGCTTTTACTGAGCTAATTATATTTTTTCCCCTCTGATCTTTGAATTTGATGACTTATTTTTCCTAATATTCAGCTGACCTTGAAATTGATCCTAGCTTTGTCATGAATCCTCTGCTTAATTCTGTTTCCAGTATTTTATGTAGGATTTTTTTATACTGGTTTTGGAATGTGTGGGTGTGGTCGCATTTTCATGTCAGGGTTATATTGGCTTCATAAGAAGAAGCAAAAAGCTTTACTTCTTCCCATGTACACAGGAAGAGTTACTTCAATATTGGGATTATCCAATCCTTGAAATTTTCTTGAAGAAACCTGTCCATAAAACTGTTTGAATCCAGCTTAATTAGAGGTCAGAGGGCAGAAATACATTTGGGCAGGTGAGGTAGGTTATTTCCTTGTTACTCCTTTGTCCTATCCAAATCTAAAATTAAATAAATGTATCCAATAGAGTTTAGACTCCTTGTTTTCAGGGCTGTTGCTAACATTGTTAGACCCTCTGGTTGCTTCCAGAGCTGTACAGAAGGTTAACACAGCAGGACTGATCTGTCTTTAGGAAGGCCCTTTGGGAGGGTCTGGCATCTGGAAACTTAGATTTTAGAAGAGTTCCTGCAGTTAAATGATAAGAGTAGTTCAGTAAAGTCATTTGTACAAACAGTATGGTGTATGTTGAACATTTTCCTTCTGGATGTCTGTAATTTGGATATCTGCCAGGGGGTGCCTATTGGAACAGCTCCCATTAAACACCCAAGGCATTGAATCTCTAACAAGCTTCCTGGTTGGCAACATTTAACACCTGTTGCCATAACTTGTTGCTGGGGGAATAAAGCACATCCAGTGTAACTCTTTTGGGAAAGGACCCTTGGTAGCTTTTGTCTGGTTTCTCCCTGACTTTACGCCATGTACTTTAGTAAAACTTTCACTGATTCTACTTTGTATTCTTTTGCTTTAATAAACCAATGTGAGTACAACCATACGCAGAGACATAAGAGTCCATTTCTTATGACAAACCAAAACAGTGATAATAAATGGTAGTACAGAGTTCTAAAATATAACTTAAAAAAATCTACTATAACTTTGTCATTGCAGGTGTGGAAACAATTTCATGAAGTTAGAAAACTTGTTTAACATCACAAATTCCATTAGTAGCACAAGTTTTAAAGCTTAAGAAACAAATCAATACACAATTTTGCTCCATGCACTTTAAAGTTTTTTTCTAATTTTATTTAGCGAATAAAAATTGTTGGTTTAAAAAATTAACTTTATCGATGTGTACTTGCCAAAACATGCTTTTTTAAATTGAAGCGCAGTTGATGATATTAGTTTCAGGTGTGCAACATACTGATTTGATATTCATATATATATTACTAAGTGATCACCATGATAAATCTAGCTACCATCTGTCACCATACAAAGCTGTTACATATTATTAAGTATATTCCCTATGCTTTACATGGTACCCTGTGTCTCACTTATTTCATAACTGGAAATTAGTACTTTTTAATCCCCTTCCCCTATTTTACCCATCCTCCCACCTCTCTCCCATCTGGCAACCACCAGATTTTTTTCAGTATCTATGACTTCTGTTTCTGCTGTGTTTTGTGTGTTCATTTGTTTTGCTTTTTTAGATTCCACATACAAATGAAATCATACAGTATTTGTCTCTTTCTGTTAGAGTTACTTCACTTAACATAATTCCCTCTAGGTCCGTCTATGTTGTCACAATGGCAAGATTTCCTTTTTATAGCTGAGTAATGTTCTATTGCATATATATACCACATCTTCTTTATCCATGCATCTATGGATGAATGGATGTCCTTGATGGACCCTTAGGTTGCTTTCATATCTTGGCTATTATAAATAATGCTGCAATGAACATAGGGGTGGATATCTTTTCAAATTAGAGTTTTTATTTTCTTCTGATAAATACCCAGAAGTGGAATTGCTGGATTGTATGGTAGTTTTATTTTTAATTTTTTTGAGGAACCTTTATAGTGTTTTCCATAGTGGTTGTGGATAAAGTCAAAGTTCCTATGGCCAGGATTCTCAGCTGGTCCTGATCAGCTTGCTCACTACACATGTGTAGGCAGTGTGTTGTTACTGACTCTATATAAAGAGCTCCACCCAGTGCTCTGGGTGACATGGTGGCATGGCTACAAGGTTGCAGAAGAGCAGAGATGAGACTGGAGTGGTGGCAGCGCTGAGCACAGAGACTGAGATGGCTGCGGGGGTAGAGGCCCAGAGGCAGAGACCGGCTCTCTGCATGCAGACTTGCTCTGAGTGGATGGGATTCTAGTGATTGACCTGCCACCGTGGGAATAAAGTTGGGTATAAACCCTTTCACCTCAAGAATGTTCTAGTAATTTCTTTGGTCACATTGAATCCATAGTGAACTTGCCCAGGACTGAAACCCATTGGCAAGATGGTGGTTTTCCATAGTGTTTGTACTGTATTGCATTCCTACCAACAGTTCACAAGGATTCTCTGTTCTCCATCTTGGCCAACACTTGTTATTTCTTGTCTTTTTGATAATAGCCATTCTGTCTGGTGTGAGGTGATATTTCATTGTGGTTTTGATTTGCATTTCCCCAATGATTAGTGATATTTGAGTATTTTTTATGTGTCTGTTGGCTATCTATATGTCTTCTTTGGAGAAATGTCTGTTCAGGTCCTCTGCCTATTTTTTGACTTGTTTGTTTTTTGCTATTGAGTTATGTGAGTTCTTTATATATTTTGGATGTTAGTCCCTTATTGGATATATCATTTACAAATATTTTCTCCTTTTCAGTAAGTTGTCTTTTCATTTTGTTGATGGGTTCCTTTGCTGTGCAAAAGCTTTTTAGTTTGAGGTAGTCCCAGTGTTTATTTTTGCTTTTGTTGCCCTTGCATGAGCAAAAAATACTGCTCAAACCAATGTCCAAGAGCTTACTGCCTATGTTTTCTTCTAGGAGTTTTATGGTTTCAGGTATTACATTTAAGTTTAACCCATTTTGAGCTTATTTTTATATATGGTATAAGAAGGTGGTCCAGTTTCATTCTTTGGCATGTAGTTGTTCAGTTTTCTAACCACCATTTATTGAAGACACTCTCTTTTCCCCTTAGGTTATTGCCTCCTTTGTCAGATTAATTTACTATATAAGTATGAATTTACTTCTAGACTCTGTTCTGTTCCAGTGATCTATGTGTGTTTTTGTACCAGTACCATACCATTTTGATTACTGTAACTTTGTATATAGTTTGAAATGAGCAAGTGTGATACCTCAAGCTTTGTTCTTTCTCAAGATTGCTTTGGCTATTTGAGGTCTTTTGTTGTTTCATTGTATTTTAGGATTATTTGTCATAGTTCTGTGAAAAATATCATAGGTATTTGATGGGGGTTGTGTTGAGTCTATAGATTGATTTGGGTAGAATAGCCATTTTTATAATATTAATTCTTTCAATCCATGAGTACAGTATATATTTCCATTTATTTCTGTCATCTTTAGTTTCTTTCAACAATGTTTTATAGTTTTCAGAATACTGTTCTTTCACCCTCTTGGTTAAATTTATTCCTAGGTATTTTATTCTTTTTGATGCAGTTTTAAATGGGATTATTTTCTTAATTTCTCTTTCTGATAGTTCATTATTAATGTATACAAGTGTGACAGATTAATGTATATTATTTTTGTCTCCTGCAGCTTTACTGAATTCATTTACTAATTCTAATTTTTTTAATGGAGTCTTTAGGGTTTTCTTTATATAGTGTCATGTTGTCTGCAAATAGTGACAGTTTTACTTCTTTTCCAATTTGGACACCTTTTATTTCTTGTCTGATTTTGTAGCTAGGACTTCTAGAACTATGTTGAATAAAAATGGTGAGGTTAGGCATCCTTATCTTTATTCTGATATTAGAAGAAAAACTTTCAGCCTTTCACTGTTAACTATGATGCAGCTGTGGGTTTGTTATATATGGTCTTTACGGTGTTGGAGTATGTTCCCTCTAAAACCAATTTGTTGAGAATTTTTTCATAAATGGATATTGAAATTTATCAAGTGCTATTTCTGCATTCATTAAGATGAACATATGATTTTTATCCTTTTTGTTAATATGGTGTATCACATTGACTGATTTGAAAATACTGAGCCATTCTTGTATCCCTAGAATAAATCCCAGTTGATCATGGTGTATGATCCTTTTAATGTATTTTGAGTTTGGTTTGCTAGTGTACTTTTTTTTTATAATTCATTTTGGTATCATTAATCTACAATTACATGTGCAATATTATGGTTATTAAACTACTCCCTTCATCAGATCCCGCCCACCAACCCCATTACAGTCACTGTCCATCAGCGTAGTAAGATGCTATAGAGTCACTACTTGTCTTCTCTGAGTTGTACAGCCCTCCCCGTGCCCCCCCAACATTACATCTGCAAATCGTAATGCCCCTTTTTCCCTCTTATCCCTCTCTTCCCACCCATCTTCCCCAGTTCCTTTCCCTTTGATAACTATTACTCCGTTCTTGGGTTCTGTGAGTCTGCTGCTGTTTTGTTCCTTCAGTTTTTTCTTTGTTCTTATACTCCACATATGAGTGAAATCATTTGATACTTGTCTTTTCGGCTTGGCTTATTTCACTGAGCCTAATACCCTCTAGCTCCATCCATGTTGTTGCAAATGGTAGGATTTGTTTTCTTCTTATGGCTGAATAATATTCCATTGTGTATATGTACCACATCTTCTTTATCCATTCATCTATTGATGGACACTTAGGCTGCTTCCATTTCTTGGCTATTGTGAATAGTGCTGCAATAAACATAGAGGTGCATCTGTCTTTTTGAAACTGGGCTGCTGCATTCTTAGGGTAAATTCCTAGGAGTGGGATTCCTGGGTCAAATGATATTTCTATTTTGAGTTTTTTGAGGAACCTCCATACTGTTTTCCACAATGGTTGAACTAATTTGCATTCCCACCAGCAGTGTAGGAGGGTTCCCTTTTCTCCACATCCTCGCCAACATTTGTTGTTGTTTGTGTTTTGGATGTTGGCCATCCTCACTGGTGTGAGGTGATATCTCATTGTGGTTTTAATCTACATTTCTCTGATGATTAGCGATGTGGAGTATCTTTTCATGTGCCTGTTGGCCATCTGAATTTCTTCTTTGGAGAAGTATCTATTCATGTCCTTTGCCAATTTCTAAATTGGGTTATTTGCTTTTTGTTTGTTGAAGTGCATGAGTTCTTTATATATTTTGGATGTGAACCACTTATCAGATACATCATTTATGAATATATTCTCCCATACCGTAGGATGTCTTTTTGTTCTACTGATGGTGTCCTTTGCTGTACAGAAGCTTTTCAGCTTGATATAGTCCCACGTGTTCATTTTTGCTTTTGTTTCCCTTGCCCGTGGAGATATGTTCATGAAGAAGTCACTCATGTTTATGTCCAAGAGATTCTTGCCTATGTTTTTTTCTAAGAGTTTTATAGTTTCATGATTTACATTTAGGTCTTTGATCCACCTTGAGTTTACCTTTGTGTATGGGGCTAGACAGTAGTCCAGTTTCATTCTCTTACATGTAGCTGTCCAGTTTTTTCAACACCAGCTGCTGAAAAGGCTGTCAACTCCCCATTGTATATCCAAGGCTCCTTTATCAAATATTAATTGACTGTAAGTGTTTGGGTTAATGTTTGGATTTTCTATTCTGTTCCACTGGTCTGTGGGTCTGTTTTTGTGCCAATACCAAATTGTCTTGATTACTGTGGCTTTGTAGTAGAGCTTGAAGTCAGGGAGTGTAATTCCCCCTGTTTTATTCCTCCTTCTCAGGATTGCTTTGGCTATTCTGTGTCTTTTGTGGTTCCATATGAATTTTAGAATTATTTGTTTGAGTTCATTGAAGAAAGCTATTGGCAGTTTGATAGGGATTGCGTTTAATCTGTAGATTGCTTTAGGTAGTATAGCCATTTTGACAATATTTATTCTTCCTAGCCAAGAGCATGGGATGAATTTCCATTTGTTAGTGTCCTATTTAATTTCTCTTAGGAGTGTCTTGTAGTTATCAGAGTACAGGTCTTTCACTTCCTTCGTTAGGTTTATTCCTGGGTATTTTATTCTTTTTGATGCAATTATGAATGAAATTGTTTTTCTGATTTCTCTTTCTGTTAGTTCATCATTAGTGTATAGGAAAGCAACAGATTTCTGTGTGTTAATTTTGTATCCTGCAACTTTGCTGAATTCATATATTAGTTCTAGTAGTTTTGGAGTGGAGTCTTTAGGGTTTTTTATGTACAATATCATGTCATCTGGAAATAGTGACAGTTTGACTTCTTCTTTACCAATCTGGATGCCTTGTATTTCTTTGTTTTGTCTGATTGCCATGGCTAGGACCTCCAGTACTATGTTGAATAACAGTGGAGAGAGTGGGCATCCCTGTCTTGTTCCCGATCTTAGATGAAAAGCTTTCAGCTTCTCGCTGTTAAGTATGATGTTAGCTGTGGGTTTGTCATATATAGCCTTTATGATGTTGAGGTACTTGCCGTCTATACCCATTTTGTTGAGAGTTTTAATCATGAATGGATGTTGAATTTTGTCAAATGCTTTTTCAGCATCTATGGAGATGATCATGTGGTTTTTGCTCTTCTTTTTGTTGATGTGGTGGATGATGTTGATGGATTTTCGAATGTTGTACCATCCCTGCATCCCTGGGATGAATTCCACTTGATCATCGTGTATGATCCTCTTGATGTATATTTGAATTCGGTTTGCTAATATTTTGTTGAGTATTTTTGCATCTACATTCATCAGGGATATTGGTCTGTAATTTTCTTTTTTGGTGAGATCTTTGCCCAGTTTTGGTGTTAGAGTGATCCTGGCTTCATAGAATTAGTTTGGAAGTATTCCCTCCTCTTCTATTTTTTGGAAAACTTTAAGGAGAATGGGTGTTATTTTTTTCTCTATATGTCTGGTAAAATTCAGAGGTGAATCCATCTGGTCCGGGGGTTTTGTTCTTGGGTAGGTGTTTGATTACCGATTCAATTTTGTTGCTGGTGATTTGTCTGTTTAGTTTTTCTGTTTCTTGTTTTGTCAGTCTTGGAAGGTTTAATTTTCTAAGAAGTTGTCCATTTCTTCTAGGTTTTCCAGCTTGTTAGCATATAGATGCTCGTAATATTGTCTTATATTTGTTTGTATTTCTGTGGGGTCGTCGTGATTTTTCCTTTCTCATTTGTGATTCTGTTTATGTGTGTAGATTCTCTTTTTCTCTTAATGAGTCTGGCTAGGGGTTTATCTATTTTGTATTTTTTCAAAGAACCAGCTCTTGGTTTTATTGATTTTTTTTCTATTGTTTTATTCTTCTCAATTTTATTTATTTCTTCTCTGATTTTTATTATGTCCCTCCTTCTGGTGACTTTGGGCCTCATTTTTTCTTTTTTTTCCAATTTCAGTGATTGTGACTTTACACTATTCATTTGGGAATGTTCTTCCTTCTTTAAATAGGCCTGGGTTGCAATATACTTTCCTCTTAGAACTGCTTTTGCTACGTCCCTCAAAAGTTGTGACTTTGTATTGTTGTTGTTATTAGTCTGCAAAAATTCTTTGATTTCTGTTTTGATTTGGTCGTTAACCCATTGATTAATTAGGAGAATGTTGTTATGTCTCCATGTATTTGTGGGCCTTTTTTATTTCTTTCTAAAATTTGTGTCTAGTTTTATACTTTTGTGATCTGAGAAGTTGGTAGTTAGGATTTCAATATTTTTGAATGTACTGAGGTTCTTTTTGTGGCCTAGTATGTGGTCTATTCTATAAAATTTTCCATATGCACTTGAGAAGAATGTGTATCCTGCTGCTCTTGGGTGCAGAGTTCTGTAGATGTCTTTTAGATCCATCTGTTCTAGTGTATTGTTCAGTGCCTCTGTGTCTTCACTTATTCTCTGTCTGGTTGTTCTGTCCTTTGGAATGAGTGGTGTGTTGAAGTCTCCTAAAATGAATGCATTGCTGTCTATTTCGTCCTTCAATTTTCTTAGTATTTGCTTCACATATGCTGGCGCTCCTGTGTTGTGTGCATATATATTTATAATGATTATATCCTCTTGTTGGAGTGACCCCTTTATCATTATGTAATGTCCTTATTTTCTCTTGCTACTTTCTACGTTTTGAAGTGTATTTTGTCTGATACAAGTACTGCAACACCTGCTTTTTTCTCTTTGTTGTTTGCATGAAATATCTTTTTCCACCCCTTCACTTTTAATCTGTGTATATCTTTGGGTTTGACGTGAGTCTCTTGTAAGCAGCATATAGATGGGTCTTGCTTTTTTATCCATTCTATTACTCTGTGTCTTTTTGATTGGTGCATTCAGTCCATTTAAATTTAGGGTGATTATGGATAGATATGTACTTATTGCCATTGCTGACTTTAGATTCGTGGTTACCAAAGGTTCAAGGGTTGCTTCTTTACTATCTAACAATCTAACTTAACTTTCTTGTTAAGTTATTGTAAAGACAGTCTGATGATTCTTTATTTCTCTCCCTTCTTATTTTTCTTACTCCATTCTTTATATACTAGGTGTTTCATTCTTTGCCTGTAATTAGTATTTGGATGGTCTGCTTTCTTTGCTATGGTTTTATTTTCTCTGGTGACATCTTTTTAGCCTTATGGGTGCTTCCCTCTAGAGCAGTCCGTTTAAGATATCCTGTAGTGGTGGTTTATGAGATGCAAACTCTCTCAACTTTCGTTTGTCTGGAAATTGTTTAATCCCTCCATCATATTTAAATGATAATCGTGCTGGATACAATATTCTTGGTTCGAGGCCCTTCTGTTTCATTACATTAAATACATCATGCAATTCTCTTCTGGCCTGTAAGGTTTTTGTTGAGAAGTCTGATGATAGTCTGTTGGGTGTTCCTTTGTAGGTGATCATTTTTCTCTCTCTAGCTGCCTTTAATACTCTGTCTTTATCTTTGATCTTTGCTGTTTTAATTATTATGTGTCTTGGTGTTGTCTTACCTGGGTCCCTTGTGTTAGGAGATCTGTGGGATTCCGTGGACTGTGAGACTGTTTCCTTCCCCAGTGTGGGAAAGTTTTCAGCAATTATTTCTTCAAAGACACTTTCTATCCCTTTTTCTCTCTCTTCTTCCTCTGGTACTCCTATAATGCAAATATTGTTCTGTTTGGATTGGTCACATAGTTCTCTTAATATTCTTTCATTCCTAGACATCCTTTTATCTCTCTCTGTCTCAGCTTCTCTGTATTCCTGTTCTCTGATTTCTATTCCACTGACAGTCTCTTGCATCTCACCCAGCCTGCTGTTAAGCCCATCGATCGCTTGTCTTATTTCTGCATAGTCTTTCCTCGCTTCCCTCACTTCCTCCCTCCGCTCTTGCACATTTCTCTGTAGATCCATCAGCATGGTTATGAGTTTTATTCTGAATTCTTTTTCAGGAAGACTGTGCATTTCCATCCCTTCAGGCTCCCTCTTTAGGGTTGTCTGGTTGATCTTAGTCTGGACCTTATTCCTCTGTGTTTTCATGGCTATAGAAGTCGTCGCTGGTAGTTGCCACGTATGTCAGCTGGGCTCTTTAAGACTTTAAAAGGAAAAAAAAGAAAAAAAAAAGAAGAAAAAGACAGAAAAGAAAAGAAAAAAGAAAGAAGAAAAAACAAAAAACAAAACAAAACAAAAAATGCCCACCAGGAGTAAATTCTGTGGGGATGCTGTAGGTGGCACTGTTTCTCCACTATTCCGCAGCCATGGCTGCGCCGCTCTGCAGGGCCCTTTTTAGGTCTGGCCGAGGTGGGAACGAATGGGAGGCTGTTGATCTCTGTGGGACGTCTAAGTGTGGCCACCCTTTCCCAGTCGACAACTAAGGGGTCTGAAACTCCCCAGGACTCCCAGCCTGCTGGGCTGAGTGTGCTGGGGCAATCCGGCTCTTCCGCTGGGCTCCTGTCTCTTTACGACCACTGGAAAAAGCACGTGGTTTTCTTTTTTTTTTTCCTTCCGGGGAGCTGACTGCAAGCACCCTGGCGCATTCCCCACTCAGATCCTGCACCCTCTGTCTCTCCAATCTCTGTTACACTGCGTGATGTGTGTCAGCACTCCCCATGCAAATCACTGGGGCTGGTTATTTTGTCGGGTGTACTTCCACTTCCTCCCGGCTCTGAATCCTCTCCTCCTGCCTGTGCGCTGGGGTGGGTGAGTGCTCTGGTCCCACCGGGTCGTGGCTCTGTATTGCCTCGCGGGGTGCCGTGTCCTCTCAGGTGTAGCTGCATGCTGTGCGCTCTCCTGTGTATTCTGGTCTCTCTTTTAGGAATAGTTGTATTTGCTGTATTTTCATAGATATATATAGTTTTGGGAGGAGATTTCTGCCGCCCTGCTTACGCCGCCATCTTCCCGAAAGTCTACTAGTGTATTTTTGAATTCGGTTTGCTAATATTTTGTTGAGGATTGTTGCATATATGTTCTTCAGGGATATTGGTCTGCAATTTTCTTTATTTGTGGTGTCCTTGTCTGATTTTGGTATCAGGATAATTCTGGCATCCTGGAACGAGTTTGTAAACACTTCTCCCTCTTCAATTTTTTGGACTAGTTTGAGAAGGATGGGTATTAACGCTTCTTTAAATGTTTGGTAGAATTCATCTGTGAAGCCATCTATTCCTTGATTTTTGCTTATTTGGATCTTTTTTTTGATGACTAATTCCATGTGATGCTTGTAATCAGTGTGTTTAGATTTTCTATTTCTTTATTCAGTCTTGAAGATTATGTATTTCTAGAAGTTTATCCAACTCTTCTGGGTTGTTCCATTTGTTGGTATGTAAGTGTTCTTAGTTATATCTTATGATCCTTTATATTGCTGTAGAATGTTTGTAACTTCCCTACTTTCATTTCTGATTATATTTATTTGGGTTTTCTCTTTTTTCTTGATGATTCTGGCTAGAGGTTTATCAATTTTGTTTATCTTTTCAAAGAACCAGCTCTCTTAGTTTCATTGATCTTTTATGTTTTTAAAATAATTTGTTTCATTCATTTCTGCTCTGATCTTTATTATCCTTTCTTCCACTAACTTTGGGTTTTATTTGTTCTTTTTCTAGTTCCTTTATGTGTAAGCTTGGATTGTTCATTTGAGATTTTTCTTTTTTCCTGAGGTGGGCCTGTATCACTATAAGGTTCCCTCTTAGAACTGCTTTTACTGCATCCCATAGATTTTGGACTATTGTGTTTTGATTTTCAATTGCCTTAAGGTATTTTTTGATTTCCTTGTTGATCCATTGATTATTTAGTAGTATTGAAGCCTGTTCTTTTAAATGAAAGTATGTGGACCCAGATATCACTTGTACATAAATGAGAGCATAAGGGGGAAATATTTTGTACACACAGTTGTGACATTGGTAACTTTGTTAACATCATTTGCCTCTTTGCAATGAGATTCAAAATGGAATCATATCATTTGTAAATTAATTTTTTCAACATATATATTGTTTGTATATTTGTGTATCTGAATAAGTAACATGAACCTATAACAGAGTCTAAATCAGTAGTTCTTTACCAGGCTGCTTATTAGAATCATTTCATAATAGTGATTCCACATTTTTGACCAATTAAATCAGAATTTCTGATGGGTGGAGCTCAAGCATCATTTTTTTTTAAGCTTCCCTTATGATTCCAATGTGTGGCACGCTCTTTGAGAATCCCTGGTCTAATTAAAATTATTTCTGTATACCAATAAAAATTGTGTTTATTCCATATAAGTGGTTATTTTCTATAGTGGCATTATTTGCTTTATGTCTTCAATTGGAAAAGCATAATATGTAAATTTAAAAAAAGTTATATGTATTAAGAAGTAATCTGAATAACCTATTAAGATAGATACTTATATGTAGTATTAATGTTTATTATATATCGGTTGAAGAATTATAAATTTACCTTTTAGCTAGTTAACCAAAAACAAATCATTGTTCATCAAGAGTCATTTAATCTTAGTTATGACCTGGATAAAATTTTAAAATATTATATCTGAGAATGTATTCATTGGGTATGTGCATTACATTATTTCAGCCAGGGAAAGAGTATTTTGTTTAGAGTCATGCACTATCTTTGAAATATTGAATAGTGATGTGAGAGTTCATGCTGAAGAGGAATGGGACTTTGAAATCAGGTATCAGTAGCTTTCAGAATTTTATGTCTGACATAGGAAATGACCATGTTATTTTGCACATTGATTGGGTAACCCAGGTAGAAACCAAAACATAAAAAAGAAAAACAGTCTGATATTTTGTTTAGAGGACAGTCACTCCTTGATTATACATTAGAGCAGGGGTTGGCAAACTACAGTCAGAGAGTTAAACCTGGCCATTTTCTATAAATAGTTTAATTGGCACTGACCACGTTCATTCATTTACTTACTGTTTCTGGTTGCTTTTAGGCTCTAGTGGCAGAGTTGAACAGTTGTGACAGAGATTGTATGGCCTTCAAAGTGTAAAATAATTACTGTCTGACTATTTGCAGACAGTTTGCTTGTCCCTGTGATAGATTGTTATATTGCAGATTAAACAGTTGAGTCACACATTACTTGCTGACACTCCTCAACAGATTCTCTTAAGCTGGTCTTTCATAACACAGGTGACTGGAGATATTTCAGTTTTTAGGGCTCTCAAATGGAGGTTGTAGTTGAAGGGAAGGAATTTGTCTTGTAGTTAGGGGAGTATACCATTAGCCCTCTGAGCTCCTACTTTAGGGGGCCAGGAGCTTGTACTTACCTGGGTAGATAGATGTCTCTTTCCTTACTTATACTCCATGTTCCTCATATCACAGCCCTTGCTGTTGCTGCCACTGATAGGGGTGAGCATGGAATAGCAGGTAACTGGAGAACCTAGACCATGAGGCTCTTCCACTGTGGTATATTGTGTTAAAGACTATTTTTCACACACCTTCCTGGTAATGGATCTAGATGTGTATTTAAAGATTAGGAATCATTTAACCTGTAATCCTAGCCCAAGTGGAGAGTTTCAGAAGGTGTGGACATCTAGTGGAGAGGGCATATCTGGCTAATTCCTCTGGTCTTTGGTGCAACAGAGGAGTAACTGGCTCACTTTTGAGCCGTCAGCCACTTCTTCACCTCAGGCTCCTGGATGTTAGTGAAGGCTCTCACCTACTTGCTAGTTACTTATACCTGAAAAAGAAGTACTGAAAATTCGGTAAAGACATATAAACTAGACATTCTTAGTTTTCAGAGAACTTGAACTCCCCTCTCTAACATGTAAAGCTTCTAATAAAATTTTAGCCCTTTCTTTTTTTAGTTATATTTGTAGAAAAGCATTGCATACAAAAGGAGGAAAGTGCCCATAGGTGAGATTAAATGTAATGATGTTCTGATAAACACCGGTAACCTCAGGGCTGCAAGTTGATACTGGAAATTACAGTCTTGAGAAAATTTTGGGTTTATTCTTTTTTTGGGAGTGGGTAGGATGCTTCCTATCAACTTTCATTAGTAAAACAATGTCAATTTTGTGACTCCAAGAGATGATTATTTTTTATAAAATATTTAAGATGGTGAGGGAGTAGGAAAAGATGGCAGCATGAGAACTGAGGCAGAAACCTCCTCCCCAAGCCACATATAACACAAAAAATACAGCAAATACAACTAATCCTGAAAGAACAACTGGAAATAAGACTGCAATAGATGGCCTACATCTGAGGGAAAGAGAAGGCCTCAAGGAAAAGGGTAAAGTAGCAAAGTCGTGATCCGGCAGGACACAAGCCCCTCCCCCCACCACAGCTGACTGGCAGGAAGAAGAGAAACGGGGTGGAGAGGGAGTAGAAGCCCAGAACTGTTAAACACCCGTGCCTGGAGATCTGCTTCAGGAGCATGAACCCACGTTACATGGTACTCTGGAGATTAGTGAGGTTGGAAAGCAAAGATGGGCAGAATACTCAGAGAGACTGAGATTCTAGCTGCTTGTGGAGAACAGGTACCCGCAACAGGCTGATCTGGGACAAAAGAAAGGCAGGCACTTTGAAAGATTTCCCAACAATGAGAGGGCTGCTAGGGGGGCAAGGATTACATAGAGCTTGCTGCTCAGGAGAAAGGACAGGTGGACAAAAATTTCCTGGCACACTCAGCCAGAATGTTGGGAATATACAGGAGCTTCAGCTGCTCCATCCCTCAGGCTGGCAATGCAGTGCTGAGGCCCCCCGATGCAATATGCAACCTGACACTCCTTCCTCCTGGCCGGCACCGGTCCACTTGCCTGCTGCCCCCTATCTGCCATTGTGCCTGGCCAGCCAGAGGGTGGCCCTGCATACAGAAGCTACAAGGGGGTAACACAGAGGCTCCTCCCTCTGCACTTGGCCTACTGGCCATGGCAATGAAGGCAGGCACTGCAGTCAGGAAGGAGGAAAGAGCTCTTTCCTTCTGGCAGGGACTGGCACTGCTCTACTGTGACCCCTGCCATTGCTCCAGGTGCTGGGCAACTCTAGAGAGTAGAGTTTCTGGACACTAAAGGGTGCAGCCTACACAAAATTATTATTCCATAGTAATTATTAGAAATATGAAATGGCAAAAGGAGCTTATACAAACCAAAATCCCTCCCACACCAGAAAGAGGGCTAAGTGAAACTGAAATCACCAATCCTCTTGTTAAAGATTTCAAAATAAAAATCATAAGCATGCTCACGAAGCTACAGAAAATATTTAAGATCTCAGAGAGGACTTCAAGAAAGAGAAACTTTGAAAAATAACAGTATCTGAAATGAAACATACAATGGATGGGTTTAAAAGCAGATTAGTTGAGGTAGAGGAGACAGTAAATGAAATAGAAATTAGATAACAGGAACACAAAGAAGCTGAGGCACAGAGAGGAAAAAGGATCTTTAGTAATGAAAGAATAATAAGAGAACTGTGCGACCAATCCAAACAGAACAATATTCACATTATAGGGTTACCAGAAGAAGAAGAAGAGAAAAAGGGATAGCAAGTGTTCTTGAGGCGGTAATTGCTGAAAACTTACCCAATATGGGGAAGAAAATAGTCTCTTAAGCCATGGAAGTGTGCAGATCTCCCAACACAGGGACCAAAGGAAGACAACACCAAGACATGTAATAACTAAAATGGAAAAAAGATCAAGTGCAAGGACAGAGTACTAAAAGCAGCCAGAGAGAAAAAAAATCACATACAAAGGAAAACCCTTCACACTCTCATCAGACTTCTCAACAGAAACCTTAACAGGCCAGAAGGGAGTGGCATGATACATTTAATGCAGTGATACAGAAGGGCCTTGAACCAAGAACACTGTACCTGGCAAGATTATCATTTAAATTTGAAGCAGGGATTAAACAATTTCAAGATAAGCAAAAGTTGGGGAATTTACCTCGCACAACTCATCTCAACAGTATATTCTAAAGGGACTACTATAAATGGAAGTTCTACTAAGGCTAAATAACTGTTACCAGAGAAAATAAAACCACAGTGAAGAAAGTAGACCAGTTCATTCCTAAACAAATAATAAATTAAATCAACTACTGACAAAGTCAGTGAAGGGATACACAAAGAGTGCAGAATATGACACCTAATATATAAGAGTGGAAAAGGAAGAAAAAGAAGGGAGGAAAAAAAAAAGAACCTTTAGATTGTGTTTGAAATAACATACTAAGCGACTTGAGTTAGACTTTTAGATAGTAAAGAAGCTGCCCTTGCACCTTTGGTAACCATGAATCTAAAGCCTGCAATGGCAATAAGTATGTATCTATCGATAATCACCCTAAATGCAAATGGACTGAATGCACCAATCAAAAGATGTAGAGTTACTGAATGGATAAAAAAACAAGACCCATCTATATGCTGCCTACAAAAGACTCACTTCAAACCCACATACACAGAGTAAAAGTGGAGGGATGGAAAAAGATACTTCATGCAACAAATAGGAGAAAAAAGCAGATATTGCAGTACTTTTTTCAGACAAAATAGACTTTAAAACAAAGAAAATACAGGAGACAAAGAAAGACATTACATAGTGATAAAGGAGTCAGTCCAGCAAGAGGATATAACCAGTATAAGTATCTATGCACCCAACATAGGAGCACCCAAATATGAGAAAGAAATACTAACACAATTAAAGGGAGAAATAGAATGCAATATATTCATTCTAGGAGACTTCAACACACCACTCACTCCAAAGGACAGATCAACCAGACAGAAAATAAGTAAGGAGAAAGATGCACTGAACAACATTTTAGGACAGATGGACCTAACAGACATCTACAGAACACTTCACCCAAAAGCAACAGGATACACATTCTTCTCAAGTGCACATGGAACATTTTCCAGGATAGAACAAACACATACTAGGCCACAAAAAGAAACTCAGGAAATTCAAAAAGTTTGAAATAGTGCCAGTCAGTTTCTCACACCACAAAGGTATGAAACTAGAAATAAATTATGTAAAGAACATAAGAATCCCACAAACACATGGAGGCTTAACAACATGCTCCTAAATAATCAATGGATCAATGACCAAATATAAACAGAGATCAAGCAATATATGAACAAATAAAAACAATAACTCAACACCCCAAAATCTGTGGGATGCAGTAAAGGCCGTTCTAAGAGGGAAGAATATTGCAATACAGATTTGCCTCAGGAAGAAGAGCAATCCCAAATGAACAGTCTAAACTCAAATGAAACTATAAAAAGAAGAACAAATGAGTCCCAAAGTCAGTAGAAAGAAGGACATAATAAAGATCAGAGCATAAATAAATAAAATCGAGAAGAAAAAAACAATAGAAAGAATCAATGAAAGCAGGAGCTCATTCTCTGAGAAAATAAACAAAATAGATAACTCCCTAGCCAGATAACTCCCTTACCAAGAAAAGAGAGCCTACACACATAAACAATCAGAAATGAGAAAGGAAAAATCACTACGGACAACACAAAATATAAAGAATTATTAGAGAATACTACTCAAAATTATATGCTAACAAATAGGATAACCTAGAAGAAATGAGCAACTTTCTAGAAAAATACAACTTTCCAAGGCGGACCCAGGATGAAACAGAAAATCTGAACAGACCAATTACCAGCAACGAAATTGAACTGGTAACCAAAAAACTACCTAAGAACAAAATTCCTGGACCAGATGGCTTCACTGCTGAATTTTGCCAGATATTTAGAGAAGACCTCATACCAATCATTGTTAGTTTTCCAAAAAGTAGAAGAGGGAATACTTCCAAACTCATTCTATGAGGCCAGCATCACTCTTATACCAAAACCAGGCCAAGACACCACAGTAAAAGAAAATTACAGACCAATGTCCCTGATGAACATAGATGCAAAAATACTCAACAAAATACTAGCAAACTGAATTCAAAAATACATCAAAAAGATCATCTATCATGACCAAGTGAGATTTATTCCAGGGATGCAAAAATGGGCCAATATTTGAAAATCTGTCAACATCATATACCATGTCAACAAAAAGAAGAACAGAAATCACATGATCATCTCTATAGATGCTGAAAAAGCATTTGACAAAATTCAACATCCTTTCATGATTAAAACTTTCAGAAAAATAGGTATAGAGAGCAAATACCTCATCATAATAATGGCCATATACAATAAACCCACAGCCAACATCATACTTGACAGCAAAAAACTGGAAGCTTTCCTCTAAGATTGGGAACAAGACAAGGATGCCCACTCTCCCCACTTTTATTCAACATAGTTCTAGAGGTCCTAGCCACGGCAATCAGAAAACACAAAGAAATAAAAGGCATCCAGATTGGTAAGGAAGAAGTCAAACTGTCCCTGTTTGCAGATGACATGATATTGTACATAAAAATCCCTAAAGTATCCATTCAAAAACTACTAGATCTAATATCTGAATTCAGTACAGCTGTGGGATACAATATTAATACACAGAAATCTGTTGCATTCCTATACACTAATGATGACCTAGCAGAGAGAGAAATCAGGAAAACAATTCCATTCTCAATTGCATGAGAATGAATAAAATACCTGGAATAAACCTAACCTAGGAGGTAAAAGACCTATACCTTGAAAACTACAAGACACTCATGACAGAAATTAAGGACAATACTAATAAATGGAAATACATCCCATTTTCACGGTTGGTAATAATTAATATTGACAAAATGGCCTGCTTGCCTAAAGTAATCTACAGAGTCAATGCAATGCCTATCAAAATATCAACAGCATTCTTCAGTGAACCAGAACAAATAGTTCTAAAATTCATATGGAACCACAAAAGACCGTGAATAGCCAAAGGAATCCTGAGAAGGAGGAATAAAGTTGGGGGTATTATGCTCCCCAACTTCAAGCTCTACTACAAAGCCATAGTAATCAAGACAGTTTGGTACTGGCACAAGAACAGACCCATAGATCAGAAAAGGGAGCCCAGATATAAATCCATACATATATGGCCAATTAATATTTGATAAAGAGCCAATGATATGCAATGGGAAATGACAGCCTCTTGAATAACTGGTTTTGGCAAAACTGGATAGCTACATGCAAGAGAATGAAACTGGATTATTGTCTAATTCCATACACAAAAGTAAACTTGAAATGGATCACAGACCTGAATGTAAGTCATGAAACCATAAAACTCTTAGAAGAATACGTAGACAAAAATCTCCTGAATATAAACATGAGCGACGTTTTCCTGAACACATGTCCTTGACCAAGGGAAACAAAAGCAAAAATGAACAAATGGGACTACATCAAACTAAAAAGCTTCTGTACAGCAAAAGGCACCATTAGTAGAACAAAAAGGTATCCTACAGTGTGGGAGATTATATTCGTAAATGACATATCCAACAAAACGTTAACAGCCAAAGTATATAAAGAACTCATACACCTGAACACCTAAAAAGCAAACAACCCTATTAAAAAATGGGCGGAGGATATGAACAGACACTTCTCCAAAGAAGAAATTCAGATGGCCAACAGGCACATGAAAAGATGCTCCTCATTGCTAATTATCAGGGAAATGCAAATTAAAACCACAGTGAGATATCACCTCATACCAGTTAGGATGGCCAACATTGTAAAGAGTAGGAACAACAAATGCTGAGGAGCATGAGGAGAAAAAGGAACCCTCCTACACTGCTGGTTGGAATGTTAATTAGTTCACCCATTATGGAGGTTCTTCAAAAAACTAAAAGTAGAAATACCATTTGACCCAGTAATTCAAATCCTAGGAATTTACCTAAAGAAACAAGTCCTACAAAAAGACATATGCACCCCTATGTTTATTTTTGCACTATTTACAGTAGCCGAGATATGGAAGCAACCTAAATGCCCTTCAGGAGATGAATGGATAAAGACGTGGTGCATATACACAAAGGAATAGTATTCAGCCATAAGAAGAAAAAAAATCCTACCATTTGCGACAACATGGATGGAGCTAGAGGGTATTATGCTCAGTGAAATAAGTCAGGCAGATAAAGATGAGTACCAAATGATTTCCCTCATTTGTGGACTATAACAATGAAGCAAAACTGAAGGAACAAAATAGCAGTAGACTCACAGACTCCAAGAGGGGACTAGCAGTTACCAAAGGGAAGGGGGTGTGGAAGGTGAGTGGGGAGGGAGGGAGCAGGGGATTAAAGGGCATGTAATTAACACACATAATGTTTGTGGTTCATGGGGAAGGCAGTATAGCATAGAGAAGACCAGTAGTGACTCTATAACATCTTACTATGCTGACGGACAGTGACTGCAGTGGGGTGTTTGGGGTACTTTAAAATATGGTGAATGTAGTAAGTATAATGTTGCTCATGTGAAACCTTCCTAAGATTGTATAGCAACGATACTTTAATAAAAAAATTATGCTGACGTGTAAAAAAAAAAGTGATGAAAACTGAATAAAGTCTGGCTTTTAACAGTAAAAAAATAAAAATAAAAATATTTAAGATGGTTTCAGACCAAAACTTCTGAAAGTGTTTGAAATCTGATGATGTAGTTCATTCTTCTTTGTGATTTAGGTCTAAATCTATGGCTGAATGATTTTTCCAGTGGCCATAGTTAGTTATTCCCACCTCATTAAATGTATCTATGCTAAAAGAGGAATTCCTCTGGCTATTGATTGTCCTTTTCCTGAGTACTGGGAAGTAAGGGTCCCGTTTTTGTGTGCAGTTTTATTGACTGTGATATCGCCAAGTGCTGTTGGTGTTTGAAGACCCTGGCATTTTTGCTTTCCTAGTGTGGTAAGGCAGTGAGTTGAGTGGAGTTAGTGGAAGCAGGCTGAATAACATCCTGGAATAAATGGGTTAATAAAGATACCAGTAATGATGAAATCTTGTTTGATTTTTTAAAGAGTACTTTAAGTTGTTCCTTGTTTTTATGGTATGTGATTTTCTAAATGCGTTCCGCTCCCCACGCTAACTCTCCTTCCTTCTTTATGTAATAGATCAACGACTATCATCTATTCTACAAGATGAGTAACAGCCACCCTCTTCGCCCCTTTACTGCTGTGGGGGAAATTGATCATGTGCACATTTTGTCTGAACATATTGGTGCCTTGTTGATTGGGGAAGAATATGGCGATGTCACCTTTGTTGTGGAAAAGAAACGTTTTCCTGCGCACAGGGTAATTTTAGCAGCGAGGTGCCAATATTTTCGGTAAGTGTGTATTCTTGAAGATTCCAGTCACTTGTAGAAAACACTGGTATTTGCCACTCTATGAAAATATTTAACAAACCATAACAGTAAATTCTAGCAACCCTCAATTCAACATCTGTAAGAATTTCATCATTGTAGACTTCTGTATTAGTTTTTGAAAGTCACTTTTTCCTTCAGAACCGTTTTTGAATTATAAGGCTAGAAAGTTTTCCAGGCTAGACTGTATCTGATCAACCATTTTTAAGGTCTTAAAAATTCTCAGACGGAGTCTTTGTTGCCTGTACCTTCTCCTCCCAATTAATGACTAATGGAACTTAAACTGATTTATTGGCAGATAGGTTTTTGTTCTATAGGTGGACTGAACTCTGGTTTTGCTAATGAACATAACAGATCATTGACAACCTAAATTAAAGAAACTCAAGTATTTACTGAGAGTGAGTTTCATAGTTATATTAGAACTAAAATTAAATGAAATATTTGTGTGTTTGTCAATTTCACAAATATTTTTGAAAACCATACTTACATGTAGCTATTGTTTGTTACTCAAACCCTTAATGTCCATGGTTATAAATATTAAAATGGGCTCTAGTTACTCTTCATTTTACCTGACATTAGTTAAAAGGGAGTAGGACTGAATTATTGACTGAGTGATAACGTATCCTTGATAAATCCATAGAGTACATAGCCATAAAATCAAGGATTTGTCTGGGAAACTTGACTTCTAAAAATTGAGGTGCCAAAGGCTTAGAGAAAATTTCAGTTACCTTCTGGTCAAAACTGAAGTCTTATTTTTAACATCAGAATTAACTGAAACAGAAAAATAGTAATACGTAGAGTCATATACATTGTAATAAAGTGTGTCTCTTGGAAATATTTACTATTTAACTAGATCTCTTATAGTACTTTATAAATGTTTTTAGAATGCTCCATGTTGTACATATAAAATGCCACTGTAAATGCAGACAGGATCTTAGAAAAGAGAGGAGTTCTCCTAATGCTCTATTCCTGTTGCTAGTGGTCAACTGTGCCAAGCAGTTGGCCTTGGTCTGGTCATTACTTATCAGGCTCTATCCTCTGCAAACTTATCCTTTTGAGTTTCTTTCCCTTTTCTTACTTTTGGCCATCTCATTACTAATTATCATGTTTTCATTTAAGAGTGCATTTTTTATTAGTTGGAAGTTTTCAGTTTTATGTTTATTATTATGTTTATTATGTTATTATTTCAAAAATAATTTGATGCAGCTGTATGTGGGTATCTTTTAAGTTATCAGTATACCTTAAAAAAACTCAAATGCTTTTTTTAAATTAAAGTATCATTGATGTACAATCTTATAATGGTTTCAAATATACAACACAAGTGTTTCAACATTCACCCATATTATCAAGTCCTCACCCCCTCCAGGGTGGTCACTGTTCATCAGTATAGTAAGATATTACAGAGTCATTAACTGTGTTCTCCTGCTGTATTACTGTCCCTGTGACCAATCTATATTGTGATTGTGAATTATTGTGCCTCTTAATCCCCTTCTCACTCCCCAACCCCTTTGGTAACCACTAGTCCCTTCTTGGTGTCTATGAGACTACTGCTATTTTGTTCCTTTTTTATTTTTTTTATTAAGGTATTATTGATATACACTCTTATGAAGGTTTCACATGAAAAAGCAATGTGGTTACTACATTTACCCATATTGTCAAGTCCCGACCCATACCCCAGGGCAGTCACTGTCCATCAGTGTAGTTAAGATGCCACCGAATCAGTGTTTGCCTTCTCTGTGCTACACTGTTTTCCCTGTGATTCCCCACACCATGTGTACTAAACATAACACCCCTGAATCCCCTTCTCCCACCCTCCCCACCCACCCTCCCACACCCCGCCCCTTTGGTAACCACTAGTTCCTTCTTGGAGTCTCTGAGTCTGTTGCTATTTTGTTCCTTCAGTTTTGCTGCATTGTTATACTCCACAAATGAGAGAAATCATTTGGCACTTGTCTTTCTCCACCTGGCTTATTTCACTGAGCATAATATCCTCCAGCTCCATCCATGTTGTTGCAAATGGCAGGATTTGTTTCCTTCTTATGGCTGAATAGTATTCCATTTTGTATATGTACCACATCTTCTTTATCCATTCATCTACTGATGGACACTTAGGTTGCTTCCATATCTTGGCTATTGTAAAAAGTGTTGCAATAAACATAGGGGTGCATATATCTTTTTGAATCTGAGAAGTTGTATTCTTTGGGTAAATTCCAAGGAGTGGGATTCCCGGGTCAAAGGGTATTTGTATTTTTAGTTTTTTGAGGAACCTCCATATCCATATTGCTTTCCACAATGGTTGAACTAACTTACATTCCCACCAGCAGTGTAGGAGGGTTCCTCTTTCTCCGCTTCCTCTCCAGCATTTGTTGTTCTTAGTCTTTTGGATGGTGGCCATCCTTACTGGTGTGAGGTAATATCTCACTGTGGTTTTAATTTGCATTTTCCTGATGATTAGTGATGTGGAGCATCTTTTCATGTATCTGTTGGCCATATGAATTTCTTCTTTGGAGAACTGTCTCTTCATATCCTATCCTATGCCCATTTTTTAATCAGGTTATTTGCTTTTGGGTGTTGAGGCATGTAAGTTCTTTATATATTTTGGATGTTAACCCCTTGTTGGATATGTCATTTACAAATATATTCTCCCATACTCTAGGATGCCTTTTTGTTCTGTTGATGGTGTCCTTTGCTGTATAGAAACTTTTTAATTTGATGGAGTCCCATGAGTTCGTTTTTGCTTTTGTTTCCCTTGCTGGGGGAGATGCGTTCAGAAAGAAGTCACCCATACTTATATTCAGGAGATTTTTGCCTATGTTGTCTTCTAAGAGTTTTATGGTTTGATGACTTACATTCAGGTCCTTGATCCATTTCGAGTGTACT
The DNA here is from genome assembly GCA_029783875.1 of Phataginus tricuspis. NCBI lineage: Eukaryota > Metazoa > Chordata > Mammalia > Pholidota > Manidae > Phataginus > Phataginus tricuspis. Next base: position 29,812,893 of record JAQQAC010007890.1, read on the forward strand.
TTTGTGTTTGGGGTTAAACAATAATCCAGTTTCATTCTCTTGCATGTAGCTGTCCAGTTTTGCCAACACCAGCTGTTGAAGAGGCTGTCATTTCCCCATTGTAGGTCCATGGCTCCTTTATCATATATTAATTGACCATATATAGTTGTGTTTATGTCAGGGCTCTCTAGTCTGTTCCATTGGTCTATGGGTCTATTCTTGTACCAGTACCAAATTTTCTTGAGTACTGTGGCTTTGTAGTAAAGCTTGAAGTTGAGGAGCATAATCCCCCCAGCTTTATTCTTCCTTCCCAGGATTGCTTTGGCTATTTGGGGTCTTTTGTGGTTCCATATGAATTTTGGAACTATTTGCTCTGGTTTGTTGAAGAATGCTGTTGGTATTTTGATAGGGATTGCATTGAATCTAGATTGCTTTAGGCACACTCTAATACCAAAACCAGGCAAAGACCTCACCAAAAAAGAGAATTACAGACCTATATCCCTGATGAACGTAGATGCAAAAATACTCAACAAAATATTAGCAAACCGAATTCAAAAATACATCAAGAGGATCATACACCCTGATCAAATGGGATTCATCCCAGGGATGCAAGGATGGTACAACATTTGAAAATCCATCTATATCATCCACCACATCAACAAAACGAAGGACAAAAACCACATGATCATCTCCATAGATGCTGAAAAAGCATTTGACAAAATTCAGCATCCATTCATGATTAAAACTCTCAACAAAATGGGTATAGATGGCAAGTACCTCAACATCATAAAGGCCATATATGACAAACCCACAGCTAACATCATACTTAACAGCGAGAAGCTGAAAGCTTTTCATCTAAGATCAGGAACAAGACAGGGATGCCCACTCTCTCCACTGTTATTCAACATAGTACTGGAGGTCCTAGCCACGGCAATCAGACAAAACAAAGAAATACAAGGCATCCAGATTGGTAAAGAAGAAGTCAAATTGTCATTATTTGCAGATGACATGATACTGTACATAAAAAACCCTAAAGACTCCACTCCAAAACTACTAGAACTAATATCTGAATTCCGCGAAGTTGCAGGATACAAAATTAACACACAGAAATCTGTTGCTTTCCTATACACTAATGATGAACTAACAGAAAGAGAAATCAGAAAAACAATTCCATTCACAATTGCATCAACAAGAATAAAATACCTAGGAATAAACCTAACCAAGGAAGTGATAGATTGCTTTAGGCAGCATGGCCATTTTGACAATATTATTTCTTCCTGTCCATGAACATGGGATGTGTTTCCATTTATTGGTATCTTCTTTAATTTCTCTCATGAGTATCTTGTCGTTTTCAGAGCATAGGTCTTTCACTTCCTTGATTAGGTTTATTCCTAGGTATTTTATTCTTTTGGATGCAACTGTGAATGGAATTGTTTTCCTGATTTCTCTCTCTGCTAGGTCATTGTTAGTGTATAGGAATGCCACAGATTTCTGTGTATTAATTTTGTATCCCGCAACTTTGCTGAATTCAGATATTAGATCTAGTAGTTTTAGAGTGGTTTCTTTAGGGTTTTTTATGTACAGTATCATGTCATCTGCAAACAGGGACAGTTTGAGTTCTTCCTTGCCTATCTGGATGCCTTTTATTTCTTTGTATTGTCTGATTGCCATGGGTAGGACCTCCAGAACTATGTTGAATAGAACTGGGGAGAGTGGGCATCCTTGTCTTGTTCCCAATCGTAAAGGAAAAGCTTTCAGCTTCTCGCTGTTAAGTATGATGTTGGCTGTGGGTTTGTCATATGGCCTTTATTATGTTGAGGTACTTGCCCTCTATACCCATTTTGTTGAGAGTTTTTATCATGAATGGATGTTGAATTTTGTCGAATGCTTTTTCGGCATCTATGGAGATGATCATGTGGTTTTTGTCCTTTTTGTTGATGTGGTGAATGATGTTGATGGATTTTCAAATGTTGAACCATCCTTGCATCCCTGGAATAAATCCCACTTGATCATGAATGATGATCCTTTTGATGTATTCTTGAATTTGGTGTGCTAATATTTTGTTGAGTATTTTTGCATCTATGTTCATCAGGGATATTGGTCTGTAATTTTCTTTTTTTGTGGTGTCTTTGCCCGGTTTTGGTATTAGAGTGTTGTTGGCCTCGTCGAATGTGTTTGGAAGTATTCCCTCTTCTTCTACTCCTTGGAAAACTTTAAGGTGGATGGGTATTAGGTCTTCACTAAATGATTTATAAAATTCAGCGGTGAAGCCATCTGGTCCAGGTCTTTTGTTCTTAGGTAGGTTTTTGATTACCAGTTCAATTTTGTTGCTGGTAATTGGTCTGTTGAGATTTTCTGTTTCTTTCTGGGTCAGCCTTGGAAGGTTGTATTTTTCTAGAAAGTTTTCCATTTCTTCTATGTTATACAGTTTGTTAGCATGTAATTTTTCATAGTATTCTCTAATATTTCTTTGTATTTCTGTGGTCTCCATAGTGGTTTTTCCTTTCTCATTTCTGATTGTGTTTATGTGTGTAGACTCTCTTTTTTTATGATAAGTCTGGCTAGGGGTTTATCTATTTTGTATATTTTCTCGAAGAACCAGCTCTTGCTTTCGTTGATCCTTTCTATTGTTTTATTCTTCTCAATTTTATTTATTTCTGCTCTAATCTTTATTGTATCCCTCCTTCTACTGACTTTTGGCCTCATTTGTTCTTCTTTTTCTAGTTTTGTTAATTGTGAGTTTAGACTGCTTATATGGGATTGTTCTTTCCTGAGGTAGGCCTTTATTGCAATATACTTTCCTCTTAGCACAGCCTTTGCTGCGTCCCACAGATTTTGGGGTGTTGAATTATTGTTGTCATTTGTCTCCATATATTGCTTGATCTCTGTTTTTATTTGGTCATTGATCCGTTGATTATTATTTTTTTATTTTTTATTATTAAGATATTATTGATATACACTCTTATGAAGGTTTCACATGAAAAAACAATGTGGTTACTACATTTACCCATATTATCAAGTCCCCACCCATACACCAATGCAGTCACCATCCATCAGTGTAGTAAGTTGCCACAGATTCACTGTTTGCCTTCTCTGTGCTACACTCTTTTCCCCATATCAGCCACACCATGTGTACTAAACATAATACCCCACAATCCCCTTCTCCCTCCCTCCCCACCTGCTCTTCCACACCCCTCCCCTTTGGTAACCACTTGATTATTTAGGAGCATGTTGTTATGCCTCCATGTGTTTGTGGGATTTTTCATTTTCTTTGCGTAATTCATTTCTAGTTTCATACCTTTGTGGTCTGAGAAACTGGTTGGTACAATTTCAGTCTTTTTGAATTTATCGAGGCTCCTTTTGTGGCCTAGGATATGATCTATTCTTGAAAATGTTCCATGTGCACTTGAGAAGAATGTGTATTCTGCTGCTTTTGGGTGTAGAGTTCTGTAGATGTTTGGTAGGCCCTTCTGTTCTAATGCGTTGTTCAGTGCATCTGTCTCCTTACTTATTTTCTGTCTGGTTGATCTGTCCTTCAGAGTGAGTGGTGTGTTGAAGTCTCCTAGAATGAATGCATTGCATTCAATTTCCCCCTTTAATTCTGTTAGTGTTTGTTTCATATATGTAGGTGCTTCTGTGTTGGGTGCATAGATGTTTATAATTGTTATATCTTCTTGTTCAGTTGACCCTTTTATCATTATGTAATGTCCTTCTTTGTCTCTTGTGACTTTCTTTGTTTTGAAGTCTATTTTGTCTGATGTAAGTACTGCAACTCCTGCTTTTTTCTCCCTTTTAGTTGCATGAAATGTCTTTTTCCATCCCTTCACTTTTAGTCTGTGTATGTCTTTGGGTATAAAGTGAGTCTCCTGTAGGCAGCATATAGATGGTTCTTGTTTTTTTATCCATTCAGTGACTCTGTGTTTTTCGATTGGTGCCTTCAGTCCATTTACATTTTGGGTGATTATGGATAAGGTATGTAGTTATTGGCATTGCAGGTTTCAGATTCGTGATTACCAAAAGTTCAAGGTTACCTTCCTTACTATCTAAGAGTCTCACTTAACTCACTTAATATGCTATTACAGACACAATCTAAAGGTTCCTTTTTTTTTCCTCCTCCTTTTTCTTCTTCCTCCATTCTTTATATATTAGGTATCATATTCTGTACTGTTTGTCTATCTCTCAATGACTTTGGGGATAGTTAATTTAATTTTGCATTTGCTTCGTAATTAGCTGTTCTACTTTCTTTACTGTGGTTTTATTACCTCTGGTGACAGCTATTAAACCATAGGAGCACTTCCATCTATAGAAGTCCCTCCAAAATACACTGTAGAGATGGTCTGTGGGAGGTAAATTCCCTCAGCTTTTGCTTATCTGGGAATTGTTTAATCCCTCCTTCAAATTTAAATGATAATCTTCCGGATAAAGTAATCTTGATTCAAGGCCCTTGTGCTTCATTGGATTATAATACATCATGCCACTCCCTGTGGCCTGTAAGGTTTCTGTTGAGAAGTCTCATGATAGCCTGATTTCCTTTGTATGTGATCTTATTTCTCTCTCTGGCTGCTTTTAATAGTCTTTCCTTATCCTTGATCTTTGCCATTTTAATTACTGTATGTCTTGGTGTTGTCTTCCTTTGGTCCCTTGTGTTGGGAGATCTGTGCACCTCCATGGCCTGAAAGACTATCTCCTTCCCCAGATTGGGGAAGTTTTCAGCAATCACCTCCTCAAAGACACTTTCTATCCCTTTTTCTCTCTCTTCTTCTTCTGGTACCCCTCTAATGCGAATTTTGTTCTGTTTGGATTCATCACACAGTTCTCTTAATATTCTTTCATTCTTAGAGATCCTTTTTTCTCTCTGTGCCTCAGCTTCTTTATATTCCTCTTGTCTAGTTTCTGTTTCATTTATCGTCTCCTCCACTGTATCCAATCTGCTTTTAATACCATCTATGTGCTCTTCAACGATTGGATCTCCGGTCAGAGTTCATTCCTGATTTCTTGAATATCTTTCCATACCTCCATGAGCATGTTAATGATTTTTATTTTGAACTCCCTTTCAGGGAGAGTCATGAGGTTGATATCATTTAAGTCTTTCTCAGGAGTTGTATTAACAATTTTACTCTGGACCAGGTTCCTTTGGCGTTTCATAGTTGTGTATGGCGCCCTCTAGTGCCCAGAATCTCTACTCTCTGGAGCTATTCAGTCCCTGAAGCAATGTCTGGCATTGCAGGGGAGTGGTATTGGTGCCTGGGGGGAGGAAAGAGCTGTTTCCTGCTTCTAGGCTGCTATTGCCTGTCTCCACTGCCTGAACCAGTGGGTGGAGCACATAGGTATAAGCCCCTGTGCTTTGCGTTTTCAGCTGCTGCAGACAGATCCTCCCTCTGGCTGGCCCAATGCCAGGGTAGGGTTTCCCGGTTTGCAAGCCCGGTGGGGCTGGCCAGGAGAAAGGTGCAGTAGGCTGCCTATCATGGAAGGGGTTCTTGGAGCTGTGTAGGCAGCCAGGGAGCTGGAGCACCTGAAGATTGTGAAAGCTGCCAACCTGCTGGGCAGAGTGCACCTGGACAATTGTCTACCTGTCCTTTCTCCTGAGCAATAAACTCTGTGCAATCCTTGCCCTTTTAGCAGCTCTCTTGCTAATGGCTTCTTTGTTAGGAAGTCTCTCAGACTGCCTGCCTTTCTTTTGTCCCAGTGCAGCCGGATATCGATCCCTGCTTTCCACAGGCAGCTGGAATCCTAGTCTCTCCAGGAATTCTGCCTGTCTTAGCTGTCCAACCACCTAATTAAGAGAGTATCATGCAAGCACCATGAAATGTAGGTTTGTGTTCCCAGAGCAGATCTCTGGAGTTAGGTATTTAGCAGTCCCAGATCTCCACTCCCTCCCTGCTCTGTTCCTCTTCCTCCCACCGTGAGCTGGGGTGGGGAAGGGCTTGGATCCTGCTGGGCCACAGCTTTAGTACGTTACCCTATTCCGTGAGGTCCCCTCTTGTCTCCAGGTGTATCCAGTTTGGTGCAGTCCTCTTTCCTGTTGCTCTTTCAAGAGTAGTTGCATTAGTTATATTTTCATATTTTATGAGGCTTTAGGAGGAAGCCTCTGTCTCTCCTCTCACGCCACTATCTTTTTCTGTTACTTCTGTTTTGCTTTGTTTTTATATTCCATAAATAAGTGAAATCATATGGTATTTGTCTTTTTCTGCCTGGCTTATTTCATTGAGCATAGTACCCTCTAGATCCATCCATGTTGTTGCAAATGGGAGGATTTCTTTTCTTTTTATGGCTGAATAATTTTCCACTGTGTATATGTTCCACATCTTCTTTATCCATTCATCTACTGATGGACACTTAGATTGTTTCCATATCCTGGCTATGTAAATGGTGCAGTGATAAACGTAGAGGTGCATATGTCTTTTTGAATCAGGGATCTTGTTTCCTTTGGGTATATTCCTAGGAGTGGAATTACTGAGTCAATTGGTATTCCTATTTTTAGTTCTTGAGGAATCTCCATACTGCTTTCTACAATGCAATAATTGCACCAATTTACATTCCCACCAACACTGTAGGAGGGTTCCCCTTTCTCTGCATCCTCGCCAGCACTTAAGAAATTCAAATACTTTTAGAAATTTAAAAATCATATTGAATGAATGGAATATACTACCCTTACTTTTTGACCTTGTTCTTTATGTCTTTTTGTGGGTATTGAACCTTTATAATGTCTGAGGGCTCACTAATCATTAACAATGCCCCCATTCATGGGCAAACGAAGGTTAACTGTCAGCAATCTGTAGAAGCCTTACTAAGTGTTGTCATAGACCCTATCAATTCCTAAATAAAGACAAGCTAATTAAACAGGCGGGAGCTCTCCACAAGTTGAGGGTTAATTTTAGTGTTCCAAGGAAGCCTCATCACAAACACTCTTAAAGTATTGAGAATCCAGGTCCATACCATGGATCACACTAGAGTAGAAGGGAGACCACCCCAGGAAGGTGTTCTCTAATCTATTAATTTTAAGGTCATTTTTGAATGCTGTCTGTAGTAATGAAAACTTTCAAGGATGTTTTTAGACTGAGTGTAACCCAGTGAAGAGGTGTGCACAGAATACTTGTGAGTCTTTTGCTGAATGGTTTCCACAGTTTCCGTGAGGCAAGCACGAATGCCAAGCCCTGGGAGAGGGTGGGAGGAGTTCCAGGCAGGTATGGAGGGAACCCTTGAGATGCTTAGTCCTGCTCTGAGAATCTTAGGAGCAGGAAATCTCTTTTTGCCCCTTTACTCTCTTGACCTCACTTTGATACCTTCTCTTTCTCATTCTTTCATCTCCCTTTTCTGCATTCCTCCCTTGTCCTCCTCTGGCCACCCTTTCTTTCCTCCTGGGTTGTAGGTTTAATTGATTCATATTATTTCTTCTAGTGTCTTAGAGGTAGAAAGTCAAATTCATTTGGTAATGATTGTGTAGTTTTCATTTTTAGGTAAGCAGATAGGCAATAACGTGGAGGGTGTTTTAATCTGAAAAATACTGAAAGACAAAAAAAGTCAAATTACTCATAATCCCATCAACAATTTCTTTTTTATTTTATAAACAAATAAAATTCCTTCCCTCCTTCACGACAGTTTATGATGAATTTCCCCTGATTTTTCTCAATATAGATAAAGGTATCTATATATACCTTTGTGCATATACATGTAAATATGTGGTATACATTTTTTTTTTCCTTGCAACACATTTAGATCAGCAACTTGACTTACCTACTATAACCTGGATATCTTTCCATGACAGTATGTATTTATGTCCCTTGATTTTTCTAATGGCTGCATAGAATGTGTATGTAACATTTTTTTCAAACACATTTCTATTGATGGACATTTAAGATTTTGTCAGTGTTTTCATTGTTTCAGTATATGTCTTATATATTTATCTTTACCTTGCTATATTATTTCTCTAGAATTGAACCTTAAAAGTGAGAGTGCTGAGTTGAAGGGTGCACATGTTTTAGATTTGAATAGATATTACTTAAATTACTTTTAAAAGAGGGGTGTCCATTTGTACCCTTAAAGCACTGCATTAGAGAACCTGTTTTTCCATTGTTTTGTAGTACTGAATATTAGTAGGCTTTTTAATTTCTGCTAGTCTGACAGGGGAGAATGATACCTGATTGTGTTTGTTTTTATCTGATTATATCTTTCCCTTAATTCTACTTTTTAAACTGCCTAATTGACCTTTAACATGTTTATGTTGATTTCACTATTCCTCTCAAGAGCACTTTAATCTTTCTATTTAATGAATACATATCTTGAGCTCTCAGGATATTTCATTAGCCCAATTGTTTACAGAATTAATTCAAAGTAGTTTTTAAGTCATTTCTCTTACCTTCTTTAGAGAACTATTTTAAATGATTACTATGAATTTCTTGAATCTTTGTGTCATTAAATAAATTTGTTTGTGTTATACTGATAACCATCAATTCATAATTTTGTAGCAAGTCTTACTGGAGGTTTTCTTCATGCGTTTCTTTTCTCTGATGCGCAGAGCATTACTGTACGGTGGAATGCGAGAATCTCAGCCTGAAGCAGAAATCCCTCTCCACGACACCACTGCAGAAGCGTTCACGATGCTCCTTAAATACATCTACACTGGGCGGGCAACGCTGACAGATGAGAAGGAGGAGGTGCTGCTTGACTTCTTGAGCCTCGCTCATAAATACGGATTTCCAGAGCTGGAGGATTCTACCTCTGAGTATCTCTGCACCATACTTAACATTCAGAATGTCTGTATGACTTTTGATGTTGCCAGTCTCTACTCACTTCCCAAGTTAACTTGCATGTGCTGCATGTTTATGGACAGAAATGCTCAGGAGGTGCTCTCAAGCGAAGGCTTCCTCTCCCTTTCTAAGGTGTGTCACTGTCTGCAAGTAATTTACAGGCATGCTTTGTTTTATTTATATCTGTACAGCAGAAATATAGTAATAAGCTAAGAATAAAAAAATAAAAATCATCGGTGTGGAAGAGGTGATCTGTCTAGCCACTTGCCTTAGGTGCTGAGACTCTAGATCATATGAGAGGCAGATTGCTTCTGTTTTCTTTCTTAAGGTTTTTCCAGTAAATTCTGTGTGCAAAAGAAACTGTGCTTCTGGGTGGTTGTTTTCAGTGTGGTAACAAATGGGATCCTTTGTGGTGTTGCATTCTATTTTTTAGTTTTGTGTTTCTCTGATAGAGTGCAACTAAAACTCCTTATTGCAAGAGGGAAAATTCATAAAGGAGATCTGATGCATCACTGAATGTCTCTAAGTCACTGCTGTTTGTCTTTTTTGCTGGCTCAAAATTATACAATGTAAAACCCATTTAATATAATAGCTAGAGTAAAACTATTTTGTTCAAGTCTTTCTCCAAACCCTGGTGATTGTCTCTCCTTTCCCTTTCTGTGTTTCTCCTAGGATCTGAGTATTTCAAATAAGAAAACTTGTTTGAAAAGCTACATATCTTGGTTTGAGTGTACACTTTGATTTTTATTATCCTACTTAATTTTTTAGAGGCAAAGGTCTTTGAGGTTTGCACCAGTGTTGCTGGAGATGTCTGGAAACCTGAGAACCAAAAATATGGTAGGGCAGTAATATAGTAGAACAACAGATTTTGAATTTTAAATGCCAGATGTATCTTACTGACTTATAAATATCAACTCTCCTAAAGAAACGGTATGGAATGGCAGCATCTCATGTTGCCATTTTTCTTGTTGTTTTATTCAGGATGGTGCAGATATGTTGGAAAGATTAGATGTTTGACTTTGTAGTGCAAGATGCCTACATCTATTCACACAGTGATGAGCAGAAGAGTATATGGCACAAATAATAAGGAAAGAAGATGGTCAAAAAGTGCTAATTGCTTAACTATAAGTAATATTTGGAGTTGTGTAAGGTTTCCTGATGGATCATGCACATGGTTAAACTCCATAATAACTAGGATTTTTCCTTTTTGTCCTTTTCAGACAGCACTTCTAAACATCGTATTAAGAGATTCATTTGCAGCTCCTGAAAAAGATATTTTCCTAGCCTTGTTAAACTGGTGTAAGCACAATTCAAAGGAGAATCATGCTGAAATCATGCAGGCTGTGCGTTTACCTCTGATGAGCCTCACTGAACTTTTGAATGTTGTGAGACCTTCAGGACTGTTGTCTCCTGATGCCATTCTGGATGCTATTAAAGTTCGATCAGAGAGCCGGGATATGGACCTCAATTACAGGGGCATGCTCAGTAAGTACCTATTTATCCAACTCTCACCAAGAGGTTTTGTTTGCATCTAAGACAGTCTCAGCTACAGAACTCTAGTGCTGGTGTACCTGGCATGTGTGGGTGTAAGAACACACAGCTCTGCTTCCTCCAGAAGGCCTCTCCTTGTCATCTGCCTATTTGCTTCTCCTGAGATGGCTTGGCTTCTGTAGACCTGAAAATCAGATCTCTTCAGCAGCTGCCTAGAATGTCAGAAATAGAAACTTTTCTGAAAGCTTCTCATGCTAAGACCTTTCCTTCCCTCCTCCATCAAATCAGTACAGAGTGTATGCCATCTACTCTCATTATTTTAGGTACCATAAACATAGAGATTCTAAATAGCAATAATAATAGCTAACCCTTATGTAGCATTTTCGACACTTATGTGGTGATTTTTCTTATTAATAAAAATAATAGTTAACATTTATAAAGTGCATAAATGTATCAATAAGAGTTCCATAATCACTTAATTCTCATAACCTTTTGAGGTAGGTACTATTATTGGCTCCATTTTACAAATGAGGAAATTGAAGCCCAGAGAGTTTAAGTAACATGCCCAAAGTCACACAGAAAGATGTGGAGCTGAGAGTCAGACCTCTGTAGTTAGGCTCTAGAGGCTGTGTAATTAACCACTAAATTATGCTGCATAAGTGCAAGATACAGTTGGTCCCTGAAAATTGTGTTGGTTGGGATGCCAACCGCCAATGCAGTTGAAAATCCATATATAACTTTTGGCTTCCCTAAAATTTACCTACTAATTGCCTATTGTTGACCAGAAAGCCTTATCAATAACATAAACCATTGATTAACACATAGTTCATATGTTAAATGTATTATATACTTTATTCTTATGATAAATAAGTAAGCTAGGGAAAATAAAATATTTTCCAAATTGTCACAAGTCTCCAAAAAATTTTTCTAATATATTAATTGAAAAAAATCCGCATGTAAGTTGTACTGCACAGTTCAAACCCGTGTTGTTTGAGGGTTAACTGTATAGTCCCATGAAAAGTTAAATACAACAATGTTCAAGGTGGATATATGCTGTGAACTTCAGAAGATGATGTGGTTTGGAGTGCTTGAAGGAGATTTCATGGATATTGTGAAGTTTGAGTTGAGCCTTGACATTTGATAGGAATGGCATCAGGATGGGGTGCGGGGTGCATTTCAGGTTGAAAGACTTGGTGAGGTTAACAGAGATTAGAACATTTGAAGGACTGTGAACAGAAGAGCTTGAATAGAGCAGAAGGCTTATGTCAATAACAAAGAAAGTCTATAAAGGTCAGCTCAGGCAAAATCATGGAAGTTTTTGAAACTAGATTGGAATTTTGCTTATGTGCAGTGAGAAGCTGATTTTAGAGAGGGGAAGAGGCATGAATTCAGTGGTGGTTTTGAAAGATGGATTTATGGTACTGGACTCGATGATTTGGAATAGAGAAAAACTGATTCAGGGAGACCAGTGAGGAGGGTATTTAACCTGTGCACAATTATACAACCTTAAACTCAAATGAAGATGGGGAAAATGGGAAGTAATGGATTTGTAGAGGAGACATTATTTTAAAAAAATAGCTCTTGGTGATTCAGGGATTTAAATTTGAGGATTAGTGGGGGAAGTTATCTTATTTTATTGAATCTAAGAAACCAGAAATTCTGAGGTACCATTGTTTATGTACCACTGAGAAAGGAAACAATATTGTCAGTCAAACCGTGACATACCATTATGTCTATATTCCAATTTCAGAAATGTTAAAATTTGAGAAAAATGTGCCTTAGAATTAAGTGTAATAGTTCTTTGAAGAAGATGCTGAGCTTATTTTTAGACGTAACTGACTTTGTGCATTTCTGAGACATCCAAGTTCTGTCTCATGTTCCCTGAGTGACCTTTTCCTTGACCGTGGCTTCAGACACCCTCTTGAACTACTGATGATCTTAAACAGGTGTCCTTAGCCTGGACTTCTCTCCTGACACATCAGATTTAGATTTCTTTTCATTGGGTGTAGAAAAAAAAGCACAGATTTTGGAGCTAGACAAATTTGACTTCAAATCCTGAGTTAGTAACTTACTAGTTGTATAACGTGGCATTAAATTACATAAAGAATGTGACTTTTATTTTATTTTATTTTATTATTTTTTTACTTTTATAATTTATTTTGGTATCATTAATCTACAATTACATGTGCAATATTATGGTGATTAAACTACTCCCTTCATCAGGTCCCTCCCACCAACCCCATTACAGTCACAGTCCATCAGCGTAGTGAGATGCTATAGAATCACTACTTGTCTTCTCTGAGTTGTACAGCCCTCCCCGTACCCCCCCTACCTTACGTCTGCTATCACAATGCCCCTGTTACCCTCTTACCCTACTTTCCCACCCATCTTCCCCAGTCCCTTTCCCTTTGGTAACTATTAGTCTGTTCTTGGGTTCTGTGAGTCTGCTGCTGTTTTGTTCCTTCAGTTTTTTTCTTTGTACTTATACTCCACATATGAGTAAAATCATTTGATACTTGTCTTTTTCTGCTTGGTTTATTTCACTGAGCATAATACCCTCTAGCTCCATCCATGTTGTTGCAAATGATAGGATTTCTTTTCTTCTTATGGCTGAATAATATTCCATTGTGTATATGTACCACATCTTCTTAATCCATTCATCTACTGATGGACACTTAGGTTGCTTCCATTTCTTGGCTATTGTAAATAGTGCTGCTATAAACATATGGGTGCATCTGTCTTTTTGAAACTGGGCTCCTGCATTCTTAGGGTAAATTCCTAGG
>JAQQAC010007890.1:29829763-29939664 GCA_029783875.1 Phataginus tricuspis
GCCAACAATTGTTGTTGTTTGTGTTTTGGAGATTGGTCATCCTCACTGGTGTGAGGTGATATCTCATTGTGGTTTTAATCTGCATTTCTCTGATGATTAGCGATGTGGAGCATCTTTTCATGTGCCTGTTGGCCATCTGAATTTCTTCTTTAGAGAAGTGTCTATTCATGTCCTCTGCCCATTTCTTAATTGAATTATTTGCTTTTTGTTTGTTAAGGTGCGTGAGATCTTTATATATTTTGGATGTCAACCCCTTATCAGATACATCATTTATGAATATATTTTCCCATACTGTAGGATGTCTTTTTGTTCTACTGATGGTGTCCTTTGCTGTACAGAAACTTTTCAACTTGATATAGTCCCACTTGTTCATTTTTGCTTTTGTTTCCCTTGCCCGAGGAGATATGCTCATGAAGTAGTTGCTCATGTTTATGTCCAAGAGATTTTTGCCTATGTTTTTTTCTAAGAATTTTATGGTTTCATGACTTATATTCAGGTCTTTGATCCACCTTGAGTTTACCTTTGTGTATGGGCTAGACAGTAGTCCAGTTTCATTCTCTTACATGTAGCTGCCCAGTTTTGCCAACACCAGCTGCTGAAGAGGCTGTCATCTCCCCATTGTATATCCAAGGCTCCTTTCTCAAATATTAATTGACTGTTAATGTTTGGGTTAATGTTTGGATTTTCTATTCTGTTCCACTGGTCTGTGGGTCTGTTTTTGTGCCAATAACAAATTGTCTTGATTACTGTGGCTTTGTAGTAGAGCTTGAAGTCAGGGAGCGTAATTCCACCTGTTTGATTCCTCCTTCTCAGGATTGCTTTGGCTATTCTGAGTCTTTTCTGGTTCCATATGAATTTTAGAATCATTTGTTCCAGTTCATTGAAGAAAGCTGTTGGTATTTTGATAGGGATTGCCTTGAATCTGTAGATTGCTTTAGGTAGTATAGCCATTTTGACAATATTTATTCTTCCTAGCCAAGAGCATGGGATGCATTTCCATTTGTTAGGGTCCTCTTTAATTTCTCCTAGGAGTGTCTTGTAGTTTTCAGAGTGCAGGTCTTTCAATTCCTTGGTTAGGTTTATTCCTAGGTATTTTATTCTTTTTGATGCAATTGTGTATGGAATTGTTTTTCTGATTTCTCTTTCTGTTAGTTCATTGTTAGTGTATAGGAAAGGAACAGATTTCTGTGTATTAATTTTGTATCCTGCAACTTTGCCGAATTCAGATATTAGTTCTAGTAGTTTTGGAGTGGAGTCTTTAGGGTTTTTTATGTACAGTATCATGTCATCTGCAAATAGTGACAATTTGACTTCTTCTTTACCAATCTGGATGCCTTGTATGTCTTTGTTTTGTCTGATTGCCGTGGCTAGGACCTCCAGTACTATTTTGAATAACAGTGGAGAGAATGGGCATCCCTGTCTTGTTTCCGATCTTAGATGAAAAGCTTTCAGCTTCTCGCTGTTAAGTATGATGTTAGCTGTGGGTTTGTCATATATAGTCTTTATGATGTTGAGGTACTTGCCGTCTATACCCATTTTGTTTAGAGTTTTTATCATGAATGGATGCTGAATTTTGCCAAATGCTTTTTCAGCATCTATGGAGATGATCATGTGGTTTTTGTTCTTTTTGTTGATGTGGTGGGTGATGTTGAAGGATTTTCGAATGTTGTACCATCCTTGCATCCCTGGGATGAATCCCACTTGATCATGGTGAATAATCCTCTTGATGTGTTTTTGAATTCGGTTTGCTAATATTTTGTTGAGTATTTTTGCATTTACGTTCATCAGGGATATTAGTCCGTAATTTTCTTTTTTGGTGAGGTCTTTGCCCGGTTTTGGTATTAGAGTGATGCTGGCTTCATAGAAAGAGTTTGGAAGTATTCCCTCCTCTTCTATTTTTTGGAAAACTTTAAGGAGAATGGGTGTTATTTCTTCTCTATATGTCTGGTAGAATTCAGAGGTGAATCCATCAGGTCCGGGGGTTTTGTTCTTGGGTAGTTTTTTGATTACCACTTCAATTTCGTTGCTGGTGATTGGTCTGTTTAGTTTTTCTGTTTCTTGCTTGGTCAGTCTTGGATGGTTGTATTTTTCTAAGAAGTTGTCCATTTCTTCTATGTTTTCCAGCTTGTTAGCATATAGATGGTCATAATATTCTGTTGTAATTCTTTGTATTTCTGTGGGGTCTGTCGTTATTTTTCCTTTCTCATTTCTGATTTTGTTTATTGTGTAGATTCTCTTTTTCTCTTAATGAGTCTGGCTGGGGGTTTATCTATTTTGTTTAGTTTTTTTCAAAGAACCAGCTCTTGGTTTCATTGATTTTTTTCTATTGTTTTATTCTTCTCAATTTTATTTATTTCTTCTCTGCTCTTTATTATGTCCCTCCTTCTGGTGACTTTGGGCCTCATTTGTTCTTCTTTTTCCAATTCAGTAATTGTGTCTTTAGACTATTCATTTGGGAATGTTCTTCCTTCTTTAAATAGGCCTGGATTGCAATATACTTTCCTCTTGGAACTGCCATTTCTGCAACCCACAGAAGTTGTGGCTTTGTGTTGTTGTTATCATTAGTCTCCATATATTCTTTGATTTCTGTTTTGATTTGGTCGTTAACACATTGATTAATTAGGAGAATGTTGTTAAGTCTCCATGTATTTGTGAGCCTTTTTGATTTCTTTCTAAAATTCATTTCTAGTTTTATACCTTTATGATCTAAGAAGTTGTTTGTTAGGATTTCAATATTTTTGAATTTACTGAGGTTCTTTTTGTGGCCTAGTATGTGGTCTATTCTGGAAAATGTTCCATGTGCACTTGAGAAGAATGTGTATCCTGCTGCTTTTGGGTGCAGAGTTCTGTAGATTTCTTTTAGGTCCATCTGTTCTAGTGCATTGTTCAGTGCCTCTATGTCTTTACTTATTCTCTGTCTGGTTGATCTGTCCTTTGGAGTGAGTGGTGTGTTGAAGTCTCCTAAAATGAATGCATTGCTGTCTATTTCCTCCTTCAATTGTGTTAATATTTGTTTCACATATGCTGATGCTCCTGTGTTGCGTGCATATATATTTATAATGGTTATATCTTCTTGTTGGTCTGACCCTTTATCATTATGTAATGTCCTTCTTTATCTCTTGCTACTTTCTTCATTTTGAAGCTTATTTTGTCTGATACAAGTACTGCAACCCCTGTTTTTTATCTTTGTTGTTTGCATGAAATATCTTTTTCCATCCTTTCACTCTTAGTCTGTGTATATCTTTGGGTTTGAGGTGAATCTCTTGTAAGCAGCATATAGATGGGTCTTGCTTTTTTATCCACTCTGTTACTCTGTGTCTTTTGATTGGTGCATTCAGTCCATTTACATTTAGGGTGATTATTGATAGATATGTACTTATTGCCATTGCTGGCTTCAGATTCGTGGTTACCAAAGGTTCAAGGGTTGCTTTACTATCTAACAATCTCACTTAACTTTCTTGTTAAGTTATTGTGAACACCGTCTGATGTTTCTTTATCTCTCCCTTCCTATTCTTCCTCCTCCATTCTTTATATATTAGGTGTTTTATTCTTTGCCTTTAGTTAGTATTTGGATGGTCTGCTTTCTTTGCTATGATTTTATTTTCTCTGGTGATATCTTTTTAGCCTTATGGGTGCTTCCCTCTAGAGCAGTCCGTTTAAGATATCCTGTAGTGGTGGTTTATGAGATGCAAACTCTCTCAACTTTCGTTTGTCTGGAAATTGTTTAATCCCGCCATCATATTTCAATGATAATCATGCTGGATACAATATTCTTGGTTCAAGGCCCTTCTGTTTCATTACATTAAATACATCATGCAATTGTCTTCTGGCCTGTAAGGTTTTTGTTGAGAAGTCTGATGATAGTCTGTTGGGTGTTCCTTTGTAGGTGATCTTTTTTCTCTCTCTAGCTGCCTTTAATACTCTATCTTTATCTTTGACCTTTGCCATCTTAATTATTATGTGTCTTGGCGTTGTCTTCCTTGGGTCCCTTGTGTTGGGAGATCTGTGGGCTTCCGTGGGCTGCAAGACTATTTCCTTCCCCAGCATGGGAAAGTTTTCAGCAATTATTTCTTGAAAGACACTTTCTATCCCTTTTTCTCTCTCCTCTTCCTCTGGTACTCCTATAATGCGAATATTGTTCTGTTTGGATTGGTCACACAGTTCTCTTAATATTCTTTCTTTCCTAGAGATCCTTTTATCTCTCTCTGTCTCAGCTTCTCTGTATTCCTGTTCTCTATTTTCTATTCCATTTAAAGTCTCTTGCACCTCATCCAGTCTGCTGTTAAGCCCGTCGATGGCTTGTCTGATTTCTGCATAGTCTTTCCTCACTTCCCTCACTTCCTCCCTCAGCTCTTGCACATTTCTCTGTAGATCCATGTGCATGGTTATGACTTTTATTCTGAATTCTTTTTCAGGAAGACTGTGTATGTCCATCCCTTCAGGTTCCCTCCCTGGGGTTGTCTGGGTCTGAAGCTTTGTCTGTACCATATTCCTCTGTCTTTTCATGGCTATAGAATTGGTTGCTGGTAGTTGCCACATATGTCAGCTGGGCTCTTTATGACCGCCTCGCCTGGTGCTGAGTCCTCTCGGGTGTAGCTGCATGCTGTGCACTTTCCTGTGTATTCTGGTCTCTCTTTTAGGAATAGTTGTATTTGCTTTGTTTTCGTGGATAAATATAATTTTGGGAAGAGATTTCTGCCGCTCTGCTCACGTCGCCATCTTCCGACCTTTAGTTTTTATCTCAGTATTGTTAAGAGAATTAATTGAAATGTGTGAAAATAATGTGTAACCTCAATAATAGGAAACCATTGTTATCATATATCATTATTGGTGTTCTTCCTCTTCTCTGTATATTTGCATAGGAATTACTGCATTGATTACATTGTTTTAAACATTTTTGTTCACTTGTCTTTGGTCCCTGAAGGCAGAAATGATCTTCATAAGGCATATTCATCTTGGTATCCTCAACATTTAACATACTGAATAACATATAGCAGACACTTGGTGAATGAATGCAAAGAGAAATGTGCAGTAGTAGTTGAAGAAAGTTGCTGATGTTTAGGAAGTAGTCAAAGCTGGTGATAAGAGAGTTGAAACCTGGGCTAGAATATAAAGAAGGTAAAGATCATTCTGAGACTTGGAGAAGACCTGTATAGGGCCAGGGAGCTAAAGGTAGAGAAGGAAGACATGGAGACATATGAAGAAAAGTAGGATACAATTACAGAAGCCAGTAGAGGAGAATGCAATGGAGAGGGTGGTCAGTGGTATCTAGTGATGCTGGAAGATCAAGAAGAATGAGAATTGAGAAAACATTTGGATGTGAATTGTAGTGAATAGTCTAGAGAGAAGCTTGGCTAAGCAGGGAAATAGATCGTGGGTTTGATAAAGTAGTAAATGCAGTTTTTTGACCATCTGATGTGTGAATTAGAGTAAAAGGTAATAGAGAGGTGATATGGTAGCTAGAGGGAGCAGGACAGGAGAGGCCTAGAAGAGATTGGAGGTGCTATAGAATGGTACAAGTTGAGGGTCAGCCTTGGATAAATTGTGGGAGGATGGAAGGGGAGAGGTAACTAGATCATAAACATAATTTTAGACTTAAAATCCTAATGGTTGGATCCTCTTATATAAACTTCTTTTTTCCCTTTTGGCCCTAGTTTTGATTTGAGGTGGTGTTTGGATGCTGTAACTGGGTGCTTCAGAGGGATAAGCTTGGGACATTGCTGCAGGAGGTTGAGGGGGTGTTTTGGACATTTCACACAGGTAGTGGTAGCTTGGAACTGACCGCCTGGTCAGTACAGATGCCAGACCTGGGTTATAATAAACCCACAAAATTAGCATGAAGAAAGTAATCAACCAGTTGGGGCACTCAGTTCTGGAATGATATACACTTGATATAATTGTTACTCATAAATGTTAAATTCTTAATTTTGGAGTAATTCAGTGAGAGCTCAAGGAAGAGATTATACAAATCTTTGTTCTTTATCTAACTTCTAAACTTGAAAAATGATTAAATACCAGACTGTTTTCTGACTTTTAAATTATATGAGCAATAAAATCAATAGTAACAAATACTAAGGAAGCAGCATATTACTTTACTTTTAGATCCTAAAAAGTGGGCTAGTTATTTCTGAAGCAAATGTTATCCAATCATTCATATCATTATTTTCTTTGATCAGATTTCTTCACTATTAGGGGGAAAAACTCTAAAATTTCAGAATTGTTCCTGGGTAATGATCTGGAAAGATAGTTCTGCTTATTTTGAAATTATTGACCAAATCTGGTTGTTCTTTGTTTTTCCCTGGAGGTTAGTTCTGTGCCTTTGAGGACTTTTCATGAAATGTGGAGAAGTTCTATCTTGGGACAATGGGCACAGATACTAATGCTTTTTCTTTGAGTTTATTAATACTGATTATTGGAAGATTTAATTCTTAGAGCTGCATAATCTGAAGCTTTTTACCAAATTACAGTAATTTTTCCTTCCATAAAGAAAAAACAAAAGGATCCAAGGGATGTTTTAAATTTACCAGTGAAGGTTGATTTTTCTGGGAAGGTGGTTTGAACTAGTTTTGTACATATAGAATAATAAGCATTTGTATACCTGGGGAAAGAGAATTAACTTTTAATGAAATTATTTTTCCTTAGAACATTTGAACTTCTTGTATTCACATCATTCCCTTAATGTTTAGTTTTGTCTTTGCTATGGAGATATTTCTGCCTTGAAAGTTAGTGCTTTTTCGGTTGAGGCTATTATACTTTGTTTTCCGTATCGCAGGTTTTAGATACTGGGAAAGAGAAAAGGAATTTCTCATTTTTTTTCATGTTTATAGCAGGGAGCATATCACAACTCCCATTCTCAAGAGTTCTTTGTTGAGTAAAAGTCAGTCTGTTCACAGGACTGAAAAGTTAAATTATTTTTTAATATGTAAATATGCACGTGTTTGTGAGTTTAAGTCTATGCTGTAGGTACATTAGACTGAGCTTATTGAAGACTGTAATTATGTCTTTTCACCTATGTTTTCCCAGTACCTAGCACAGAGACTGAATATCATTTCAAAGTAAATGGGTGACTGATGAATCCATCCCGAGCCTCTGAAGTAGAATTTAAAATTTGTCTCACCTATCACATAAAAGACAGTAATAACAACAGTGAATCTTTAATACTATTTTTTTTGTTTTCTCATTTTGTTATCATTAATATACAGTCACATGAGCAACATTGTGGTTACTAGATTCCCCCCATTATCAAGTTCCCACCACATACCCCATTACAGTCACTGTCCATCAGCATAGTAGATGCTATAGAATCACTACTTGTCTTCTCTGTGCTATACTGCCTTCCCAGTGCCGACCATCCCCTACGTTATGTGTGCTGATCATAATGCCCCTTATTCCCCTTCTCCCTCCCTTCCCACCCACCCTCCCCAGACCCTTTCCCTTTGGTAACTGTTAGTCCATTCTTGGGTTCTGTGAGTCTGCTGCTGTTTTGTTCCTTCAGTTTTTGCTTTATTCTTATGATCCATGGATGAGTGAAATCATTTGGTACTTGTCTTTCTCTGCCTGGCTTATTTCACTGAGCATAATACGCTCTAAGTCCATCCATGTTGTTGCAAATGGGAGGATTTGATTTCTTCTTATGGCTGAATAATATTCCATTGTGTATATGTACCACATCTTCTTTATCATTCATCTACTGATGGACACAGGTTGCTTTCATTTCTTGGCTATTGTAAATAGTGCTGCAATAAACACAGGGGTGCATATGTCGTTTTGAAACTGGGATCCTGCAATCTTAGGGTAAATTCCTAGGAGTGGAATTCCTGGGTCAAATGGTATTTCTATTTTGAGTTTTTTGAGGAACCTCCATACTGCTTTCCACAATGGTTGAACTAATTTGCATTCCCACCAGCAGTGTAGGAGGGTTCCCTTTTCTCTGCGTCCTCGACAGCATTTGTTGTTGTTTGTGTTTTGGATGTTGGCCATCCTCACTGGTGTGAGGTGATATCTCATTGTGGTTTTAATTTGCATTCCCCTGATATTTAGTGATGTGGAGCATCTTTTCATGTGCCTGTTGGCCACCTGAATTTCTTCTTTGGAGAACTGTCTGTTCATATCCTCTGCCCATTTTTTAATAGGGTTATTTTCTTTTTGGGTGTTGAGGCATGTGATTTCTATATATATTTTGGATGTTAATCCCTTGTTGGATATGACATTTGCAAATATATTCTCCCATACTATAGGATGCCTTTTTGTTCTATTGATGGTGTCCTTTGCTGTACAGAAGCTTTTTAGCCTGATGTAGTCCCATTTGCTCATTTTTTATTTTGTTTCCCTTGCCCAAGGAGATGCGTTCAGGAAAAAGTTGCTCATGTTTATATTTGAGAGATCTTTGCCTATGTTTTCTTCTAAGAGTTTATGGTTTTATGACTTACATTCACGTCTTTGATCCATTTTGAGTTTACTTTTGTGTATGGGGTTAGACAATAATCCAGTTTCATTCTGTTGCATGTAGCTGTCCAGTTTTGCCAACACCAGCTGTTGAAGAGGCTGTCCTTTCCCCATTGTATATCCATGGCTCCTTTATCATATATTAATGGGCCATATATGCTTGGGTTTATATCTGGGCTCTGTAGTCTGTTCCATTGGTCTGTGGGTCTTTTCTTGTGCCAGTACCAAATTTTTAAGGTAAATTACTTTATAGTAGAGCTTGAAGTTGGGGGACGGAATCCCCCCCCCCCCAACCCCGTGCTTTATGCTTTATTCTTCCTTCTCAGGATTGCTTTGGCTACTTGGGATATTTTGTGGTTCCATATGAATTTTCGACCTATTTACTCTAGTTCATTGAAGAATGCTGTTGGTATTTTGATAGGGATTGCATTGAATTTGTAGGTTGCTTTAGGCAGGATGGCCATTTTGACAATATTAACTCTTCCTATCCATGAGCATGGGATGTTTTTCCATTTATTTCTATTTTCTTTAATTTCTCTCCTGAGTGTCTTATAGTTCTCAGAGTATAAGTCTTTCACTTCCTTGGTTAGGTTTATTCCTAGGTATTTTATTCTTTTTGATGCAGTTATGAATGGAATTGTTTTCCTGATTTCTCTCTCTGCTAGATCATCATTAGTGTATAGGAATGCCACAGATTTCTGTGTATTAATTTTGTATTCTGTAATTTTGCTGAATTCAGATTAGATCTAGTAGTTTTGGAGTGGATTCTTTAGGGTTTTTTATGTTCAATATCATGTCATCTGCAAACAGGGACAGTTTAACTTCTTCCTTGCCAATCTGGATGCCTTTTATTTCTTGTGTTGTCTGATTCCCATGGCTAGGACTTCCAGAACTATGTTGAATAAAAGTAGGGATAGTGGGCATCCTTGTTTTGTTGTCTATCTTACAGGAAAACCTTTCAGCTTTATGCTGTTAAGTGTGATGTTGGCTGTAGGTTTATCATATATGGCCTTTATTATGTTGAGGTGTTTGCCCTCTATACCCATTTTGTTGAGAGTTTTTATCATGAATGGATGTTGAATTTCGTCAAATGCTTTTTCAGTATTTATTGAGATGACCATGTGATTTTTGTCCTTTTTATTGGTGTGATATATGATGTTGATTTTTGAATGTTGTACCATCCTTGCATTCCTGGAATAAATCTGACTTGGTAATGATCAATGATCTTTTTGATGTATTTTTGAATTCGGTTTGCTAACATTTTGTTGAGTATTTTTGCATCTATGTTCATCAGGGAATATTGGTCTGCAATTTTCTTTTTTTGTGGTGTCTTTTCCTGGTTTTGGTATTAGAGTGATGTTGGCCTCATAGAATGAGTTTGGGAGTATTATTTCCTTTTCTGCTTATTGGAAAACTTTAATGAGGATGGGTATTAGGTATTCACTAAATGTTTGATAAAATTAAGCAGTCAAACCATCTTGTCCAGGAGTTTTGTTCTTAGGTAGTTTTTTGATTACCAATTCAATTTCATTGCTGGTAATTGGTCTATTCAGATTTTCTTTTTCTTCCTGGTTCACCTTTGGGATATTGTATTTTTCCAGAAAGTTGTTCATTTTTTCTAGGTCATCCAATTATTCAGCATATAATTTTTCATAGTATTCTTTAATAATTCTTTGTATTTCTGTGGTGTCTGTAGTGATTTTTCCTTTCTCATTTCTGATTCTGTTTATGTGTGCAGACTCCCTTTTTTTCTTGGTAAGTCTGGCTAGGGGTTTATCTTCTTTGTTTGTTTTCTTGAAGTACCAGCTCCTGCTTTCATTGATTCTTTGTATTGTTATATTCTTTTCAATTTTATTTATTTCTGCTCTTATCTTTATTATGTCCCTCCCTCTACTGACATTGGGCCCCATTTGTTCTTTTTCAAATTTTGTTAATTGTGAGTTTAGAGTGTTCATTTGGGATTGTTCTTCTTTCCTGAGGTAGACCTGTATTGCAGAATACTTCCCTCTTAACATGGCCTTCGCTGCATCCCACAGATTTTGCCGTCTTGAAATATTGTTTTCATTTGTCTCCATATATTGCTTGATCTCTGTTTTTATTTGGACACTGATCCATTGATTATTTCGGAGCATGTTAATAAGCCTCCACGTGTTTATGGGCTTTTTCATTTTGTGTAATTTATTTCTAGTTTCATACCTCTGTGATCTGAGAAGCTGGTTGGTACAATTTCAATCCTTTTAAATTTACTGAGGCTCTTTCTTTGGCCTTCTATATGATCTGTTTTTGAAAATGTTCCATGTGCACTTGAGAAGAACATGTATCCTGTTGCTTTTGGATGGTGTGTTCTGTAGATGTCCATTAGGTTCATCTGTTCTAATACCTTGTTCAGTGCCTCTGTCTCCATACTTATTTTCTGTCTGGGTGATCTGTCCTTTGGAGTGAGTGGTGTGTTGAAGTCTCCTAAATGCATTGCATTCTATTTCCCCCTTAGTTCTGTTAGTATTTGTTTCACATGTATAGGTGGTCCTGTGTTGGGTGCATTGATATTTATGATAGTTATATCCTCTTGTTTGACTGACCCCTTTATCATTATGTAATGTCCTTTGTCTCTTGTGACTTTCTTTGTTTTGAAGTCTGTTTTGTCTTATGGAAGTACTGCAACTCTTGCTTTTTTCTCCCTATTAGTAGCCTGAAATATCCTTTTCCATCCCTTCATTTTTAGTCTGTGTATGTCTTTGGGTTTAAATCTCTTGTAGCAACATAAAGGTGCGTCTTGTTTTTTATCCAGTCAGTGACTCTATGTGTTTTGATTGGTGCATTAAGACCATTTACATTTAGGGTGATTATCGATAGGTTTTTACTTATTGCCATTGCAGGCTTTAGATTCGTGGTTACCAAAGGTTCGAGGGTAATTCCCTTACTATCTAACAGTCTAATTTAACTCACTTCGTATGCTATTACAAATACAACCTAAAGGTTCCTTTTTTTCCCCTCCTTTTTCTCCCTCCTCCATTCTTTATATATTAGGTTTCATATTCTGTACTCATTGTCTATCCTTTGATTGACTTTTGGGGTAGTTGATTTGATTTTGCATCTGCTTAGTAATTAATTGTTCTGCTTTCTTTGCTGTGGTTTTATCTCCCGTGGTGACAGCTATTTAGCCTTAGGAACACTTCCATCTATAGCAGTCCCTCCAAAATGCACTGTAGAGATGTGGGAGGTAAATTGTCTCAGCTTTTGCTTACCTGAAAATTGTTTAATCCCTCCTTCAAGTTTAAATGATCACCTTGCCAGGTAGAGTGTTCTTGTTTTGAGGCCTTCTGCTTCATTGCATTAAATATATCATGCCACTCCTTCTGGCCACTAAGGTTTCTGTTGAGAAATCTGATGATAGCTTGATGGGTTTTCCTTTGTATGTAATCTTTTTTCTCTCTCTAGCTGCTTTTAAAAGTTTGTCCTTATCCTTGATCTTTGCCATTTTAATTATTATTTGTCTTGGTGTTGTCTTCCTTGGGTCCCTTGTGTTGGGAGAACTGTGCACCTCTGTGGCCTGAGAGAATATCTCCTTCCCCAGATTGGGGAAGTTTTCCACAATTACCTCCTGAAAGACACTTTCTATCACTTTTTCTCTCTCATCTTCTTCTGGTACCCCTATAATGCCAATATTGTTCCATTTGGATTGGTCACACAGTTCTCTCAGTACTTTCTTTCAATCCTAGAGGTCCATTTTTCCTCTCTGTGCTTCAGCTTCTCTGTATTCCTCTTCTCTAATTTCTGTTTCATTTACTGACTCTTATACTGCATCTAATCTGCTTTTAAACCCCTTCATTGTATTCTTCATTTCAGATACTGTGTTCTTCATGTTGGTATCTCATTCCTGAATTCCTCCTTGTGTTCTTGAATATTTTTCTGTACCCCCATGAGCATGTTTAACCTTTTATACTTTTAAACCATTTTGTATTCTATTACTCTTGTATCTTACCAACTATAGTTTATCATATCTTCATTTGTACCCCAGGGGTTTCACAAATAATCTCTACTGAGTATTCCTCTGTGGAGACATTTGGTGTCTGATATCCACTTGTGTCCATTAGACAATGAGCTGCTGAAAGGCTGAGTCCAGCAGTGACTAGCTCATGGAAGGCAGCTTAGGAATTTTTTCTTTACATAAATGGGATGAAGGCTCCATTCAGCTCATGTCTTTTCATGGTGATATTTATAAGTAACTTTCCTAAAATTACTGGGTGAAATCGATGCCCAAGTGGGAACCAAAGTGCTGATCTGACAAACGAGGCCAGTGCTATTTGGTAGTCTCCTGCCTGGGTTATTTTCTGTTTCTATTCGGTGGTGTGTTTGAATCAAATGTGGAAAAGAAGCTTGCAGAGAATGGAGGTTATGGGGAAAGTTTAGGTAAGACAGGACTTGTCTAGAAAGTCATTTGTAATGCCTTACTGGTTGGAAGGGAGGAACCATATATTCTTCAGGGAAGTCATTTTGGGGAGAAAATGACTTAGGAGCAGAATTAGGTAAAGAGATTGCAGTGGGTAGAGAACTAAGTGTGGATCCAAATGACCCACCAGGTGAACAACTCTCTCGATGTAATAGAAAGTTAAATAAAGGATGATTAAGAATATAAAGTGATTAAGAAAAAACACAAGATAATTAACAGCACCACTCAGATTTTGGCTCTGTGTAACAAGGGGCAGGTCCTGCTCCATTTCTCCTTAGCTTTTCTTTTTAACAATTGGCTTGTTTCTGAAAGATTAGCTTGATATTTGAAAATACGTAAAAAATTACAAATATAAGGTATTAATTGTTATCTGTTGTGTGATCCCTACCATCATGTTTTTTGAGAGTTCTTTTCTCTACTGATAGAGAAATGTATGTAGTAAGAATATTTATGTTTTGAGTTATTTCACTATGACTTGAATCTTCTCATGCTCATGTTTCCTCTTAAATTCATCATTTAACCATAGATTTTACAAAAAATACTTGGAGTTATATTTTTACCCTGTGAGATATTCAGATTATAGTTACCATGGAAGAAATTTCACTTGTATAAATGTGTTCCCCATTTTGAAATGAAATAGACTTTCAGGGAATCTTTATCAAGGACAGTTAGAAAAGTTCTTAAATGCTGTTGAATAAACTTCAAGAGAAGACTTAGACCTGTGGTGAAAATTTGATTTCCAATTTAGGCTTTTGTTACACACACTTGAAACTCTTACATGTAGTGTGTTATTCCAGCTTGATAAATTTTAGAGGGAAGAGCTTACATTTAGAGAAAATCAAAGGGTAGCAGTAGTTTCTAAGTCTGACAGCCTGAGTTCCCCCTTTTTTGGCTTGGTATTGACTAGTGGTATCAGAACAGGAGGTGATGTTCCAGTGGTCAGCACCAGCAGACTTTGGACCCCACATTTTATTTATACCCAGAAGTAAGGAACAAAAGCTTCTTTGTATCAAGTTTACACATCATTGATACCTGAAAACACAAATGTGAGCCTTTGTTTGTTTGCTTACTTTATAAAGTGCTTGTCTCTCTGTTGGAGGAATCAGGGGAGCGGGGCCTGTCTGTCTGGTTCACTGAGGTGTCCCTAGTGCCACACCTGGAATGTGTTTTTTGGACTACTTCTTACTTATCAAGTACTTTAGCTTGTATTATTTGTAGTGTAAACTTTACAGTTATCCTGTGTACTATTATTTTTAGAAGAGAAAACTTTCAGTGAGGCTAAGAGGCTTCACTCAGGGGTTCTGGGTGGTAGAGCCTGAGTCTCAACACTTTGGTTTTCTTACTTAAGTCCAAGTTTTTTTTTTTCTACTCTATCAGGCTTTCTTTCCTCTGGGTCTTAGGTATCCTTAGAAATGGGTTAGAAAGAGAGAGAAAGTATGGTCTTTCCATCAGAAACCCTTCATGAGGGAGGTGGCAGAAGAGGGACTCTGGAGACAGGCTCCCTAGGTCTTAATCACAGCTCTGCTACTTGCTGGCTTTGTGACTTTGGGCAACAAAGTCCATCTAACCTTTTTCTACCCCCTTTTCTCCGTCTATGAAATGGATGTGATAGTAGTATTACACTCAAAGGATTATGAAGAGTAAGTCAAAAGAATTAATAAGACTTGTTAAATAAAGGAAAAATAAATATGAAGAATGTGTATGATTATCACGAACTAATGTGGGACGTTATAAATCTATAGCACTTAAGCACTTAAGAAACTGAGCATGACTAGGACTTGTTTTGTTTTTTGGTTTCCGAGTTGCCTTAGTCTTTTCCAAGTTAACTAAACCCACCCCAACCCCTATTTTCAGCTGCATTTATTCTTGTATTCTGGAGCCATTCTCTATACTTGTCTTCATTTGAAAAAATATTTAAAACGCATGTTTTCCAAGAAATCTAAGATGATGAATTACCGTCTTTTCCTAAGAGCCTAGTTATAGCTCATACTTTCCCCTATTCAAATCATACAGCCAAGATGTGTATGTACTGTGAGAATTGAGTATTTATTAATAGTCAGTAAACTTGATTAGTTCTTTCATTATTGTGCTTTTTAATATATGTTTCATAATAATGATGGCAGTCTTTTTTCTTGAGCTTACTATGCTTTGCAAACATCATCTCATTTAATCCTTAAAACAAAGAAACAAAAACACCTTGAGGGGTAGATACTGCCCTGTTGAGAAATGGAAGTTCAGAGGAGGTAACTTCCCCAAAGTGATCTATCTGGTTAAAGGTGGAGCCACCACTATTTAAACTCTCACTTTGAAGCTTAAGCTCTTAACATCTACTTCATGTTGCCTCTTGTCTTCCTGGAGGGTGTCAGTTTTAGAAAGTATCTGGAGGACAGGTTCCAGAGCAGTGAAGCAAAATTTGCATAGAGGGTTTCAGAGTCTCAGGAACAGTTGATACTTAATAACTCTAGTATTGAGAGGGTTGGGGCTTAATTATAAGCACAATACTGATTTTGATGACAGGCCATCTGAATTTTCATTTTAAAAAATACTGAAGTAAAAATACATCTTCTTTTAAACATATTCTTGTTTTTTAGCTAGATTGGTTGATAGAGCATGTCCATGTATGACCAACAGCTCCCTGTACTGGCACCTTTCTTTCTGTTGGTTTATCAGATGTCTGACCTCTCTACTTTGCTTTTATATATTTGCTCTGACCACATGGCAGGCACGGGTCATCTTACATGCTGTTTTTATCCAGTAGATATTAAATTAAGCTACTGATAGAATGAACTCAGGTTGAGCTGATTTGTTTGTCCTAGGACATGTTTTTTCTAGTATCAGTATTTTCATAACAACATTAGTCCCAGGCACTTTGTGGCTGTAATGGTGTCATTCGTAGAATTTAAACTGTGGATGGTATCTTAATGTTCAAATTTTATCTCCATAGACTAGTCTCTGCTATTTTTAAGGTAAATGCACATACTAGAATGCTAGCATTTTATCTTTTTTCCCAAAATATAGAAGTAACCATTAACCCTTGCTTTTTCTATTTTTAACTGTAGTTCCAGAAGAAAACATTGCAACTATGAAGTATGGAGCCCAGGTTGTAAAAGGGGAGCTGAAGTCTGCCTTATTAGATGGTGATACTCAAAATTATGATTTGGATCATGGATTTTCTAGGCACCCAATTGATGATGACTGCCGTTCTGGCATTGAGATTAAGCTAGGTCAGCCATCCATTATCAATCACATACGGATACTCCTGTGGGACCGGGATAGCCGGTGAGTCATTAGTGTGACTTGGAGAGAAACTGACATGATGTCTGATTGAGATGGCCTAACTGTGTATCATGTACTCTAGTTTTACAGATTTGATCGTTTACTTCTTTGTGATCACTTTGCTATTTCTCCTGATGGTTAGTTCTGGGGGAAGAGTTAAAGGGTGTGTTTCTTTAAAAAAGAAAATAACCTTTTTTGCTTTTTTATGCTTATAAAAATAATGATATGTATTTATTGTGGAAACCTAGAAAATATAGAAAAGCACAAAGAAGAAAATAAAAAGTGCTGGTAATCTCATCACCCATTTATTAATCTTTGTATCTATCTAACCAGTATTTTTTGTTATGTATAATCTCACATACACACACACAAAAACCACACATAGTTTACAAAATAAAGATTAGATGTGTGAAAAGCTAACTTTACTTTTTAATTAATACATTAATTAAAAGGTGAACATCCTATCCCTTTAAAAATATTCCTCTAAAATGTTGCTTTAAATGGCTGGCTGGTTTTCCATGACATGGGTTGCCATTATTTATTTGATTCCTTACTTTTGGATGTAATAATAACCTTTTAAAATGCATTTTATCCAATGGATGAAGAAAAAATTGTCTTTTAGTGTGTGGGCAAATATCCCCCAAACAAAAGAAACTTGTGGAAAAAAAGTTTTAAAGTTTGGTGGGTTCCAGCCTAGGAACCCACCCATTTTGTAGTGGCTTTAACATTCTGCCTTCCTTCTAGCAACTCTGGTGTTTTCACTGTGATTTTTGGTGTTCAGCCATGATGGCAGAAGTGCCAGAACACTATGGGTGACCAAGAACTGAGCTGTCCCTCTGACTGCTGCTTATCCAGAAGCTGGCGTAGAGTCAGCTTGGCCCTGCTTGTGCCTCTTGGAGTCTGGGCATGACGGGCATAATAGTAATGTGATGATGCCCTGCAGATCTTGCAGGCTAGCTTATTAACACCACGGGCCACCAGCCTGGCCTTTTAGGCCATTTGAGCCCAGGTATGAGGGAAACTTGGTGAAGTGGGTGTGAACATTTCCCATGCACATGGGTGTTAGGTGTTCAGGACCTCCAGGTTATCCCTATCTGTGTCTTTTTTATTAAGAATATATTTCCTGATAATGTATTCTTGTTGGATGTATGATATGTAGTTGGAAAAATGGAGCTAATTCATATATCATTTCCAAGAATGTCTGATTAATAATAATACTTACACATCATTTTCATCAGTTTCATGTGGAAAGGCATTGTCCTAAAAGATTTACATATGTTCACTCATTTAAGTAATAATAAAATTAGTATAAAAAAAATAAAATAAAAATTTAGTGTGTTTGAAACTGAAAGTAGTTATCCTCATTGCCATGATGTTAAATATTTTAGGCCACTTTGTGCTTTACACTCATGGGGGCTTAACTTTGCCACATAGCAGTTCTTTTCTCACAGAAGCTGTTATCATTCTAAGCAAAGGTGAAAAATTCAGAATCGTAAGCCAAAAAGATTGTGACATGTGTTGTAAAATTATATCCTGCATTACTGATAACCCAGAGAGGTTCAATAAAAGGTTATAACCAGTTTGAGACTGAGCGATAAAATGAATGGGAGTGAGGGGACAGCAGAAAATGAGGGGATGACACAAAATAAGCTGACCTTTTCTGGCCACAACTGTTGGTTGCAGGCTCACGTTTATGGTCACCTAAATCTTCCAAGATTGTTCCTGTTGATATTACAGTACAAGTAATAACTACATCTCAAATTTAAATTTGGCTTACGACAGGGGAATATAGATTGTTCAGTATGGGACCAGCATGTAATCGTCCAGGGTAGCTGACTAAGGGAGTATGAGAAGCTATTTTCATTACTGCCAGATTATTAGCTGCCAAATTATAAGTTGTACCCCAGAGAAACACATATTCTCTCTTCACCCATGTCGTTTATTTTTCTGCAGTCTGTGTGGTGTACGTGTGGGATGGTAGAAGCCTGGGAGGGAGCAGGAGATAAGCTGGCCTCTGTGAGCAACCATTCTGAGTTGGCTTTCCTCCTCAGAAAGTAGAATGGAGCACCCAGGCCAAAGAAGACAGAAGAAGAAGGCACACCTCTTACTTCTCTATTTTCTGTCTTCTCTCAGTCATGGCTTTATTAACCTGCTCATACGAAATGAGCAAGGCATCCCAGCCATGTTTGAAAAGAAACAAATGTCTTACATGCATGATATGTGCCAAGCACTGTACTAGAACCTGGATATATGAAGATAAATATGGCATGGTCCTTGTTCTTGGGCAGCTCATTATGTAAAAAGGCAGACAGATAGGCTGAGAGATCCTTTCAGTACATTGTGGTGAATACTACAGTAGAGGGACCTGTACATATTTCACTATTACCAACATTTGATTGTTCTGCAAAAAGCGTATTTAGTGAATAGGGTATTTGTTAAAGTAGTATACTTTGTATCGTTATTTTAATATGGTACTTTTTTTTCTGTCTTTTTCCTTTTGATTCATAGGTCTTATTCATACTTCATTGAAGTGTCAATGGATGAACTTGACTGGATCAGAGTGATTGATCATTCACAATATCTGTGTCGTTCTTGGCAAAAGTTATATTTTCCAGCCCGTGTCTGCAGGTTAGTACGTGTGGCTAATAAGTGATTTTGATATTTATTTAGTGAGTTTTGGACTTTGAGATACAGACTTCATGTGTCTTTCTCATGAAAGGAGTTTTCAAGGTATCAGCTACCAAATGTATCCCAACTAAAAAACCTAGAGAAAACATGGAAAATGAAGCATTTAAATATTTTAGAGTGTACTATGGGACTGTAAGGTGTTTTGTACACATTTATGTGATAGGCATGTAAATGAAAGAAAAGGGATGGGCAACACTGAGAAATAGAAATGCTTTTTCAACTTCACGCCGTACATTGGAAGCAGAGTGTTTGTTGGGGGTGGGTTCTTCCCACAGAAGCCACGGAAGAAGTTTCTGGAGGCTTTCCTGGTAGTCCTCAGGGCCAGAGGAGATTTTTGGATGCCAGTGTGTATGTTCTGATTATCTGTGTACTTTTTCTAGGTCAGTGGCTATCAATGGAGTTTAACAGAGCAGGTGTTTCTAGTGGGTTGGTTTTTGAGGCAAAGGAGGCTGAACTGGTGGGGCTCTAACCTTATACTCTCCCTTCAACCAGAGCACTTTAGCTTTTATTATGTTTATGTATTGCAGCCCATGTAAAGTTGTTTTTAAAAAGTGTTTAGAAACTATAATTCTAATATTTCATATTCTCCCTTTAGCTATAAGCCATGTTTTAAACTTTCTTTCTGAGATTCTGCAAAACCTGTACCAATAATGAATTTGGGAATTGGAAAAGGTGGTTAAAGGCACCTGAAATTGTGTTGTAAGTTTTCCCCTGAAAATTGCCCTCAGGTAGTCTTTACCTTAACATCAGAAGATCAAAGGTAAAATATGATTGTTTCATTTAGTCAGTTGTGGCAAAAAGAGAAGGAAAGGGGAATGGTGGGCATAAACCAGGGGGAATGTGGAGCTGGCCTCTTAGCCACTTTTCCCTCCCACCATCGCCTGTGACCCTGATGTACTTCCTATTGGGACTGATTTGGAACAGATGGGAATGCCCCACAGCACTTAGTCTTTTGGTCAGAAACACCCTTATACTTATTAAACTCATGATCTAACAGCATCAGGCTGCATTCTTACCTCCACTAAAAGAACTCCACAAAACCTTTCAGCTTCTGGTACAGTAAAGAATGTTACCTATATTTTTTTATTATGGGTATGACTGGACACAATATTGTTACCCAGGGATCCTCTTGTGTGAAAATGAAGAAAATCAATTTCATCTCTCCAAAGAGAGACTAAAGTGTCTTAGACCTGGCAGTTGCTCCTTTATCATAGGAGTTTTAAATGGATTAAAATGAGAGGGACAAGAAATTGAGTGAAGATTTTGTATCTTGGAGCTGCCTAGGGATACTTTGAGAGTGATAGAGGACCTCAGCGTGAAGGAGAAGATTGAGTCTGCATTGACTCAGGCTATTATGATTGTATCAGATTTAAAATACACAGTATTAGTAACCAGAGTGTCTGCTGTGGACCGAAGGACTGTGTGTTTACATTTAATTTTAAATAGTAGGAAGGTGATTCCCAGAACAAGTCATGGTGAATATAATGGCAGCTATGATAAATCTACATACTTTACCCACCTGGAAACGCCCACTGTATGGAGGGAGATGTGTGCCCTTAGTCATGATCTCTGGCTTTTAGAAAATATACTTCCCCTTACTTATTAATGGGCATTACTTCTACTTCCCTTCTTTATTTTGTCTCTCTTGTGTGGCCTTGCCTTTGTTGATGTAGTATTTATATGTTGTAGAGCCTGGCTGTATTCATGATGCTAGTTTTTGTCTTGGTATAGTTAGCTCCCAACTCTGGTCAGGAAAAATTGAGCAAAGGTGATGTTAAAGCTAATGATAACAAGAAAATGCAGGAGTCTTGATACTCATATTGATCAGAAAATTTTTTTTAACTATAACCCCTTTAACTTATATTAATGAGTACATTCCTTCATAAACTCTGCTTTTTGTAATAGGTTGAAATCTTGGTACTACTTAAAAGTGAACCTAAAAGTCAGTCCCTGTTGATTACCCAAGATGTCTCGTACTGGTGCTTCTTATCTTCACAATCATTTTTCGGCTACCTAAACATTGTTCTAAGTGCACCTCTTCCAGGAACTTCACTGGGCGCATATAAATTCTTTATTACCGTAGCATGTAAGTGTTCAGTTCGCATTATGTTAAGTAATTTTCACATTTGTATGTCACCTTTGTTCTTTACTGTCCTTCGAGTGTTGGTCTTGCCTCTTATACTAAAATTACAGGTCCTTGGCAACAAAGAGTATGGATTCTCATCTTTTCATACTCTTGTACAGTACTCAGGCAATGGCCCTGTATACAGTAGGTATTCTACAAATGTTAGCCCAGGTTTCATGGGTCACAGCATGGCCTGGGTAATGAAGAGAGATTGATTCAACACTAATATGCATATATATTTTTTGGTACTTTTAATCCTTGTGTCTGTTAAAATGTGTATTAGTGCTGGAAAACTATAGTTCTATACTGTTTGCAAAGGTTACTTTCTGTTTTTTCTTCAGGAAACTGAATTTTGAGGTTAATCCTGAAGGGGGTGAGTGACATGTATTGTTGAAAGATAATATCAAATATATTCACAGAAGAGATACTCTTTGGACTGGGAAGTGTGAGATTACCCAGCCTTCTCTCTGAGTCTAGTCTGAATTGCATGTAAATCAGCATTATATATTCGAAAAACGATGGGCCCTGGAGTTAGAGCTCTTCTCAAATGCTGGTTTCATCTAATACTGGAGTTGTAAACTTAGTGAAGTTGTACCTCTCCGAGTATACCTGGGAGTGAAGAATAGGAATAACAACACCCTTCATGGAGTCTGCTGTGGACATTTAGGTGACATAGTATATATACAAATACTGAACACAGAGCCTGGCCCAAAGTAGAGGCTTAGTAAATAGTTGTTTGGTTTGGTTGTATTATTTTAAAAATTCTTTCAATTTTTTTGTCTAACTTTTGAGACTGAACTGGTGTTTGGCCTTCAGAGAAAGAGAGCCACCCCTGCTACCCTCTTTGGCCATGGTGGCTTCACTATGAGAAAGCTGTGCCTTAACTCAAGAGCCTATTCTTTTCAGCACTTTTCCGTAATGCCAGTCCATACATAGCAATGAAAAACATGCCTTGAATGGTTCTTTTTATCTTAATAACCTGCCCATTGGTATGTTTCCAGCAGTTTTCGTATATTTTGTTTGGGAGAAGTATTTTTTTATTGTGGTAAAATATATATGACATAAAATTTGTCATAAAATTTGTCTTGTAGAATGTAAGTTAGACTGCATTTCACCTCACCAAGATAGTGGATGTTATCTAGTGGCAATAAGGATAATGTCAGACTTCAAAGCCAGAGTGATCGTTCCAACCATAATAGTGAGTGTAGGGAAATGATCTGCCCTGTCTTCCTGGATTCTTTTTAAGAATGCAGTGTGGGTTAAGTGGCGACTGCTCTGTGTAGCCAAAAGCTTAAACTAATAACTCCTATCCTCCAGCTCCCAAAAGGGATGAAGAAAAGGGACTTGTCAGTTTCAGTGCAGTCTTTCATATGCACTCAGAACCATGTTATGTCTTATCAGCTTTCTCTTTCTCAGGAAAAGGCAATTTTTGCTTTACCCATAAATTCTCCAACCTTCAAATTATCTGCTTGGCTATCTAATAAGCTCTGTTCAAGTCCTTTTACAGCTTTCTTAGGTGGTGGAGCGTAGGGCTTAACAAAACACTAACGAGTGGTGCATATTGAGTGTCCTGGGGTGTTTAAAAAACATTTCTGGCTGTTTCTCAACATAGTATTGGTAATTTGGCAGCCATTAATACTGCTGAAATATGACAAGGTGTGTGAATGGGTAGAGGTAGATTGCAGACTGTATATGATTGGTAGCTGGATTACAAAAATGATCTTAGTGTAAAACCTGGGAGCCGAGGGAGAGAAATCGTGAGCCTAAAGTGAAGTCCTCAAGGATATGCCTACTGAGAGAAGGAAGAAGAGACTAGATGGCAGACATGTTTACTGCAGGGGCTGGTCACAGAAATTAGAGAGAATCAGGAGGAGCACAATTTACTGAAGACAGGGCCGGAAATGGTGTTGAGAAAGGTGTGACTGGCCAATTTGGAACATGGCACAGGAGGGATGAACTCAGTTAACACGGAACTGGCTCCTTCCTTTCTCTCCTTTTTTTTTTTTTTTGATTATTAAAATGGAGATGTCTTTTTAAAGACGTATTATAAAGTTATGATGTAGTACATATTTAAAATTTGATAAAGCTTGCCGTCTAGTAAGGTCGTATCTAATTTCTACCAGTAGCTCATAAAAAGGGCCCTTCTTCAAACCCTCACTGATGCAGTCCTTGTCAACATTTTGCCAATGTGATTCATGATTTTTTAAAAGTCTTATGTTAATTTGGATTTCTTTTATCATCAGTGAGGTAGAATATCTTTTAATACTTGCCATTTGTTATTTCTCTTTTATGAAAAGCCTGTTTTTGTCTTCTGCCTCCTTTTCTTCTGGGATGATTATCTTTTTCTTTTTGGCTTACGACGTTTTATATTGATGTATCCATATATGCACATTAATAAATATATATAATGTCATATATGTATGTACATATAGATGTATATGTGTGTATGAATATATATATATGTGACATTATCCTTTTGCTGGTCATGTATTGTTCAATTTGTGCAAGTTCTTAGTGTTTCATTGGTAGTTTTTGCCATATAGAATTTTACTTTCTAAAATGATGTAGTCAAATCTGTCAGTCTTTTATGATTTCTGATGGTCTAGTATCATGTTCAGAAAGGTGTTCCCCTCCATAATACTAAAAAATGTTATAGTTTTATAAACATTTTCTACTCTTTGTTATTTTTATCTTTATATCTAAGTGTTTAATCCAGCCAGAATATTTTTCATGTAGTTCAGGTAGGACTGAGACTGTTTATTTAATTGTTCCTTACCACACTAATGTGGACGACCACGTTTATCATGTGCTGAGTTCCAGCATGTGCTCTACTTTGTCCCACTGGTTTCTTTGACTACTGCTGAAAGTGTTTTAATTACCATAGTTTCCCTTTCCTTCTTTTCTGAGAATGAGAAATTATAATGTGCCAAATGTGTCATGGAAAAAAGAAAGGGTGTTATAGAGCATCTGCCAGCCTGTCTTCTGGTCTCAGAGGTCACAGTAGAAGCTATAAATGATGATAAACATCTCACCAATAGATTTTTCTTCATTTATTCATCTGTTTATTCATTCATCACTCACTCCTTCCCCAAATTAGTTTCTACCTTGTGCTGCTATGCATTGTACTTTATACTGAGACCATGGCACTGTGGAAGACTACCAAGGTTTCTGCTCTCTGGGAATTTGAGAAAATAAGATATAAACAAATAACTAATAAACACAAGGTAATTGTAAGTGTTGGGAAGATGGTACCATGATAGTGAATGGCACCAAGGGGAGAGCATGGTTATTTTAAATTGGCAGTCAGGGAAGGCCTGAGAGGGGAGGTTGGTGTTTTAAGCTATGATGATGGGAGTGATATTCTCAGGTCATTTTTTTTTAGATATTTAGGCTTTCTTTGGTGTACCTTGAATCTTATCCAGGAGTAGCTAGCTAGTCTACTGTAGGAGGGCTCATTAGGTGAATACTAAAACTGTACTATTTTTGATATAGGGCACTTTAATCTCTTTTATTGGTATCATACATTCCAGGTCCCCCCTCAAATCTGCCATTATTAGATACAGAGTAATTTTTTTAACCCATCCTCATTGGATTATAGTACCTACACAGTGCTATAGATCTGCAGGAGGTAAAACAAATGAGAAAATAAACATATTTATGGAAGCATTTTTTCTCTATGATATTAACATTATACAAAAGCATGTGTGTCTTTTCTCTTTTGTTATCCCACTGCTCCCATATATAAGCACTGATATATTTATTTACTTTCAAAAGCAGACACTTCTACCTTATTCAGTGGTTCATCAGGATGCTTTAGCACTGTAGCTAGAATTATGCTCAGCCTTCACTTTCTTTATATGATTGACATCTTTAGAATTCAAGAAATGCCTTATTTAGATGTAACAGAAAAAAGAATAGTCTCACTTTAAAAAGTAATCAAAAGATGAAATAAAAAGTTCATACTTGGTTTGATTCGTACCTACAACTTTGATACCATATTGAACTAGCATAGAGCAACCCTACATTCAGAGAAACATTTTCTTCTAAGAATGCAAAGCAAAATGTAGCCACATGGTGTCACTAAATCATAACCATTTTATTTGGGGCCAAAGAGAGGTTGAAATTGTTTTCTTTTATAAAACCGTATTTATATATAAATTGTTCTGAAGTCCCTGATTTGTGAAATAATATGTGATCTCTTTGTAGTATTTAAGTCTTTCTGCTCATGTGAAGCATGGATTATGCCCAAAGTCCGTAGATGTACATTTAGGTGCTAGCCAGTCCTTGACTCATCATTAGCAAAGTGCAGCAGGTAAGTGAGCTTTGGTAGCACAGTTACTCGATTTCATATAAATAAGTTTTTTAAAAATCTTCCTTTGGAATTCTGAAATAAATAGAATTAGTAACTCAAAGAAGATAGAGACATTAAATATTTGTAGAGAATCAGGGAGCAGAAGGAGGAATAAGGAAAAGAGAGACAGGGTTACAGACTTGGGCGAGACAGGAAGGGAGCAGCCTAACATTTATTGAGCATCTACTATGTGCCAGACACCTCAGATTAGTCATACCTAATATGATTCTCATAATAGCTGTTTGAGAGAAATACCACTAACTTCCTTAATCTTAACCAGGAAATTGAGCCTTCGAGAAGCTACCTTTGCATGTTTGTCTGACTGTATGGCTAACATCACAGACTTCCATTGCCTCAGCAGGATATGAGGTAAAGAAGTGGCTCTGCTTTAGAGTAAAGACGTGGAGCCCTGAAGGAGCTCTTGCTGCCGCTGGCAGGAGCAGTTCTGGGAATGCTGGAAGACGGTGCCCAGTGTGGCCACACTGCTCTTGCTGTTCGCATCCATCCCGACCACAAGGCTACTGTGGAGGAGGAGGAGGAGGTTGAGAATGATGAACACTAGGGGAAGTTTTCTCTTTTAAAATGCTCCGAAGGGAGTGTAGCAATCCTTTATCTAGGTACGTTTTGTCAGCTTGTCAATAGAGCTTTGAATTTTCCTGCCCCTTTGTTCCCCATAAGATCATTTTAGACTTTATTATTACAGAGTGAACCTGATGTTCCTAACTCCTGATTTGTTTTGCTTCAGCTCTATTTAGAAACAAATTTCATGTATTAGGGAATTTCTCTTTACATGATCTCTTCACATCTTGAATTGCTTTTTTTTTCTAGTTGAGGAGTTTTCTATTTATTATTTGCACCTAGAATCCTCTTATTAGGCAAAAAAAAAAAAACCAACTTGTTTTATATTCAGTAAGACCTTTGAGACATGGCTGTTTGTGCTTAAGTTATTCAGTAGAATCCAGGCCTTTTTATTTTATTTTGTTTAAAGGATAATAACATGTTGAGCTTTATGTGTAATAGAGGAGGAACATGAGCAAATACAAAAGGGTTGTGCTTTTCCTTTGAATTTTATAATTTTAGAATATAAATTAGTGTCTTTTAATAAGCCATTTGCATGAGATGATTAATAACATTGCTGACCTGTTACCATAAACAGCCGTTGTTTGTTTTTTATTCTGAAAGGGCAAGAACTATATTCAGTGGCACTAACAGTTGCTTCCCAAGCATTTAGGTCAAGGATTTAAGTTGAAATAGCACCTCCCTATTTGATCATCGGACATCTTTTTTTCTCAGGCTTTTCTTCTCCTCAGTACCACTCTGTTACTTATAGGATTTATTCATTTAGACGTTGATTCAACAAACACTTATTGGACACCTGCTATATGCAGGCACTTAGTTTAGGTGCCAAGCAAAAAAGGATGAATAAGGCACAGTTGCTGTTCTCTTTCTAAAGACTGAGGAAGTAAAATATGACAGGTGCAGTATAATAGAGAAATACACAGGGTATGCAGGAGCATAGTTACAGGGACTCCTCTTCAAGAGAGGATTTGAACCAAATCCTAAAGGACCAAAGGATTAAGCAGGCAAAAAAGGGAGAAAGGATGCGCTGTGTGTGCCAAGTACTTGCTAAAGGCAGAGTTTCCAGAGGGCTTGGCTAAATCTAAACTCTTTGCTCAAAGCTCTCCATCATTGGGTCCTGATTCATCCTTGGTTCTTATTAAAAATGCCCTGATTTATTTCACCAGTCAAAATAATCAATTTACCATCTACCTACCCATACCTCCTTACCTATGTCCCTAAGCTGAGAGGCTGTACAAGAATAACAGTCCTTCTCTATGTGACCTTGTGTAACTGTTTCAGGTATTTAGGACTTGGTTTTAGTTACAGTTTTTAAAAACTTTTCACAAGATGAGATGAATACCTGCAAAGAACTGTAAATTAATTTTCACCAATAATATTCAGAGAAAAGTAAAAATTCCTAAGAAGTGATGAAAAGTTCCTGTTTTGGAGCCAGGATTTGAGTCAGTGTGTGTCTTTTGTTCCAAAAATAATAAATTTTTTGTAGGTGCTTCACTGTTAGATACATGCTGCACTTAAGGAAATTAACATTCGTTTATCAGTTTTACAATTAAGGATCTCCTTTTGGAATCTGTTTGGTACTGCAGCTCTCCCAATACTTACTTACTGTTAGGAAATCCTCAACCAGAACGCCAGATAATGAACTGGTGGGCATGGGTCTGTGGTTCTATCAAGTAGAAAGCAAGGAAGGAATAGAATAATACAAGGCCACCTGGGACTCCAGGAACCTTGATATGAGCAAGGGTCCTACAGCATAGGGAAGAGACAAGGGTGAGCTGTAAAACTGGGAAGAGGAACCCATGAATTAATGGAAATGATCAGAAGAGTTTCCACCAACACATCTTCCTGAGTGAATAAAAAAGGCTATGATCCAAGTGAAGCTTCATTGATTGCTTTTCAGAAGATTGAGAAGAGGGGAGGGACAGCTCGAGCTTGGAGATTAAAAAAGAGCAAACAACTATATCAAACTAAAAAGCTTCTGTACAGCAAAGGACACCATCAGTAGAACAAAAAGACATCCTGCAGTATGGGAGAATATATTCATAAATGACATATCCGATAAGGTGTTGACATCCAAATTATATAAAGAGCTCACAAACCTCAACAAACAAAAAGCAACTAGGCCAATTAAAAAATGGGCAGAGGAGCTGAACAGACACTCCTCCAAAGAAGAAGTTCAGGTGGCCAACAGGCACATGAAAAGATGCTCCACATCGCCAATCATAAGAGAAATGCAAATTGAAAGCACAATGAGGTATCACCTCACACCAGTGAGGAAGGCCAACATCCAAAAGACAAACAACAACAAATGTTGGCGAGGATGTGGAGAAAGGGGAACCCTCCTACGCTGCTAGTGGGAATGCAAATTAGTTCAACCATTGTGGAAAGCAGTATGGAAGTTCCTCAAAAAACTCAAAATAGAAATACCATTTGACCCAGGAATTCCACTCCTAGGAATTTACCCTAAGATTGAAAGAGCCCAGTTTGAAAAAGACATATGCACCCCTATGTTTATCGCAGCACTATTTACAATAGCCAAGAAATGGAAGCAACCTAAGTGTCCATCAGTAGATGAATGGATTAAGAAGATGTGGTACATATACACAATGGAATATTACTCAGCCATAAGAAGAAAACAAATCCTACCATTTGCAGCAACATGGATGGAGCTGGAGGATATTATGCTCAGTGAAATAAGCCAGGTGGAGAAAGACAAGTATCAAATGATTTCACTCATCTGTGGAGCATAAGAACAAAGCAAAAACTGAAGGAACAAAACAGCAGCAGACTCACAGAACCCAAGAATGGACTAATAGTTACCAAAGGAAAAGGGACTGGGAAGGATGGGTGGGAAGGGAGGGATAAGGGGGAAAAGGGGCATTATGATTAGCACACATAATGTTGGTGGGGGGGACACGGGAAAGGCAGAGAAGACACGTAGTGACTGTATAGCATCTTACTTCGCTAATGGACAGTGACTGTAATGGGGTATGTGGGGGGGGATTTGATAATAGGGGGTCTAGTAACCATAATGTTCAAGTGATTGTACATTAACGAAACCAAAAAATAACAACAACAAAAACAAACAAACAAACTTGGGCACAGATTTATTTGTGAATTACATTCTAATCCTGTTTACTTTGGAAATGGTAATCTAAAGGAGATATTGGTTGAATAGTTAATATTTCTCTCCACAGAGAGTTACACCTATATATATTCACATTGCACCCTACACTGCCTAATGGTGATTGCTCTGACCTTTTGTAGCATATTTGGCTTGAATCACCCAAGTTAGCCATTAATCACATAATGTAACTTGTTTGCCTCTCTAATTATTTTGTGGCTTCCCGACCTCACTGTATATTCCTTTGGTAGTAGTTGCTTATCAAGTATCTTGTTGAATCTCTTCAGTACTCTAACACTTATGAATACAGGTGCTGGGATAATGATTTTTTTGGAAAAATCCTTTTAACTCCTTTTTTTTTTCCCCAGTGTCAGAAGGAGATACTAGGAAACAAAAAGATTTTATAATATTTCTTTCCACAGAAAAAGCTTAAAGAGAACTGTGTGCACGAGTCCCACGGTTAATAAAGTCATCAGGCTTTTGCAGTGATCATTATAAACAGTGCAAGTTCCCCAGATCACGGGGCCTTCTGTGGATACAAGGTCAGCTCAGGGGAGAGTGGGCCAGAAGTGAAACCAGACTGCATGTCGGCTGCCAGAAATTCTGGGCAGAGTGCCAGACTTGGTTCACCTTCTAAAAATTCATCTCCCAGTATGAAAATAGAGGGCTCGATCCCTGCAAGGAATGGTGGTCGCTTCACTACTTGGATATCCTTTACCCCAAAGTACTTTATTGATGTGACGAAAGGTGGGAGAACTGATCAGTGTAGACCAGCGGCTTTGATCTTATTTAAGAGCTGTAATATTTTCTTTAGCGGCCTTACTTCATATGTTTCAAATTATAATTTCATAAGTTAATAATTGTTCTTCCAAATAATGTGGGTCATGTATACACATGAATATGTTCTGCCTGATAGGAAGTTGTAG
Source organism: Phataginus tricuspis (assembly GCA_029783875.1). Classification (NCBI taxonomy): domain Eukaryota; kingdom Metazoa; phylum Chordata; class Mammalia; order Pholidota; family Manidae; genus Phataginus; species Phataginus tricuspis. The sequence goes on from JAQQAC010007890.1 coordinate 29,859,728, forward strand.
GTTTAATTTCTAATAGTCATAGAAATTCTGTGCACATTGTGAAGGTATTAGGATGTAACAGCTGTTTTAGTTCCTTTCACCCTGCAAAAGAAATGTGATGCAGACTAAATTGATCAGTAATTATGTATTTTGAAAGTTAAATCTCCAGTTATAGAAAGAGCTAATTTACACATTAGATACTGATAAACCTACAGTACACTATGAGTTTCAAAGTTAGTGTTACCTCCTGCCTAAGTCTATCAAAGAGATTCTGTGCCAAAAGACATTTTTCCTACTTGAAATCCTCTTTTGCATTGCCTATTGTAATTTTGAAGTTGCAAATCAACAGTAATGAAGAACTGCTTGATATTTTTCTAAGGAAAAAAATTAGAGGGAATGTTAGAGGGAACAGAATTTAGGATTTTATTTTATTTCTGTTGATCATTGCCTACCATCTGCCTCCCATTTAATGTTGTAGAAGCATGCATGTGTTACCCAGTTTTGAACAGATGATGTGCATGGTTTGTTGAGATATATGTGTATTCTGGATGTGTGTGTGTATATATATATACCTACAGTGCTTAAAATCACACTTGAAGTGTAAAACAGATAATGAGTCTCCATTGTGGGCTAATTTGCATATTCAGCTCCTGTACCCAAAACAAAAGACTACAATGACACTGATTTTCTTTTCTACTTTAGAATCAGCACTAACCAGCTGTCAACAAATATTTTGATTAAATACTTTTCTTTATTGGGGAACTTTGGGGCACATTCTTTGTATAAACATATTGTTTTCTTTGATTTCAAGGGACATATTTTCAGTATGATTCATGGATGCCTCACACCAGTAAACTGTCATGCACAAAAATGTATTTTCTATGTAAACTTCCTTTTATCATTGATTTCTCTAAGGCAAAAATATGGCTAATAACAGAATATTCCAACTCAGGATATTTGCCTGAAATAAAGGTGGTAAATAAATATATAAGCCTGTTTTAAGTAAAAAAAAAATTAAAGTATAGGTTTATAAACTGGATTTTTCCAAGAGATTTTTAGAGAAGATTTATCAGTGCCTCTAATATATTTAAAATATGATTTGACTTCAGAATTTTTGTTAATATTTTGAACAAATGTTTAGTCTTTTCTGGGTGTAATCACACATAAACAGTATTTACAAAAATGGTATCATGTAACACATACTATTTTGAAACCTTGCACATACATATGTATACTCAGTGTGGCTGTTGTTCCAAGTCAGTACATAAATATACGCTTTATCCCTTTTAACCATAGCAGTATTCTAAATGCAGTGTTATTTACCTAACTAGTCCTGTATTGAGGGATTTTAAGGTGCTTACAGTTTTGCCCTTAGAAAACAGTGTAGTCCCTGCATACTTCTCTAATTATCTCTTCACATAAGCAGAGTCAAAGAATATGATCATCTTAAAATGTGACATATGTTGGTAAGTGCCATTTAAAGCTTTATACCAGTTTATTCCTACCAGCAGTATATGATAATACCTATTTCCTCACATCCTTATCAACAGTAGGCGTTATCATTATTTTTAATCTTTTGTCAACTGATAAGCAAACCATGATCTCTTTTTTTATTGTGTAGATTTTTGATTATTTGTAAAGTTAAACAGCTCTGCAACCATTTGCTGATAAGCACCCATATTTTCATAGAAAAGATGAAATTTGAGTTGACCTGAAAGAATGGGTTGAGTTTTTTTTTAATTCATTTTTAATTATAAAGGAAATTCCTGAATATATTCTCTTGTTAAAAGTTAAATATTATTGATGAATAACCCCTTTAGCAACTCTTAACCCTTTCCCCAGAGGCAAACAATGTCAAAAGTTTAGGCTATACAGAATGGGTTGAGTTTTGATTGGCTAATTTCAAATGGCTTTTCCTGTAAGGTCATCTAGGAAAGTGGTTCTCAATGGGGAGTGATTTTGCACCCCAGGGGACATTTGGCAGCATCTGAAGACATTTTGGCTGCCACAGTTGATGGGTAGGGTGCTCCTGGTATTGTGGATAGAAGCCAAGGGGGCTGCTGAACATCCTACAATGTACATAACCCGACATGCCAATAGTGCCATGGTTGGGAAAGAAGGTTGTAATAATTCCACATGTGCAGGGGGCTTGAATTAGGATGTCTTTGGTTAAAATAGAGAAAGAGAATAGCTGTGAAAGACATTTCAAAGGAAAACCCTGTCAAATTTAATGACTTACTGAATATGAAGGGGAAAAAAAGAAACTTAAGTCAAAGAGTCCTTCAAAGTTTGGACCATAGGTCTCTGGGAAGTGGGATGACATCAGTGCACAGAAGTTGTGAGTGAGCCAGTTTGATCTAGTTGCAGAATTATTACTTAAGGATTAAATGGTGACACACTTTGCTGTTTTCATCTGCTTTGCTTTTACATAGTGAGATTTTTATTTTACAAGTAATGCCAGGATTGTTTTGGATTTAAATTACAAACTTTCTAACTAGTACAAACATTTGGTCTCTATTTTTTTCTTTCTGAAATGTTCTTTTATCTCTATTACTGAAGTCTTGTCTATTCATTTAGCAAGCAGAAATGCCATTTCCTCCAGGAAGTCTTCTTGATATCCCCAAATGAAATAAAATAAATTCTTCCTCCTTTTTTCAACAAATACTTAATAAATGCCTGCTACATGACAGGCACTGTGCTAGGTACTAGAGTTACAGTGGTGATTTTTAAACATATATCACCTGCCCTTATAGACTTTACAGCCTAATAGGAGAGTCCCATATTTAAAAATATAATTATAAGTAAAGGAAGAATTATAAGCTATGACAAATGCAAAGAAGGGAAAAGACAAGTGAGCATTAGTCATAAAACAGAAGAATATAGGTTTAACTGGGTGAGTCAGAGAAGGTCTATTAGGGAAGTGAGACCTAAGTGACAATTAGGATAAAGTAGGCAAAGACAAAAGGGGAAAACATTTGGAGCAGAAACAGTTAAGAAAGCCTTGAGAGAGGAAAGAACTTGGCTACTTAAGGAAATGAAAAGAAGTCAGTATGATTGGAGAGTGGTGGTGAGGTAGAGGGGAAGATGAAGATAAATGACCAAGTTGTTCAGGACTGGCAGGGTCACATTAAAAACTTTAAGTCTGTTGAAACTAAAGTCCCTGGAAGAGTATTAAGCAAGGATGTGATGTGATCTGATTTAAGATTTTTAAAGATCTTATTTCCTTTGTGGGGATCGGGTTGAGTTGGGTGGGAGTAGAAGCAGGGAGACCATTGGGAGGCCTTTGCTATAGTTCAGGAGAGGTACAGTGGTTGCTTGTATAAGTATGGTGGCAGGGGAAGTAGGTCAAAATGGATGGCCTTGAGGTGTGTCCTTTAGCTTGTGAGACTTCCAAGGAATATTGTTACATATATAGGCATGGAGCTGATGAAGGGGGTGTGGGTTGGAAATAGAAACTTAAGAGTTATTGTCTTAGAGGATGGTATATAATGCCATGGGAAGTGATTAGATTCAAAGAGAAAAAGAATGTAATAGAGCTAGAAGGAGAAGAAGAGGACCTAGAGTTGAGTCTGTGGTGCTCTAGAATTTGATGAAGTAGAAAAAGCCCACAAAGGAAATGGGAAAGGAATAGCAGAAAAGAGAAGGACAAGTAAGAAAGTGTGGTTTCAAGGAGAGACAGGTGAGTGATGCCACGTGTTGCTATGAAGTCAAGTAAATGAGGAATGAAAAATATCCATTGTCCTTGGCAACATGCAGTGCACTGTTCACATGAGCAGTAGCAGTTTTACTGACATGGTAAGGGTGGAAGCCAGACTAGAGTAGGCTAAAGAAATAAAACGTGTAATTATATAATAAAATTAAAAATGCATATACCCACTGAGGCAGCAGTCCTCCTTTTGGTAAAATTCATTCAAAGGAAATACATATGTAAAGACACTACAGCATTATGTGTAACATCAAAAAACTAAACTGTCAAAATGCCCATCAGTAAGAATTCATTAAAATTAAAAAGAATTACTTGTATCCGTATATGAATTGACCTAGAAGGATTTCCATAAAAATTGTTAGATGAGAAACACATGATGCAGATATGGTGTTAATTATGATGCTTCTTTTGTCAACAGGCTACCTTATATATGCATGTAAGTGCTCATATCAATTATATGAGCATAGAAAATGGTATGAAAGGATATAAATCAAGCTTTAATATTGATTACCTAAGGAAAATGAAGATGGGCTAAAGAAAGTAGAAAGATAGTATTTGATTTTCATTTATCTTTTGTTATACTTGCTATCACATAATTTTTTTAATTAAGAGAATTGAATTTTAAAAAAAAAAGCTCTAGGAGGTGAAGAAATGGAGAAAGAATGGCAACTCTTCTGAGAAACTTTGCTGGTGAATAAAGATACAGGATGGAAGCTTGTAGTGGATGTGCTTTTTAAGGCTGAGAGGTATTAAAGCATGTTCAAATGCTGATTAAAAGGATCCAGGAGAGAAAGAGGAGGATATCCAATGGAAGGAGAGACACCTTCATTCTGTGTAACAGGAGGAAAGAAAGAGGACAAATCCAGTTATAGTTTGTGATGTATGGAACAAAATCATCAATGGAGAATGAGAGGAATTTGGATGTGTAAGTAGAGTGGAGAGAGTAAATAGTTGTTGTAGACAGTGGGGTGAGTAAGCTTACTAGTGAAACTGTTGATTGAGATTGGTAAGCATGATCTGCCAGTAGTGATTTCCTCTGCCTTGTGTGGTCTTCTCTGGTGAAATTCAGCTGCTCAGGTTAATATTCAGAGAAGTTAAGTGGTAAGGGGAAGGGGCAGTTTGGCTAGTCCAGTGCAATGGAAGGTGAGAGGGGCTAAAAAGTGGAGAGTATTTGCAGAGATGCAAAAAGAAAAGTCTAAAAATAATTTCTACTTTTTATTTTTGTTTTATGCTGATACCACTGCCTTGACCACCACTACCATTTTTTTTTTTTGGTTTTGCAGAGAAGTGCATTTTAATTTTTTTATTAAGGTATCATTGATATACAATCTTATGATCAGGTTTTACATGAGCAACATTGTGGTTACTACATTCCCCCCATTATCAAGTCCCCACCACATTCCCCATTACAGTCACTGTCCATCAGCATAGTAAGATGTTACAGAGTCACTACTTGTCTTCTTTACCACTACCATTTTTAAATGCATAAAGAACAACTCTTTTGACCCATTAACTATGAACAAGATGCAACTGTTTTCTGGCTTTCTTACAGCTCTTGAAAACAGATCCTGGGGCTTATCTTTAAATATAAAACTTATGCAAATCTATGTGTTTTCCCAAAATCTGGAAAGTAAGTAAACTAAGAAAAAGCAGGAGGTTTAATTGAAATTGAGAATATGGCCCATTTGGTGCTTTTACCCTTCTCCATAGTGTACTTACAAGGATAGTGCAATGTTTGCAAGCTTTTCAATTGCTTGGTCAATTGAGAGATTATTTTGAACATTGCCATTGAACAGTACTCATTGTTTGACTATTATCCCATTGGTTTTATCAATTTGTTATTTATGTTGTCATCTTAGAGAAGACATGACCAATAGATATGACACCTCTGGACAGACCTTAGGAATGTGTTTTTTTGCTGTCATGTATTTAAAATATACCTTACAGAATCTGAGTCTGAGGGACTCTGACTCATATTGATCTCTGGAGGTTTCGGGTTTAAAAAAAAGCAAATTGCTGATGTCTTATTTTTAAAATGGCATTATCTATGGAGTGTTGGTAATGAGGGTGCTTACCATCTGAGTACTAGGTACTTTGACATAAATTATTTTTTTCAGCCCTTAAAACAATTCTTGGAGATAGATTTGATTATGCTCATTTTACAGACCCTCAGAAAGGTTAAGTACTTTGCCCAAGATCTCAAAACCAGAGAAGTCTAGGATTCTAATTCAGGTATGTCTGGCTTCACAGACAGATCCAGTGTTACTGAGCGAGAACTCGTTTACATATCTAAATAACTTCTTCCCTCTTATTTGTAAGGCTTAGCAGATATGTGTGTAGGTCTGGGACTCCACTGTCTTTTGGAATCTTTTTTATAGTACTGGCTTTATCAAAGGATTCTGACAAAGTCTACCTAATAATATCCTAACATCATTTTTATAGATAGGTAGAGCCTCATCAGGGACTTTTGGAGGCTTAAATACTGTCATAATGCCTGGAAGGAGGAATGTTATTGTTTATTTAGCTAAGATATGCTTTATAGCATAGATAATGCCCACAATTTTCCAGATACTAGGTATTTAGTTTGCTCTTACCTGGGAGCTAAGTATTATTGTCCAGCTATTATAATTCACAAATGAGGAAATAGTGAGACTTAGAGGGCATGAGGAATGTAAGTCACAAAGCTAGAGCACACCATGGGATTGAAGCCCAGGTCTGGCTGACTCTAAAGGTCTTTTTTTAACACACAGTGCTGTCTTTTCCATCTGTTTATCATCTTGTGGCATTATCTTTGTTTTTGTGAGGCTTCAAAGATAAAAAAATAATTGTTTTATTCTGGACCTTAGGGTTCTGAAGTAATGGCTTTTCCTGCAGGGTGGTCAGAACGAACACACACACACACACACACACACACACTCTTTATAGGACAAGAATAATATCCATATGCTACATATTTTTTAATCATCTAAAAGCACTTAGTACTCTTAGTAGGTCCAGATTCTGGCAGCTGCCACATGTACATTTGGATGCTTAAATTAATAAGTCAAGATTTTAATTTTGCTGCTATGGTTGGTGAATGGTGCCAGATTAAAATCATTTCCATTATCAAAGAGTGAGATGCATACTAGGTGTCGTTTTATCCAGTCTGTTTATACTGTGATGGTAGGGCATGCAGACAGGCAGTATTAAAATTTAGAATGTTAGGATGAGGAACTTTTCTAGTTCCAAAGACAGAAACACTTCTATAATGACTGTGGCCTTTCATATTTGGGTACCCTTGTTATCTGAACATTCGCTGTCTCATGCTTTGCAGTCACAACGGTTTGCCTGGAGAAACAGAAGTCCTCATAATACAAAAATGTTCATTGATGAACTGTCCACATGTAAAATTAGTTCCAACTCAAACATCAATCCCTATGAATACTATCTCTGCCCATCCTGTCAGAGTGTTTCCCTGGCTGTTCGGAAGATGCAAAATCATTTTCCTCTATTTCAGAGTCAAGTGGCATGTTTTGCAAACATACAGAAAATTAAGATGTAATGAAGTCCGGAAAAGGGATGTTGAAGAACTGCCACACTTGATTACAAAGCCATTGACAAATGAAATCCTGGCAGTGGTAGACCAGTGAATGACTGAAGAAGAGAAAAACCTACCAAAACAGTGACATGTTAGACATTTCAGGAGAAAGATTGGACTGTTAAAACTTAAGGGAAGTTTGGTGATGTCCAGGTAATTTTGGAAGAGTTTTCACTATAATCATACCAGGAAAGCCAGTCCGGAAATGTTAGAAAAACTATACTTAAAGACATCTAATTGTTTACTACGACTGCTGCTACTATTATTTTGGTTAGCACATAGTTGCATTTATTATTTAAATTTGTTAAATGGAAGATAAAATACACTTATAGTTGATCTCTCAATTTTTTAATTTAATGAAACCCTTTTTTCCCTCATATTCACTATGAAGTTTTGATCTGACTTTTAAGTGAATTGACTCTCAGTGCCCTTCTCCAGATAACTTGAATAATGAGAACTTCTTGTAATGGGTTGTATACTTGTCTTTCTGTATATGCTGGTATGAACAGCAGCGATAAACACTAGTGAGGCGAGTTAAAGATAGGGTTGATTCATCCTGAGTAAAATTGTATTTTGACCAGTGAGGCAAAGAAACAGAGACTTGATGAGCAATAATTTCTTCTAGAAGAATGACTAACGAGTAGATTACATTTCTTTTTTGGAGAAAGGACTTCAGCTCACTCATTAAATGAAAAGCCATTACATAAAGATTACTAGTTGGAGGTGTTTGAGGGGAATGCAGTTGGTTTGTTTTTGTAGTTTTTGTTTCTATTCAGTGGCATTTCCTGTAGCTTTAATGTTACTCAGACTCTAGATGAATACACTTTGGAGCTTCCTAATCCACTTGAAAGAAAAACATTATTATAACTTTACCTGCCTTTATTTGGCCCACTGATAGACTTGGCCGACTCCTAACAGCAAGAGGGGAGTGTTGTGTGCCCTGCTGGCTGCTTTCACTACAGCTGAGGTTCTGGACAGATGTCCATTATTTCTGGAGTTGATGTTCCTTTTGGATTTTTTTTTTAAGTCTGGGATCTGTGGAATATCCCAAGGTAGTGTCAGATTCAGAGAATTCAGTATTTTCTGGGTTTTGAATTATGACTATAGACATATATCACTTGAAATTATAATACATAGTTGGTTTTCTCGTGACTTCCAACAACATGCAAGCAAAATCAGAAGATTGTTTTTTTTGAGACTTGCGAAGTTATGTATACCTTAAAGCCACTCTCCAAAAGAGCTCATTCATTATGACCCCCACGTACATTCATGCTTCCCTTGAATTTAGGCCAGAATATTTATCTGTGCAATTTAAGTAGAACACGTTAGTTAAGTGATTGATTTAAAGTAGCTGGCTTTTCAATTTATTTTTCTTTTATTGGAAAAGTTCATCCCTTTGAGAGGTGTTGAATTAGTCATTGTGTAGTTTAGGTAAGTCTCTGATCTGGGGACAAAACATTTGCAGATTTGTGGAGTTGTCTGTAGTACCTGGGTGAGGGACATGTCATGAATCTCTTAATAGCTGTGAGATTGCTTTTCACTGAAAAATATGACATGCAACTGACTCCTTCTCTGCCATTTTATGACAAATCATGTAACTCATATGTCATTCTAATCATAAATATTAATTTATGTTTGCCCAAGGGTTTTACTCTGAGATTCACCTTCTTAGAGCTGAAAAGTTTCAATACCATTATGGTTTCTCTTTTTGTTTTTTATAATTAAGAATGTGTTTTCATCAAACTATGCCATCTGTTATAAGAAGAAAACAGGTAAATACACTGATATATTTACTTCCATTTTTTCTTTCTAACATCCATCCAATTAGCTAATAAGTATAAATCTCTTAGATTGGATTAGTTAGAAATGTTTTAGAAAATTAAAAAACATATATATTGAAGCAGTAGGCTCGCTCCATCAGGGCAGATTCTAGCATTCTTTTTGTCCCACTCACACTTTGCCTTATGTCACATATATAGTAAAATTTCAGAAACTGTGTTGAAGTGATCCATACCTATGGTGTTTTATTTTATCTTGTATCTATGGTTTTATTTTATCTTATAAAACTAAAGACATATATTACCTGGTTGGAATTACATTTAGCTGACTGAATAATTGATGGTCTCTCATTCTTGGTCCAATGCTTGGCTCAGAGTTGGCATTCAATGACTGTTTCTTGACTTAGCTAATTAATTAATGGATTGATTGATTCTTGGAATGATTTAGTCTGATGACTAAATGAGGTTTAAGAATAGTCCTGTAATCTTTATTATAGAAATGTATTTTAGTAATATTTCGAGGACAATTTGTAAAAATTTTCCTTTGTAGTAAATTTACACCATTTTTAAGGTTATGAGATATTATCAAAAACAGTATTTTTTCTCATATTTATTACTTAAACCTCTGTCGAGTTTTTCTTTTTTTGTTACTCTTCCCATTGAAGCCCACTGTAATATTTTTCCTGTCTAGATCTCTTCTAGGCACCAGTTTATATATGTATAACCCTGGGGTCACTTGGAGACTTCCAGTCCCTGCAGTCTAGGTAAGAGTGCCTCAACTCCCCAATTGCATCATCATGGGAAGTTCCAAACTTGCGAGATACCTGAGAAAGCCCAGGTCTTAACTTCTTTACAGCTCCTCTGCCTCTGGCCTCCTTTATTTATGTGCTAATTTGTGCTGCATCATGTAGTCCCAGATATGAAACTCAGCACAGCTTCCAGTTCCTCCAAAAGAGTCCGACAGATGCATTAGTGACTTTCTGAGGCTTTCACTGGGAGAGAGAAGGAAAGGTTTAACATCACTCATCCCATTATCAATGTCTTAAAGAATTTGTAGTAGACCTTATTTTTTCGTTTATTCACTGAAAAATACTTAATGAGTCAGGCACTGTGCTTCATACTGGGTAGTCAGGGATGAGCAAAAAGTAGACAGGCCCCATTTTCATGGAGCTTATAGACCAGTAGGGGAGCCAGGTAATTAAGCAGGCATACCGATTGCTGTGGCAAGTGCTGTGAAAAAGAGATACTTGTACATAAATAATATAAAAAGGATTTACTTAGCACTTAAATTTGATGAGTTGATAGTATGGAAAATTAAACCATATGCAACTTCCAAACCTTTTATTTTATTTTAGGTTAAAAGTGGAGAGGTTTGGACTTTATTGGGGATGGGGTAGGTGGAGCTTCAAGGGAATTATCTGGCCAAGGAAACCCTGGAGGTGGAGGAGTGAGAGGGGAAGGTAATTTCTAGAGTCTGTTCTCCACAACGCTGCTGCTGTGTGTTTTTCCTCAGAGAATTCCATCTTTCAGTCCCAGAGTTTGTTGGCTTCTTCTTCTCCAAGATTTCCCCTTGGAACTTCCAAGTTCTTCTCCTTGGAACTTGGTAGGCAGAACAGTTCTACTAGCTCCAGATCCTATCTAAAAATTAATTTTTATAAAACATTCCAAGTTCTGGTCAAGATTTCGCCCCAGAAAAAGGGAACTATTTATTCTAAACCACACATTGGCAACATCATTCATTCATTCAACAAATATTTACCTTTAAGGAATTTGCAGTCTAGTCCAGGGAGCACTCAGTTAAACCTCCCTACAAGACAGTTGGACTGATGAAAAGTAAAAATATTCTTCTGTGGCATATGAAACAGATATATGCATATCCTAGGTATATCAGAACGAAACACAACCCAAAACTGTGACTTTTAACCTAAAATAAAATAAAAGGTTTGGAAGTTGCATATGGTTTAATTTTCCATACTATCAACTCATCAAATTTAAGTGCTAAGTAAATCCTTTTTATATTATTTATGTACAAACATAATTATTTTTAACAATAACAGACTTACCTGTTGTTTTGTCATTTTCCCCAGCTGAACTCTAAAGAAAATCACATCAGATTTGCGTGAGATTTTCATCATAGTTGGAAGGGTTTCTACATTCCTGTTTTCTGAGAATATGTTAGTAAATACTCATTTTGTTTGGTTATTATGTATTTTTTAAGATAGATAGGCTGAATTAAAGTCATTAACTTTCTTTAACCAAAAGACATACTTCCGTGATAAGACTAATGAGCTTCTCCAGAGGGATCATTCGGTATCACTGATGGGGAGGGGTAAACCTCTGTAGCAGAAAAAATAAATATACCAGTAAACAATATATTTTGTTGAGTATCTTTCATGTGCCCAATATTAAGAGCAGTCTGGAAATCCACTTGACCCAGACTTTCTTCTTCCCAATGGCTTACTAATCGATCTCTTATCCTTTTAGTTGTATCATTCCTGGATTAATAATGGGAAGCCTTGCTATCATCTTTGTTTAAGGATAGAAAGATTATTCTTTGTTGCCTCTTATGTCAGACAGAATCCCACCCTGTCTAGAATCTTTTAAAAAGACTTTTGCCCTTCGTCTTCTAGAAAGGTCATGTGTCTCATGCCTCAACTAATATTAGGAACTGAAGTATAAGGTCTGTCTAGTTTTTTCCTTTCCAACACTCAAAATATCAGCCTTAAAGATCCTAGAGTTCAGGTAAAACTGGCAGAGGTGGCAGCTTTTTTCTTGGATCTGTTGTAGTGACCAGCTTGCCCGTTCCAAATCTATTCAGTATTGGATGAAAATTATAGTTCCTCACCACTGTCTGGGGACTAACTTTACTTCCACACCACCATGGTGTGGTGATCCTGTTTGTCTTTGCCTTTATTTTCATCACACTTAGTGCTTGTGGCTCTTTTTTATATATTAATAATATGCTAATCTAAGTTGTCAGAGTCCAGGACATTGGCTACATTTACCAGCGAGTAAGATTGGTGGATATTAAGTAATCATGCAGCCATAGAGTCTTCTGTCTTTCATTTCCTTTATGCTTGGGATTGGGCTGGCTTTGCCATCTTGTTCTCCCTCTTGAGGGTTTCTTGCCTCTGCACGGCGGTTCTGCCTTCACTTTCTCTTTCTGGACTGCTTTTACACTTCCTCCTTTCAAATAGTCATGGTAGTAAGTTGAATCAGAACACTTCATGTAACCCAGGCATTCATCTCATGGTCATCTCATTCTTGTTTTTCTCTGTATATTAGCCTATGTATGTTGGAAACTGCTCCATGTTCCTATATTTGTGGTTGGCCTGAAGATAGGAAAATCCCAAGATACAGAATTGGAGTGCAGGAGAAATAAAGAGGCCTTTCATTGCATCTTGATCCTAAGCCAAATGCTCTAATCCAGCATTACTAAATTCCTGCTTTGTAGTTTTTGGGTCCTAAACCAACTAATTAGAGTGATGCTTTGATTTTCACTCAGCTTTGATTTTTTTTTCTTTTTAATGTAAATATGGAGAGAATGGTAAAGGTAAAGCAGAAATTCCTGTCTTCAGCCTCAACAGTATAAAAACTCCTCTAATAATTTCTACATTCTGGGTGTTTCTAAAATCTGTGCTCCCTTCTTGCTACTCCCAGCCCTAAGTCCTGCCTTCAGCGTCTCTAGCTTGAATCTTCCTGTTCCCTTTGCCCTTCTCTTTCCTTTTGTTCTCTATATTGCTGTTAGTTAACTTCCTAAAGTGCAAACTAATTTTCTGATTCCCCAGAGTAAAACTTTTCTTCCTTGTCTATACGATGAAATCCAAGATCCTTAGTTCAAAGGCAATCATTTAATAGTTAAGAGTCATTCTGCCTGGCTTAAAATTTGCCTTTCATTTATTAGCTGAATGTCTCTGGTCAGTCACTTAACCTTTCTGTCTTCAGTTTACATAGCTGTAAAATGGATAACAGTAGTGGCTTCTTTCTAGGAAAAGGATTGCTGTGACCATGTGAAGGAATTAAAACAAAGCCTGGCACATAGTAAATTCTTAGTAAGTGTTAGATCCCTGTATTTTTCTAATCTCATTTCCTGCTGAAACCTTAGGCCATCCATACCAAACTGTTCATAGATTCCAAATGTATACTATACGAGTTCATTTTTCTGTATCTTTAAACATGATACATCCTTTGCCTATGATGAACTTCACCCCACCTGGTGCCTGAGCATTGCCTTCCCTGTGAAAATTTCCCAGGCTAGTCTGAACACCCTGAGTACTGTAGGCATTGAGGATTCAGCAACGTACAGATTGCACAAAAATGCCTGTCTTCATGGAGATTATTTTCTAATGGAGAGAGACATTAAACAAAATAAGGAAAGCAGAGAAGAGGGACTAGAATGTTTATGGGGTGGGGTTTGCAACTTCGAATAGCAAGGCCTCATTTTAAAGGTGCCACCTATGTAACGAACCAAAGAAGATTGGGAACAAGCCAGTGTGGACAAAGTGTGTTCCAGGATGAAGGAACAGCCACAGGCCCTGATGTAGGAACATGTCTGGTGTGCTCTATCAGTGGTAAGGAGGCCAGAGTGAGCAGAAGGGAAAGTAGTAAAAGACAGTGTCAGAGAGGAAAGGGGCCAGATTAGAGTTTGGTTGAGTGAGGTGGGGAGCCAGTGGAGATTGTTGAGTGGAGGAGTCAAGTGATATGCTAACTGCTGGGTGGAGGATGGGCTGGAGAGGGGAGGGACAAGGATAGCAAGAATAATTTAGGCAAAAGATGGTTGTGGCTTGGATGGGGGAGAAGCAGTTGGAGGTAGGGAAAATGCTTTAGATTATCTTTTGAAGCCAGAGCTAGTGGCACTGGCCATTGGATTTGCTATGGGATAAGAAAGGAATCAAGGGTGGCACCAGGGCTTTTGGCCTGACAACTGAAAGCATGGAATCATGGTAAACCAAGAAAAGAAGACTGTGAAGAATAGTTTTTAGATAAATAGCTCAGTTTGAACATTTTAGATTTGAGATGCGTTTTAGATATCTAGGTGGAGATATTGAACAGGCAGTTGAATATATATATCTCAAGTCCAAAGGAGGAGTCTGGGCTGGATACGTAAATTTAGGGGTTATTAGCATAAGATGTTTGTTAAAGCTGTGGGACTGGATGAGATCACCAGTGTTAAGAACTTGAGGACAGAAGGATCCAGCACACAAGGTCAAGAAGGAGCTGCCAATGAGGTGAGAGCAAAATCAGGTGAGGATGCTGTCTTGGAAGCCAAGCAACAGAGTGACCAGCTCTGTCTTGCTGCTGAGAGATCACGTAAGATGAAGACATGATTGACAATTGGGTTTGGCAACATGGAGATCCTATGCCCTTGTGAAGTAATTTTAGATGAGTGTTGGGATGAAAGCCTGATTGGAGGAGGCTTGGGAGAGTTTAAGGGAAAAGAGGAGTGGGGAACACATGAATAGACAACGTTTTTGAGAAGTTAAGGAGTGAAAGTAGAGAAAGAAATAGGGTAGTGGTTCCCTGTCTTCTGGAGGCTTAGCTACACAATCACTTTTTTTATCAGCTGTCTACAGTAAGTTATTTTTGCAGAAACCTAGTTATTACCATTAAGATTTTTTTCTCTCCTGACAACTGTCATTTGGGGTTAGTTCCCTCTTCTGATAGTGCCAAAGTGAGGACCTACTAAAGTCTTGCTTTCTTCCTGATTCTCAAATAGAACACAAAGATACTGCCTAGCCCCTTTTTGGGGGACAAAAATCTATCCTCCAAGAAAACAGGTTAGCAGGAGTGTCAGTTGGGAGACACAACATTTCCAAAGACTTGGGGCAGTGCCACGTGCACAGGGAAGGATAGCTAATACTTACTGAGTGCTTCCCCTGTGCCAGCACAGTCTGGGTGTTTTACATCATTATCCATTTCACCATAATAGCTACTTGGGGTGATACAGCTTCATAAAGAAAAGCTTATAGCTAAATAACGGATTTGTGATAACCTCTTAGCATCATGTGTTATCTTACCAACTTTGATAGCTCATTGGAATGCCCAAGCATATGTTATGAATGACTGTGAAGTGCCAGGCACATTTATGGAACTGGGCACAGAGGCAGTAAAAGGAATCACATTGTGGGTTACTTTTAAAAAATATTATGAACTTCTGGTTAATCATTTTTTTTTTTAACTTGAGAAGCTAGATTTTGGGAGAAGCATCCCAATCCAATGCAAATCTTCCAAAAGATCTTAAATCCTTAGAATTTACAGGTCCCTCTTGCCCACAGGTTCTCTTGTTCCTTTCTGCAGTTATTGATTTTTTCTGGTGCCTTTTCTATAATGGCTGCCTTGCCATATCCACTTCCTTATGGATTTATTGCTCATCTTTTTACCCTGCTCTCTTTAGAGGAATACTATGTCAAACTTTTATCCCTTCCATCAAATTACAACAATTTAAAGGTAAATTGTGCTTGTGGCCTAAACATGTTGACAATGACCCTTAACAATATTTGAATTATAGTGTGGTTTTCACATAAACCTCATGGTACACTGTTTTCTTTTTATGTATGGACCTTGCTTCTTCACTCATTTACATATCTCTAGGGAAAGATAAATTCCTGAATGGGGCAAAAATAAATTTTGCTTTGAAATTGCTCTGTTCTTTTTTTTAAGTTGCCATCTAGGAAGGTACTGTTTTAAAATCTTGAACTTTGTAGACACATTCTCATTTTAACAGAAGAGGGAAAATGACTTATAAAAATGTGTTGGCAAAACCTGAAAAGAAAGCTCAAAAAAAGGACTCTAGCCTGACAAGAGAACAGGAAGAAATGATTACTGATGATTTCAATTTCCAGTAAATTACAAAGCATATGTAATAGGCTTCGAAGAGTGATGACTCCTATGGCATATTTCATGCTGCCTTCACAGATAAGTGTGTAAATGAAAGGCAAATGAATTGTTTCAGCCTGGCATATCTATACCATTTTGGTAGAGTGAAAATGAGCGAAATTGAAATAATTTTATCACTGCTTACTGAAAATAAAATGTGTAAATGTTCTTGATATGTTTCTAGAGAGTAGTGTATTTATAGATTTGCTGCAAAGAAACATAATACTGTATCAGAGGTATTAGATAAGCATCAAAATAAGGGCATAATAGTGTTTTATATAATTTATGAAACTTGAAAATTTGAAATATTACTTGTGGCTAGGAATGATTTTTTTTAAAACTCTTTAGAAGTTAGCAAATTTTTCACAGTGGGAAAGAAACTTTATTCATGTATTCATTTAACAAATATTTATGGAATGCCTACAGTGAGTCAGGTAATTTTATTAATAAAACAGAAAAAGTCCCCACCATTAAGGAGCTTATGTTCTAGAGGAGGAGACAGATGAATGATCACGTAGACCATTGTATCGTTTCACTTACCACATCATGAGAGTCATAAAGGGAAGGAGGACCTTCCTGAGGAATGACAAGGAGGTAACCAGGTAAAGGGGAGGGGAAAGGGCTCAAAAACAGAGAAGGGGAGAGTTGGGCAGTGCAGACAAAGCAAGTGACAGGGTGGAAATGCACAAAGTGCAGCTGGGGCTGCAGGACAGGTGACTGCAGGACAGGTCTCACCGGACCTTGTAGGTCATGTTGTAGATTTATTCCGAGAGCAAGTAAAGGATTTTTATCAGGTTTACATTTTTAGAAATCACTATGGGCAAAGGACTTCAGTTGACATCTTTCCAAAGAAGATATACAAATATCCAGTAAACACATGAAAAGGTGCTTCACATCATTAGTCATTAGGGAAATGCAAATCAAAACCACAATGACATAACACTTCAGACCCAATAGGATGGCTGTTACTAAAACAAGCAAAAATGGAAAATAACAAGTGTTGACAGTATGTGGAGAAATTGGAACCCTTGTGCATTGCTCGTGGAAATGTAAGATAATGCAGCTGCTATGGAAAACAGGTCTTCAAAAAGTTAAACATACAAAAAATTTTATTTAAAAACATGTATAAAAAGTTAAACATATAAATAATAAAAAGTTAAAGCATGTGATCTAGCATTTCCACTCCTATGTATATACTCAGTTGAAAGCAGAGACTCAAATGACACCTATACACTAATGTTCATAGCAGCATTATTCAAATAGTTAAGAGGTGGAAACAAGCCAAGTATCTGTCAACAGATGAATAGATAAACAAAATGTGGTCTGCACATACAATGGAATATTATTAAGCCTTAAAAAAGAATGGAATTCTAATACATGCTGCAACATGTATGAACTTTGAAAATATTGTTAGATGAAATAAGCCAGACACAAAAGGAAGATACTGTATTATTCCACTTATATGAGGTATGTAGGATAGGGAAATTCACAAAGACAAAAAGAAAAAAGATTATGAGGGCCTGAGGGTGATGGTGCATGGGGAGTTAACATTTAGTGGGTACAGAGTTTCTGTTTGGGATAATGAAAAAGTTCTGAAATGTGTAGTGGTGATGGTTGAACAACATGGTGAATATACTTAATGCTGCTGAATTATATACTTAAAATGGTTAAAATGATCAAAACAAAACAGAATATTAAAAGAAGATTACCATGCATATCAGTTAGGAATGCATTTTAGTACAAATCACAAGAAACCTTATTAACCATAGCATATATAATTGGGGTGCTTATTTTTTTTCTGTAAGAAATCTGGAGATTGGCAGTCTGGTATACAGTTCAACAATGCCTTCAGGAGCCACGCTATTTCTGCTTTTCCATTCTGATATCATTAGTGTGTTGGCATTGTCCTCATGCTTTTCTCTGTGGGTCACCAAATACCTCCTTCACACCCCTGTCCATTTTCAAGGCAGGAAGAGGAAGGAGAACTGGCAGGAAGGAGCAGCACCTGTATTAGGAAAGAGAAAGTTCATTGGCTAGAACCTTTAGGTCATCCTACATACCTTTTCTCATCTACCTCATTAATCCATCAGCAAATCCTGTTTTCTCTGTCTTCAAAATACACCCAGAACTGGAACCACTTTTCACATTATATATTGCAACTACCCTGAGCCAAGCCACCACCATCAACTGGATTATTGTAGTGGCCTAAACCTTGCCTCCCTGCTTTCACTCTTATGCTCCTATAGTCTATTCTCAACCTCTGGAATGTGTTTCCTTAAGACATAATTCACATACCATAAAACCTACTCTTTTAACAAGCGTACACTTGAGTGATTTTTAGTCTCTTCACAGGCTTGTACAACCATCACCATTACCTAAGCCCAGAGACTGTCCCTTTGTAGCCATAAGTCAAGGTCTACTTGAAACCTTCCAATAGCTCCTCATCTAATTCAGTGTAAAAGCCAAAGTTCTCGGGCAGTCTGTATGGCCTTGCGTGAGCTGCTTCCTCTTGCCTCTCAGACATCATCTCCTACACTCTCTCCCCTCATCACTTGGCTTCAGCCCCATCGACCTGCTTGTTGTTTAACACCAGAGGAGCCCCTCTTTGGGGACCTGGGCACTTGCTCTTCTTCTGCCTGGAATGCTTTCTTTCTCACTGTCTTCCAGTTTTTCCAAAAGTGTCACCCTTTCAGTAGGCCCTTTTCTGACAACCTTGTTTAAAATTGCAGCCCCCGCCCCCCACAATACATGCACACACACACACACACACTCACTGACGCACATTTGCCACACTCCTTGCGCCCCTTTCCCATTCTTTCTGTAGTCTTCATCACCTTCTAATATATAATTTACTTATTTAGTGTATTGTCTGTCCACTAGATAATAAGCTCATTGAGGGCAGGTTTTTTTGACTTTTTGATTCCAGTACCTTGAACAGTTGTAATATATATTTGTTGAATGACTAAACCGTGGTATATGGCATTCCAAGCTGCAAAAGAGGCTAGCCTCTAGATTGGTAGAAATGAGAAAGGGGTTGGGAATGGCGGTTGACTGAGGTATTTAAAGTTGCTGGAGCTACTACGATAATACCTTATTTATTTGGCAAGTATTCACTACTAAGTGCTAAGTAATAAAATTACAATGGCAAAGATATTTGCGGTTCCTTCTATAGTGCAGTTTGTATTCTAGAAGGATGAGATGTGTAATCGGTAAACAACTAAATAAGCAAAGTAATGTTAAATAGCAGTGATTACTATGAAGAAAACAAGATAAGGTGATAGAAGATGAAGGTGGGTTATGGCAGGGAACCTTTTTTATGTTCTATGGTCACAGAAGACCTTTCTAGAAGGTGACGTTTGGGCTGAAACTTGAATGACAAGGAGGAACCAGCTGTGTGGATATCTCTCTGAGAAGAGCCTTCCGAGCTTGGGAACAAGGATGAGAAAGGATAGTACAGACAAAGTATGGTGAGTGGGAGCAGTGGCAGGAGATGAAAATGGACAGGTTAGATCATGCAGAGCCTTTTAGGCCATGGTAAAAGTTTAGATTTTTATTTTAAACCATTGGGAAGTCATCAGAAAGTTTAACCAGGGAAATATGATCTGATTCACACTTTAAATGTGAACTTGTACCAGGATAGGTTCAATAATTGTTTGCTTTGGCCAGGTGGCATAAAAGTGTATAGCAAACCCATATAAACCCAGAATAATAGTGAAACTGTATTGAAAAATGGCAACTTTCCTCCAGCCTGAGTGTTGAGAGACAATGAAGAGGTGGCTGGCAAACCAACCAGGAGGGCATAGGTCCTGGGTTAGGAGGTGTTAGCCTCTCCTGCTTCCCACCAAGGTTGGGCCAAGTGGCTTATATACCCAGTGTTGCCAAGTTTTTTAATTTTCCAAAAGAGTCCAGGAATTCAAATTGTTTTGTTAAACTTTTTAATTTGTAAATGTTAGCAACTAATCCAAGTAGTTTATGAAAATGTTGTGGGCCAAACAGAACAGCCTTGCAGGTAGTATAGGGTCTCAAAGATGACACTTTACAATCTCTAGATTAGAGTGATGGCAGTGGAGATGCAGAAAAGCAAATAGGATTAAGATATAATATGAAGGTAGTAACAATAAACTTGATAGAGTGGATGGGGAAGGTGCAGAAGATTGGACAAAACCTTGACACTGGACTTCTGACATGAGCAACTGGGTGAATGGTGGTCTATTTGTTGAGAT
The DNA here is from genome assembly GCA_029783875.1 of Phataginus tricuspis. Lineage (NCBI taxonomy): Eukaryota > Metazoa > Chordata > Mammalia > Pholidota > Manidae > Phataginus > Phataginus tricuspis. Next base: position 29,879,867 of record JAQQAC010007890.1, read on the forward strand.
AGGGAAATCTGGGGAAAGGCATATTGTGGGTACAGGAAGACCAAACAGAGTATTGTGACTTTTGGGGTTTGAGATGCCTGTGAGTCATGCAAATGGAGATTTCCAGAGGGAGTTGAATGTACAAGATTGGTCCATGGAAAACAAGTCTAGATTGGAGACACTGGTTTTACATTAAACTTTCTAGAAACAGAGAAAAAGCAGGGCTTTGACTAATTCTGAGATTTCAGGGTTCAGGGCAATCCCAGATGAAACTTTTGTAGTAGGCCTCTATATCTGTGCCATACTTAAAAAATTCCCTCCTGTTTGAATTCTTCCCTCCTTCTTGTCCTTCCTCAAATGTGAGCAGTTATGCAAGGCAATGTACAAGCATAGCTAACATAACAGAAAAAACCCATGAAAGTTATTGTCTATTTTCAGTAATAATTTATGTCCAAACATTCTATTAGCCTGATACCCATTTTGTGATTTTTTTCATGCGTTTCATGTGGAAGGGAGTAGTATGGGAGACCTAAAAATAAAATTCAGAATAAATATGGATAACATGCATTTTAGTTTAGGAGTCTTATACCTGAGACTACCAGAAACATTGTCATTAAGTTTCTGTTTGCCATTTCACCTTTGTCCAACATTGAGACAGCTATTGTGTTTCCTTGACTAGCTGTCCTTCTGATCAAGCTGTGAATGTATGTGAAAGAGAAGGACCTTGCTCAGTACAGACCACATGAGGGTGATTCTGTGTGCAGAGTATCGCCACTCTAGCATTTGGCATCATAGAAACAGCAGGAGAGACATCACAGCTCGACATTGCTTTGGAGTTAAATTCAGAGAGTTTACTCTTTAAAAATTTATACTTAAACCTTTAATATCTTAACCCTCGCTTCCAGTGAGGCACCACTGAAGCTTTCCCACTAGTTGGCCCACGTCTTTGGTGTCCAGAGATAGCAGTGTTTTCTTGAGATAGGCTTTTTATTTTATAAATCTTTATAAAGTTGGCCCTTTAGTGGACCTTCAGGTATAAGGCACACTGCTTTTGTTTAGCGCTTAAAAAAAAAAGAATGAAAAGTAAATCTGAACAGAGCCTGGCTTTTCTCTCTGTTAGAATTTTGTATCTGCATTTATACTAGTTGAACACCCAGAGGCATCTTAAGATGGACATGATTTTATAAATCTTAAATAAAGAATAAATGCTTTATTTTTAATAAATAAGTTAGGGATTTGCAAGTGTGTAAGACACGACACATCACTAAATCTCTTGTAATACAATAAGGTTTATTGTAATACAAAGCAATTTATCAAAAATATGGCTCAGGGATTACTAGCCTAATCCATAAGATGGGCCCCACTATGGAGCATTTAATGTTAATTTATTATACCTCCACTGTGTGTAGTACTGTTACCTAGCATTTATTTAATGCCGGAAATTTCTTAGACACTGTACAGAACAGAAGATGAAGCTTGGAACAAGCTCACTAGCCCGGGTGTGTGGCAGAGGAAGAAGAGTCCTGCTTCTCTGAGTGCCTCCTGTCTTAATGCCCCTGCGACACTACTGGTTCCTAAAGTATCTCAGCCCCATTTTCAGATTTGGAGTACATAGAGCAGTGCTCATGACCCATGAGTCCTGTTCTTTACAGATATCAATAAAGAACTGTAACTTTGAAGAGGAATTCACTAATACCATCAACATCCCTGGCTTTGTTTCTGTGAGAAACCTTTAAGACTGGCAGTCCAACTGCCATAGGGTTTCTAGAAATAAGTATTTCGTATAGCTTGTGAACTCTAATGTGGTACAATATTTTTCTTTAGTTGCATCTCTGAGTCTAATTCCATATAGAGCCTAATACAGAACTGTGTTTTAAAAGATCTTATTTTTAATATCTGTAGTCAAATCTCATTTTTTTCTTGCAATTGCTCAGCTTTCCATTTTATTTGTGGTGAATTTTTATACCCATATTGAATTGATTGAACTACCGGTTATGCTCCCATCATTTGGCTTGTACCCAGAAAATGCAAGCCATTTTCCATATTACCCCTCAAAAAAGATAATGAAGGAAATCTCTTTTAAAAATTAATAGACATTTCAAAGCCAACTAGAAGTGATTTGTGGATTGGTTTTAATCATCTGTGCTTCTGCCTTTGGTTAGCATAAATAATCAAAAGTTGGCCGTGACACAGTATAATTCTTTTTTTTTTTTAATTTTGGTATCATTAATCTACAATTACATGTGCAATATTATGGTTACTAGACTCCCCACATCATCAAGTCCCCACCACATACCCCATTACAGTCACAGTCCATCAGTGTAGTGAGATGCTATAGAGTCACTACTTATCTTCTCTGACTTGTACAGCCCTCCCCGTGCCCCACACACATTATCTCTGCTATTCGTAATGCCCCTTTTCCCCCTTTGTCCCACCCTTCCCACTCATCCTCCCCAGTCCCTTTCCCTTTGGTAACTATTAGTCCGTTCTTGGGTTCTGTGATCTGCTGCTCTTTTGTTCCTCCAGTTTTTGTCTTTGTTCTTATACTCCACATATGAGTGAAATCATTTGATACTTGTCTTTCTCCACCTGGCTTATTTCACTGAGCATAATACCCTCTAGCTCCATTCATGTTGTTGAAAATGGTAGGATTTATTTTCTTCTTATGGCTGAATAATATTCCATTGTGTATATGTACCACATCTTCTTTATCCATTCATCTACTGATGGACACTTAGGTTGCTTCCATTTCTTGGCTATTGTAAATAGTGCTGCGATAAACATAGGGGTGCGTATGTCTTTTTCAAACGGGGCTGCTGCATTCTTAGGGTAAATTCCTAGGAATGGAAATCCTGGGTCAAATGGTATTTCTATTTTGAGGTTTTTGAGGAACCTCCATACTGCTTTCCACAATGGTTGAACTAATTTGCATTCCCACCAGCAGTGTAGGAGGGTTCCCTTTTCTCCACATCCTCGCCAACATTTGTTGTTGTTTGTGTTTTGGATGTTGGCCATCCTCACTGGTGTGAGGTGATATCTCATTGTGGTTTTAATCTGCATTTCTCTGATGATTAGCGATGTGGAGCATCTTTTCATTTGCCTGTTGGCCATCTGAATTTTTTCTTTGGAGGAGTGTCTGTTCAGCTCCTCTGCCCATTTTTTAATTGGCTTATTTGCTTTTTGTGTTGAAGTATGTGAGCTCTTTATATATTTTGGATGTCAGCCCCTTATCGCATATGTCATTTATGAATGTATTCTCCCATACTGTAGGATGTCTTTTTGTTCTACTGATGGTGTCCTTTGCTGTCCAGAAGCTTTTTAGCTTGATATAGTCCCACTTGTTCATTTTTGCTTTTGTTTCCCTTGCCTGTGGAGATATGTTCATGAAGAAGTTGCTCGTGTTTATTATGTCCAGGAGATTTTTGCCTATATTTTTTTCTAAGAGTTTTATGGTTTCATGACTTACATTCAGATCTTTGATCCATTTTGAATTTACTTTTGTGTATGGGGTTAGACAGTAGTCCAGTTTCACTCCTACATGTAGCTGTCCAGTTTTGCCAACACCAGCTGTTGAAGAGGCTGTCATCTCCCCATTGTATGTCCCACAGTATAGTTCTTTAACAGAACAGTGGTCATCTGGTTATAAATACTTTCAATACCAGCCATCTGTCCTAAAGGAATTCAGACACCAGAGCCTCCTATCCTTTGCTTCATTTCTACCCAACTTGGAAATTAATGTTAAGTCTGATTTCATTTGGCTAGAAGAATAAATACATTTAAATAAGTCTGATGTTGATAATATTTGTTTGAATTAAGATACAACAGTTATTCACAGGGATGGTAGTATAGCATGGAGAATATAGCCAATGATTCTGTAACATCTTTCTTTGTTGACATATAGTAACTACACTAGTTGGGGTGAGGATTTAATAATGTGTGTAGCAGTTGAACTACTGTGTTGTATACTTGAAACCAAGAGAAGATTGTATGTCAACTATACTTCAGTTAAAAATATGAAAACTAAAAAAGATACAACCATTATTTAATATTACACTAGTTGTTAGCATTAATTATTAATATTAGTTAAGTGTACAAGTGATTGAAAATTTTGTAAATGAAGGGCTGTAGACTTAATAAATTTATATTTAAAAACTGATGTGGATAATAATTTTGTGTATCAAAATTATTCCTGCTTATATATAAGATATGTTATAAGAATATTATGTAGATAACACCTGTCATTCCTAAAATGTACTTGGATTTCAGAGTTAAAATCATAATGAATACTTTGATCATTTCTCCCCTTTAGTATTGACAACGCATGTGCTCCTCAGCAATGTCTTAATTTCACCAAAGTAATTTGTAATTTTCTTGTCTCTTGGGTTTAATATTATGGACTCAACTGTAAATTTTTTACCTTAAGAAGCTAATGAATTCTGAGGCATCAGGTGTGTAGGAATAGATTCATACTGGGTGATTTTTCCTGTCAAGTTGGTACCTCAGTACTATGAATTTTGTGGGTTATAATAGGTAGTTCTGGTGTTTAATTTTATCAATATCTGTACCAGTAAGGTACTTAACAGTCTAGGGCTGATATGCAGGCTCTCCCTCACAACGTCCTGGAATTTAGGCTGCCATGGTGGCACTGCCATGCTTTAGCTGTCTTCCATGAATCTTCCAGTAGTTTCCATGATAGCAGATTGCACATGCCCAGTGTGGTAAGACCAAGGCTTGGAAGTGTATTTATCACTTCCACTAATATTCTGTTGGTGAGAACTGAGCTACTGGCCATATCAACTGGTAAGGGAAATTGGGAAATGTACTGTCAATTGGGTAGTCATGTGTCAGCTAAAATTTGCTGAAGAGGGGAGAACAAGTTTTGAAGGCCTGCCACTCCATTTTTATCTAACATTTACTTTGTTTATAACATGAAATTCAATATCAATGTTGTGAGTACATGGTAACAGAAATGAAGTACTTTCCCTAAATCTCCCCATGCCATCTGTCAAAAAGAAATAAAAAATGAAAGGATATGCTTGCTCATATGTTAAGATGAAAGGTTAACCTGATGCATTAAATCTGCAAAGTCATCAGAAATTGATAGATTTGTTCTTCAGGAGTCTTTGTTAATCTTTTGTGTATTTACATATCCAAAAAATAAGTTAATCAGAAGGCCTGTTGGCCACTTGTGAAAGGATAATAAAAGGAAATTCACCGAGATAAATTCCAAGAGAGCATATCCAAGCATTTTGTAGGGCAGTGGTTGTTTCTAGTCCCAATAGTAAGGCTTGATGCCTGTGGTCATTTGAATCCTAACTCTCTTCTGGGGAATACAGACCTGTCAAGTACCTTTCTGACTTCCATGCAGTTCTCTCTACACAGAGAAACATTTCTGATTTCTGTGAGAGTGATTTCTCATGATTAAAAAAAATATATTTGGAAATCATAGCGATATATTCCTTCCTCTAGGAAATTTGTTTCTGGTTATGATTTTGACTTCTATTGAATGGATTGAATGTGCTGATCAAGCCAGCATATATTCTTTTACTTATGTGACACAATTTTTTTTATTATAAATTAGTCATTATAGTGCCTACTTCATTCTTAAGCTAATTTTATTAAGAGTTGAGTCTGTTTCTGAGGGCTTGATCATGCAGACACTGACAAGACAGCCAGATTCATCTGCTTTCTCTTGTTTGATACTACCACCCTCTCCAGACAGTTATGGAAGGAGGGAGGCAGAGAATGAATTATTCTGACCTCTGTTGACTCATGTCTTCATCTTGAGTTTTGAAAAACTTAACTAAAGGGCAGAGATTACCTGTTTGTGGTTTTATTTTATAATATTCATCAAGTAAGAGTGGCTTTAAGAAGTAACTGAAATTTTTGCCTAAATATTGCCAAAATGAATACCAGCTATGCCAAAACTACTAAAACTAGTTTCTGAATGGATACAATTAAATAACCCTGTGTTATTTAGTCTGTGTGTACATTTTTCAGAAGATCATAATGTTGGACTTACTGAAATGCAGTTCTGCATAAAAATCGTGTTCTACAGGAGACATTTTGGATAATTTTGTGGTCAGGGTAGCTCATCCATTTATTAAATAAACATTGATTTAAGTCTTGCTGTATGTACACTCTTCTAATAATAATAAATTTCCCTACTTTCAGGCAAGATTATTCAATTTTTCCTAGGAATTTTTTATTCTTAGGGATCCAAAGAAGAAGAGAGATTTCTTAGCCTGTCATACAGCATTTCATAATATATAACCACTAAAAATTGTTTTCCTGATATTCCATATTTATGGTTATGCACTATGACCTGCAAGTAGAAACTCAGCCAATAACCAACCAGCTTTCTTTTAATAAACCTTTATGTTTGGAAATTTTAAAGTCACTTCCCAGATTTAAAAATTTTGCCTATGCTTATTTCTGTCACTTTCTAGTATTTTTTCATCTTATATATCTATAAATTAATACTGATTTATAGTGATTAGTAACTGGCAAAATATAAGTCATGAAGGTTCACCCCCTGCTTTCTAAGTAATTAGTTTAGTAATAAGTATGTTTTTTTACCTGCTTGTTATTGAAGAGATGCCTCAAAGCAGCATATTAACAACTGAACAGTATAGCCAGAAATGCTAAGGGATTCCAGGTAGGCAGCAGAAGAGAACACTTAAGAACATAAACTTTGGAGCCACACTGCCTGGATGTGAATCATGGATCTGTTACTCACGTGCCGTATGTCTGGACAGTTGCTTAGTTTTTCTATGCCTCGTTTTCCCTGTCTGTTAAACACAGATAAGAATAGTACCTAACTTTGTAGTATTATTGTGATATTTAAATTAAGTCAGTTAATATATCTATAAAGTGCTTAGAACAGTGCCTGGTACAAAGTAAGCATGATGTAATAATAGCAATAACAGGAGCAAAAACATTCTAGACCAAAATGCCATTTGAGGACTGCATGGTAGATTAGGCTGAGATTTGAAGGACAGATGGAATTTGGATAATCTTAGAGGAGGGGAGAGGCAAGTCCAGACAAGGCAGGGAGACTGCAGGATGCCTCGAGGACACGGGCTGGTTGGGGTAGGGTTGTCTGAAACATGAGAATTTGAAATTTGAGTGCTAGGCAGAAAGACATACTAGACCCAACTCCTAGAGACTTTGAGTGTTACTGTCAGGAGTTTTGGATTTCATCTTGGCAAGTGGTAGGGTACAAGCATTATTTTAATTTGGATATGAAGTAGTTTGCTAGTTTCTTGGGGACAGGTGGTAAGAATGGTGGCAGGTGACGTAGCCATGGCACAGGCTTGAACCGGGATGGTTACAGTAAAAATGGAGAGGGTGAGATACTTGCAGGAGGCATCGTCATGGAAAATCGAAAGGATTTGCCTGCCTTTATTTTTTGAGCAGTTTTCTCCTACCTAGTATGTGCTCTCCCCTCATGTGGTATTCTTAAACTGCAGAGGGAAAATCAGAATAGGAAGCAGTCTGTGGATAGAGTATCAAATTTTTTGGACATGCTTACATTGAAAGGCTGGTTGGAAATGCCTGACAGGCAGTTTGGAAATGAAGGACTGAAACTCAGGAAAGAAGTCAAGGCTGAAGTTAGAAATATGGTAGTCATCCCCTTAGAGCTAATATTTGAAGCCATGGAAAAGTCAGGATCTAGAGAAAGACTAGGAAGAGCAGGGTCCTTCTTGTGGCAAATTTGGTTTAAGGGAATGTGATAAAGCAGCCAACAGACTAGAAGAAAACCAAGGTGGTGTTGACTATGTACATTAACCAAGAGAAGAGATTTGCACACAGTGCATAGTCGGCAGTGTTAGAGGCTGCAGACCAGACAGAATGAAGCCTAAAATAGTTATTAGGCATGGCAATAGGGAAGCCATTGGTAATCTTGGTAAATGAAGTTTCAGTAAAGTATTAAAAAACAGATTTGGGGCCTTTTATTTGAGAAGTATAGATATAAAAGGAAGAAGAAATTTGAACTCTATTAGGTTCAAATTAAGATTTTTTTTCCCCAAAATTGGTAGATACATACATTTTCGGGCAGAGAGAGAGAAGCCAGCAGAGAGGGCGTGATTGAAGATTTGGGGAAGGTGATGAACTGGAAAGGACCTAGAGCAGATGGGAAGAACAAGGTGGAGCCTGTGGACCTAGCTTCAGAAAGGAGGAGGTTCACACTCTTGGTCAGCACATGGCATCTTGTACTGGGACAGTGCTGGACACCTGGCAGGTATTTGGAAACCATGTATATAAAGTCATGACTAAAAGGAAGAAGACAGGGTAGGTGTAAAAGGATTTCAGAAATAGAAAAAAGGTGAAAATGACCAAATTAATAGTTCCTGATGAGCTAAATTATATTGTTTAGGTAGGAAACCAGATCATCAGACACAGGTGTTCATGAAGATGACAGTGATGATGATTATCACTTGCAATGCATCGAACACCATTTTTAAGTGTTTTGCATGTATTATCTCATTATTTTCCAAACAAACCTATAAGGTAAGTGATATTTCCCAGTTTAGTAGATCGAGAAATTAAGGTAAGAAAGATTAAATAATTTGCCCCAAACAATAAATTTACTAAGGGCACAGTGGGGATTTGAACTGAGATAGTCTCACTTCACAGGTCTTAACCATTAGGCTACCAGTTCCCAAGCCTTCGGGATTGCGTGGAAGATTTCAAAAATTCTTGAACACTGATAACAGTTGTGGTGCCTGGGAAACAAGCCGTGAGATGTATATTTTTCTTAAATCTTTAATAGCATGAAATTTAAAAAATGATTTCTTTTTTGGTTATTAAAAAGTAATGCATGCTTACTGAAAAAAAACTTAGAAAACAAAGAAAGGTATACATTAGAACAAAATAATCCTAAACCCAGAGATAGTCAATGTTGACAGATTTATATATTTTCACATAACTTTTTCTAAGTTTATTTTTTCTTTTTACACAATTGTATCATAATATATAGATTTATATATAAAATTTTGTGGTATTTTCATTTAAAAATTTACCAAGAGGACTATTTGATGTCATCAAATATACCCTAAAAATTTCACCATTTCTCTTTTGTTAAACAATGCGATCATTTCTGTATTTTGTTCTTATAAATAAGGCTACAGTAGCAATCTAGTATATTAGTCAGGACTCCTTAGTTTGTAAGTGATAGGAACCCACCACTAGCCAGCTTAGGTGAAAAAGAGTATTTTGACTTAGTAACTGCTGAAATATCAGGGATGGAACTGGTCCTCAAGGGTAGCTGGGGCCAGGAACAACTCAGACATCTCCAACCCCGACTCCTTGTTCCTGATTCTTCCTGCATGTTCATTTTCTGGAATATTTTCCCTCCATACCCTGGGAAGCATAACCAAGATAGCTTCTGGGCTATAGCTCACAGCATTGCCAGCAGAGTAGGACTGCAGCTTGCTTTTTCCCAAAGACTTTTATCATGAAGTTTTCCAAACAGAAAGCTTTACTATGTACAACAATATTACTATACTTGGGTTATCACACATCTGTCCTGCTCTCCATCAATGCATCTTGTAAAAATATACTTCAGAGTAAATTGCAGACATCATTACACTTCCTCCTAAATACTTCAGCATGCATATCATTCACTTAGATTTCGATATTTGTTTATGTTTTTTCTTTTGATGTAAAATTTACATACAAAGAAATACACAGATCTTAAGTGTGCTTTCACTGACTTTTTGACAAAACCATATACTATGTAACCCAAACCCTTATGAGACTTACTTGTTAACATCCTAAAATAGAAAAATCCCAGGAAATGCTCTGACTAGCCTTCTTTGGGTCTGGTGCCCATCTCTGAACTCACAGAGAGTAAGGAAGCAGCATTTGCCACACACACAAGATGCTAGACAGGTAGAACTGTAGATATTTGTAGGAGAGAGCTTCCTGGAAGTTGAAGTAACTCTGATTGAGTTTAGACAGCATGCCTTTATGCTGTGCAAAAAAGCATGTATATGAGTTTCATCTCCTTTGGGAAGCCGCCTCTGATGCTCCAGAGTAATGATTTCTCTATTCTATGTTCCTGTGCTTCACCATTTTTTCTTTAATAGATATATCATGTGTTTTATATGTCTTAAAAAATAGATTTTAAACTTTTGAGGACAAAATCCAGTTCTTTGTCAAATCTAACCATATCCCTTATATAATGATGGTTGGTGCTTAAATTCTTGTCTAATCAGCCAGATCCTTTATACATCAGTGAAGATGCTTTTAGCTTCATGTACCAGGAAACCCTGAGTTAAAGAGGCTTAAATAATAAGTATACTTCCTTATGTAAACATACAGAGATGGTACAGCTTCAGGTTTGGTTAACTTGTGGCCGGATGATATTGTTAAGGACCTCACATTTTTCTGTCCTTAGGCTCTGCCATCATTGCTGTGTCAGCTTTGCCCTCATACTGTAACCTTTCTTGGCCATAAGATGGCTGTTAAAGTCCAGGCATCACATCCAGATGCAACAATCTCTCTTCCTTTCTGTCCCTCAGAAGACCTAAGAAGCCTTTTCCACAAGCCCAAGCCCCCTAGCGGACCTCCGTATGACATTGGCCAGAACTAGTTGAAATTTTCAAACCCGAATCAGTCACTGGTGAAGATAATGGAACCATGGTGATTTCTGATCAGGATGTACCCTGGATAAAGCATCCTCCCTTGTTGACATGAAAAAGATACACTGATACAATCAGGACTGGAACAGGAGGGGAAGGAGAAAAGAAAGAAGCAGGAAGCAAGGAAGGGAATGGAAGGGAGGGGAGGCAAATAGGAGGAGGGGGAAGAGAAGATGAGGAAAGGACTCACTTGCATAGGCAACAGAAAATGCCTGCCGTACAGCACCGTTCCTTAATGAATATGCCTGATTTTGTCTTCTGAGGTTGGTGGTCGTGGGGCACTTTGAAGAAATTCTGTCTTTGACATTTGTTGCTGCCCAAATACTTTCTCAGTTGGTGACATTTCATACTGTATTGGGCCTGGTCTTTTATATTTTAGGTGCTTAATGTTTTTCTGCTTCTTAGGATTTATCATTATTTATTGACTTTTTTTTAATTATTATTATTTTTTTACAGGCAAGGTAGGAGAGCAAGGTAGAGGCTTTTATTTAGAAATAAAGTGATAGGACAGAGCTCCCGGCTCACGCCAGGAGGGGACAAGAGAGTCCCTATTTATTGAATTTTAAAAATGTACCTTTTAATTGGTTCTTAATTTCATCTGGAATTAATCCCTATAAGCCAAGGTCTAAGTTTGGCTTCTCTGGAAAACAGAGTGTAAAGCAAGAGTTAAAGTGTTGACACTTTCTTTGAGAGGTGCAGGTCTGGTCTGTAAGGGTAAGGGCAAAAAGAAGAGAATTAAGGAAAGATGCAAAGAAATAGATTTGATGTATTGTAGAGCTAGCGCTTGCTTTACAACAAGCTGTGAAGAAACCTAGCAGGTCACTCAGCAGGCATATTCACCTGCCAACAAGATTTCTCTGAAAGGGTTGTGAGGAAGAACTATACCTGGAATAGTCCTTGGAGAAGAGAAAGAAAGGGGTATTTATTTCCCTGGTTTCCTACTGTCTATCATTCCTAGTTGTTAGACGTTGATCCTGTGGGTTGCTGACTCCTCTGCACCCCAAACTGCCTCATTTAGGCCCTCTGTGGCTACCCAGGATGTTAGATCCCATGCCCTGCAGTATGATATTTTATCCAAGTCCTGGATGGAGGACCAGCTCAGGGGTTTGGTAGGGACAGGATGGTGGTTGCAGGTATCTGAGAAGGTACAGGTCTGGGTCTCAATACACCTCATGAGCTTCTTTCCATAGCATTACTGTAGTACCCCCTTATCCAAAGTTTCCCTTCCCACGTTTTCAGTTACCTGTGGTCAACCACAGTGCAGCAGCAGATGATCCTTCTTCTGATGTATCATCAGATCATTACTACCCTAACACCATGTGTATGCTCTTCACCTTACTTGATCTCATCACATAGGATTTTTTTTGGTATTATTAACGTACAATTAATTGAGCAACAATATGGTTGCTAGACTCCCCCTATTATCAAAGCCCCACCACATACCCCTTAGTCACTATCTATCAGTGTAGTAAGATGCTATAGAATCACTACTTGTCTTCTCTGTGTTATACTGCCTTCCCTGTATGCCCCCCTGCTACATTATGTATGCTAATCGTAATACCCCTTTACCTTCCCCCTTATCCCTCCCTTCCCACCCATCTTCCCCAGTCCCTTTCCCTTTGGTAACTGTTAGTCCATTCTTGGGTTCTGTGAGTCTGCTGCTGTTTTGTTCCTTTAGTTGTTGCTTTGTTCTTATGCTCCACAGATGAGTGAAATCATTTGGTACTTGTCTTTCTCTGCCTGGCTTATTTCACTGAGCATAATACCCTCTAGCTTCATCCATGTTGTTGCAAATGGTAGGATTTGTTTTCTTCTTATGGCTGAATGATATTCCATTGTGTATATGTACCACATCTTCTTTATCCATTCATCTACTGATGGACACTTAGGTTGCTTCCATTTCTTGGCTATTGTAAATAGTGCTGCGATAAACATAGGGGTGCATATGTCTTTTTCCAACTGGGCTGCTGAATTCCTAGGGTAAATTCCTAGGAGTGGAATTCCTGGGTCAAATGGTATTTCTATTTTGAGTCTTTTGAGGAACCTCCATACTGCTTTCCACAATGGTTGTACTAATTTACATTCCCACCAGCAGTGTAGGAGGGTTCCCTTTTCTCCACATCCTCTCCAACATTTGTTGTTGTTTGTGTTTTGGATGTTGGCCATCCTCACTGGTGTGAGGTGATATCTCATTGTGGTTTTAATTTACATTTTGATTAGCAGTGTGGAGCATCTTTTCATGTGCCTGTTGGCCATCTGAATTTCTTCTTTGGAGAAGTGTCTGTTCAGCTCCTCTGCCCAGTTTTTAATTGACCTATTTGCTTTTTGTTTGTTGAGGTACGTGAGCTCTTTATATAATTTGTATGTCAACCCCTTATCAGATACGTCATTTATGAATATATTCTCCCATACTGTGGGATGTCTTTTTGTTCTACGGATGGTGTCCTTTCCTGTACAGAAGTTTTTTAGTTTGATATAATCCCACTTGTTCATTTTTGCTTTTGTTTCCCTTACCCAGGGAGATATGTTCATGAAAAAGTTGCTCGTGTTTATGTTCAAGAGATTTTTGCCTGTTTTTTTTTCTAAGAGTTTTATGGTTTCATGACTTACATTCAGGTCTTTGATCCATTTTGAGTTTACTTTTGTATATAGGGTTGACAATAATCCAGTTTCATTCTCTTACATGTAGCTGTCTAGTTTTTCCAACACCAGCTGTTTAAGAGACTGTCATTTTTCCATTGTATATCCATGGCTCCTTTACTGCATATTAATTGAACATATATGCTTGGGTTTATATCTGGGCTTTCTAGTCTGTTCCATTGGTCTATGGGTCTGTTCTTGTGCCAGTGCCAAATTGTCTTGATTACTGTCGCTTTGTAGTAGAGCTTGAAGTCAGGGAGCGTAATTCCCCCATTCTTCCTTCTCAGCATTGCTTTGGCTATTCAGGGTCTTTTGTGGTTCCATATGAATTTTAGAACTATTTGCTCTAGTTCACTGAAGAATGTTGTTGGTATTTTGATAGGGATTGCATTGAATCTGTAGATTGCTTTAGGCAGGATGGCCATTTTGACAATATTAATTCTTCCTATCTGTGAGCACAGGGTGTGTTTCCATTTATTGGTATCTTCTTTAATTTCTCTCATGAGTGTCTTGTAGTTTTCAGCGTATAGGTCTTTCAGTTCCTTGGTTAGGTTTATTTCTAGGTATTTTATTCTTTTTGATGCAGTTGTGAATGGAATTGTTTCCTGATTTCTCTTTCTGCTAGTTCATTGTTAGTGTATAGGAATGCAACAGATTTCTGTGTATTAATTTTGTATCCTGCAACTTTGCCAAATTCAGATATTAGATCTAGTAGTTTTGGAGTGGATTCTTTAGGGTCTTTTATGTACAATATCATGTCATCTGCAAACAGGGACAATTTGACTTCTTCCTTACCAATCTAGATGCCTTGTATTTCTTTGTGTTGTCTGATTGCCATGGCTAGGACCTCCAGAACTATGTCGAATAAAAGTGGGGAGAGTGGGCATCCTTGTCTTGTTCCCTATCTTAAAGGAAAAGCTTTCAGCTTCTCACTGTTAAGTATAATGTTGGCTGTGGGTTTGTCATATATGGCCTTAATTATGATGAGGTACTTGTCCTCTATACCCATTTTGTTGAGAGTTTTTATCATGAATGGATGTTGAATTTTGTTGCATACTTTTTCAGCATCTATGGAGATGATCATGTGGTTTTTGTCCTTCTTTTTATTGATGTAGTGGATGATGTTGATGGATTTTCGAATCTTGTACCATCCTTGCATCCCTGGGATGAATCCCACTTGATCATGATGGATGATCTTTTTGATGTATTTTTGAATTTGGTTTGCTAATATTTTGTTGAGTATTTGTGTATCTATGTTCATTAGGAATATTGGTCTGTAATTTTCTTTTTTTGTGGTGTCTTTGCCTGGTTTTGGTATTAGAGTGATGCTGGTCTCATAGAATGAGTTTGGAAGTATTCCCTCCTCTTCCACTTTTTGGAAAACTTTAATAACAATGTGTATTAAGTCTTCACTAAATGCTTGGCAAAATTCAGCGGTGAAGCCATCTGGGTTTTGTTCTTAGGTAGTTTTTTGGTTACCAGTTTAATTTCATTACTGGTAATTCGTCTGTTTAGATTATCTGTTTCTTCCTGGGTCAGTCTTGGAAGGTTGTGATTTTCTAGAAAGTTGTCCATTTTTTCTCGATTATCCAAGTTGTTAGCGTATAATTTTTCATAGTATTCCTTAATAATTCTTTGTATTTCTGTGGTGTCCATAGTGATTTTTCCTTTCTCATTTCTAATTCTGTTTATGTGTGTAGACTCTCTTTTTTTCTGGATAAGCTTGGCCAGGGTTTATCTATTTTCTTAATATTCTCAAAGAACCAGCTCCTGCTTTCATTGATTCTTTCTATTGTTGTATTCTTTTCAATTTTATTTATTTCTGCTGTGATCTTTATTATGTCCCTTCTTGTACTGACTTTGGGCCTCATTTGTTCTTTCTTTTCTAATTTCATTAATTGTGGGTTTAGACTGTTCATTTGGAATTGTTCTTCTTTTCTGGGTTAGGCCTGTTTAGCAATACGCTTCCCTCTTGGCACAGCCTTTGCTGCATCCCACACATTTGCAGTGTTGTATTACTGTTTTCATTCATCTCCACATATTGCCTGATCTCTGTTTTTATTTGGTTATTGATCCATTAATTATTTAGGTGCATGTTGTTACACCTCCATGTGTTTGTGGGATTCTTTGTGTTCTTTGAATAACTTATTTCTAGTTTCATATCATTGTGGTCTGAGAAGCTGGTTGGTATAATTGCAATCCTTCTGAATTTACTGATGCCCTTTTTGTGGCCTTGAATATGATCTACTCTTTAAAGTGTTCCATGTGCACTGAAGAATGTGTATCCTGCTGCTTTTGCGTGGAGTGTTCTGTAGGTTTGTGTTAGGTCCTTCTGTTCTAATGTGTTGTTCAGTGCCTCTGTCTCCTTACTTATTTTCTGTCTGGTTGATCTGTCCTTTGGAGTGAGTGGTGTGTTGAAGTCTCCTATATGAATGAGTTGCTGTCTATTTCACCCTTTAATTCTGTTAGTATTTGTTTCACATATGTAGGTGATCCTATGTTAGGTACATAGATATTTATAATGGTTATATGCTCTTGTTGGATTGACCCCTTTATCATTATGTAATGTCCTTTGTCTCTTGTTGCTTTCTTTGTTTTGAAGTCTATTTTGTCTGATATAAGTACTGCAACTCCTGATTTTTTCTCCCTTACTGGTTGCATGAAGTATCTTTTTCCATCCCTTCACTTTTAGTCTGTGTATGTCTTTGTGTTTGAAGTGAGTCTCTTGTAGGCAGCATATAGACAGGTCTTGTTTTTTATCCATTCAGTAACTCTACATCTTTTGATTGGTGCATTCAGTTCATTTATATTTCTGGCGATTATTGAGAGATATGTGCTTATTGCCATTGCAGACATCAGATTCGTGGTTACCAAAGTTGCAAGGGTAATTCCCTTACTAACAGTGTAATTTAACTCACTTAGTATGCTATTACAATCATAACCTAAAAGTTATTTTTTTTCCTCCTCCTTTTTCTTCCTCCTCCATTCTTTATATATTAGGTATCATATTCTGTACTCTTTGTCCCTTGTTTGAATTTGTGGTAGTTGATTTGATTTTTTATCTGCTTAGTTATTAATTGTTCTACTTTCTTTGGTGTCATTTTATTTCCCCTGGTGACAGCTATTTAGCCTTAGGACTACTTCCATCTATAGCAGTCCCTCCAAAATGCACTCCAGAGGTGGTTTGTGGGAGGTAAATTCTCTGAACTTTTGCTTATCTGAAAATTGTTTGCTCCCTCCTTCAAATTTAAATGATCACCTTGCTGGGTAGAGTATTCTTGGTTTGAGGCCCTTCTGTTTCATTGCATTAAATATATCATGCCACTCCCTTCTGGCCTGTAAAGTTCCTGTTGAGAAGTCAGATAATAGCCTGATGGGTTTTCCTTTGTATGTGATCTTTTTTCTCTCTCTAGCTGCTTTTAAAAGTCTGTCCTTATCCTTGATCTTTGCCATTTTAATCATTATATGTCTTGGTGTTGTCTTCCTTGGGTCCCTTGTGTTGGGAGATCTGTGTACCTCCATGGCCTTAGAGACTATCTCTTCCCCGCATTTGGGAAGTTTTCAGCAATTACCTCCTCAATGACACTTTCTATCCCTTTTTCTCTCTCTTCTTCTGGTACCCCTATAATGCGAATATTGTTCCATTTGGGTTGGTCACACAGTTGTCTCAATATTCTTTCATTCCTAGAGTTCCTTTTTCTCTCTCTGCCTCAGTTTCTTTGTATTCCTCTTCTCTAATTTCTGTTTCATTTATCGTCTCCTCTATTTCTTCTAATCTGCTTGTAAGTCCCTCCATTGCATGTTTCTTTTTGGATACTGTATTTTTCAAAGTTTCTATCTTTATCTTGAATTCGTCCCTGAGGTCTTGAATATTTTTCTGTACCTCCATGAGCATGTTTATGATTTTATTTTGAAATCTCTTTCAGGAAGTTTGTGAGTTCAGTTTCTCTTGGCCCTTGTCCTGGTGTTTGTGGGATTTGAGTTTGAACCAGGTTCCTTGACATTTCATATTTGTATGTGGAGCCATCTAGTGCCCAGAAGCTCTACTCTCTGGAGCTCCTCAGCCCCTGGAGTGATGGTGGGGGTCACAGGCGAACAGCGCTTGTGCCTGCCAGGAATAAAGAGCTTTGTCCTTTTTCCCGGCTGTAGTACCTGCCTCCACTGCCAGGATCAGGGTGCCGAGCATGCAGTGAAGGAGTCTCTATGCTGTTCCCTTGTAGCTGCCTTATGTGGGACCACCCTCTGGCTGGCTTGGCGCAATGGCTGGGGCAGCAGGTTTTCAAGGTGGTGATGGCTGGGAGGAAGGAGTGTCAGCCTGCATATTGCAGTGTGGGGCCCCGGAGCTGTGTTGCTGGCCAGGGTAATGGAGCACCTGAAGCTCCTGAAAGTTCCCAACCTGCTGTGCTAAGTATGCCAGGATAGTTTTGTCCACCTGTGCTTTTTCCTGAGCAGCAAGCTCTGTGCTATCCTTGCCCCTTTAGCAGCCCTCTCGCTGTTGGGAAGTCTCTCAGAGTGCTTGCCTTACTGTTGTCCCAGAGTGGCCGGTTGTGGGTGCCTGTTCTCCACAAGCAGCTGGAATCTCAGTCTCTCTGAGTATTCCACCTGCCTTAGCTTTCCAACCCCAGTAATCTTCAGAGCATCGTGTAATGTAGGTTCTTGCTCCCCGAGCAGTTATCCAGGGCTGGGTGTTCCACAGTCCTAGGCCTCCATCCCCTCTCCGTTTCTCTTCCTCCCTCTGGTGAGCTGGGGTGGGGGAAGGGCTTGGGTCCTGCTGGATCACAGCTTTAGTACTTTACCCTTTTCCATGAGATCTGCTCTTTTCCCCAGATGTAGGCAGTCTGTTGCAGCATTCTTTCCTGTTGCTCTTTCAGGATTAGTTGTATTTGGTATATTTTCATAATATATGTGGTTTGGGGAGGAGGTTTCTGTCTCACCTTCACACCACCATCTTTATGCCTTCTCTACACAGGTTGTTTTTTCAATAAATATATTGGAAAACTTTTTGGGGATTTGAAGCAGTTTGAAAAACTTTCTTTTCTCTAGCTTTATTGTAAGGATATAGTAAATAATACATAAAACATACAAAATAATGTGTTAATCGACTGTTTATGTTATTGGTAGGGTTTCCAGTCAACAGTAGGCTGTTAGTAGTTAAGTTTAAGTTAAGTTATATGTGGATTTGCAATTGCATGGGGCCCAGCTCCTCTATCCCCTATACTGTTCAAGGGTCAACTATAAATACAGGGTTTGGTACTATCTGTGGTTTCACGCATTCACTGGGAGTCTTGGAACATGTCCTCTGTAGATAACTGGGGCCTACCATATTTTTGGTAGTTAATTAGTTGGACACATTACTTTCAGAAAGTAAGCCAGAGACTGCTTTTGCTAGCTAAGGCTATAAATTTAATCATAATCATTTTATGAAATGTTTTACTTTTCTCTAGTCTGGGAATCTCTCTTAAGAAGTCTCGGTGGTGTTCCAGAGCCTGTAAATCATACTGGTTGTTGGAGACCTAGGTCAACATCCACTTCTTCATATTCATGCGCAAATATGACCGAGGCTGAGTGGAGCAGCTCTGGGAACTCTTAGATTGTCCAGTCTTTCAAGTTTATCAAAATTGATGGGCTCTTTGGAGCTCTAGACACTTGGAAATCTTCTGAGTATTGGCTTTGAATTCTGAAAGCTGTTGCAAGGCAGCTTCTTTTCAAAAAGAGGAATCTTTGCTTTTTGTTCAGAGTACTGGGAGAACATGGTATTGAATCGGTAGCAGAAGAGGCAACATCTTACGGAGTGAAGGAAAGAATGTCCTTTCTTAGTTGGTTTGGTCTTTGCACATCTTATATATTTCTTCCATTTTATTGCATGAAGATCTCTTTGTTTCTTTTCCATTAGTGTATTTCACTCCAATCATTATGGCTGCTTAATAGGTATTACAGAGTAATGGTAGCTGTTTTTGTGTGGGAGATTGAAGGATGAGCTTGCCAGAGATGAGTGTTAATTGGATCTATCTAAGAAACCTGAGGAGCCTTCCTGCTTCTGTGGCTTCATAGGAACTGAGGCAAAGCATTTGGACCTTCTCAGCATGTGACTAGCTGAGGGCACTTGCCCCACTCTGAATTGCCTATAGTGGGTGGCACTGGCATGAGACTGTGGGGCCATGTAACCTTTTGAGCTTCACCGAAAGCACAAGAATTCTTTGCCAGTCTTCGGCTTCTGCTATACATATTTTTGAAACTATTCTGAAAATATCTGTGTTCTTTCCCCAGACTTTAGCATCTGGACTTAATCTAGGGACATAAAGTCACATTAGGTCTATTTGTGCTGAAACATACAGTTCTACATGTATCTGGTTAGTCGACTCTCTTCCTGTTTTTTAAAATTCATGGAGCAACTGAGTATTTTTTATTTTATTTAAATAACCCTGAAAATCAAAGACCCCCCCAGCCACTGCCATTTTTGTAGTCTAATGAAGATGATCAACTTTCTTTTCTTCCATTCACCTTGGACACTTGTTTCCTGCCATGAGGTGTGAGGCTACTTGTAGGGCTGATTTAAGATGAGATATTTTCTCCTTTTTGATGTCCCACTTATGAGCTAGAATCATAAGAATTTAAGAATTGTGCCAAATGTTCTTTTGTTGATGACTGTGATTTAGTCTGTTATGTAACTGTAATGTATAATTTACACATCCTGAAGATCATCAGTCTCTGTACAGAGTGACTATATTTAACCCTCAGTTCTTTTGAAATAGAGAACATTACCAATTATCTTTGAAACTGTATTTGTGGGACAATGCACATTGATCCACCCTCTGTCTCACTTTTTAATTTTTGGTGCATTAAGTAGTACTTTATGATTTATTCTATGCTTTTCATGTATAAAGGCTCAGAGGAGAAAGAGCTTAGTAGTTGGTGACTGTATCTTGAGGTCTCCATTGCTTGTATTGCCTAACCCGAGAACAGCAGATATAATACCTCCGTCATCTCTGTTAATGTGCAGGTCCAGCGAGAGCAGAAGGGTAAATTTCTTTCCATTATTATCTCTTAGTTGCAGAAGGTTGGGGTTAGGGTTAGGGGAGTGGAGAGAGAGGATATTGAAATATTTAATGATTAACAGTTATACACTTAGTGGTAAAAAATTAACACTTCCTTTTTCTGTATTGTCCTGCCATTCATGCCTGTGTCATTTTAAGAAAATGAGAAAGAAAATGGTTAATGTTGGTTTTCTTTTATCTTAACCTTTTTAAGTCCAGTTCTAAGCTCAAATTCCATAATAGTGTCTTTTAAACAGATTTGCTTATTTACCACCCAACATCTTGCCTCATCGCCCTGTTGCAGGCTCTGTTTACATGAAGTTGTCATGATATAAAAGGAAATGTTGACTATGTTCACACAGGACAGTGTTCCCTTAAGAAAGAAAGCTTTGAATAAGAAAATGGTGTCCTCATTAAATCAGCTCTTTAAGAGTAGGTGGGAGGAATTGCTATCGATCTAATGGATTTAATAGTTCATATTACAAAATCTGTGGAATAGAAGTAATATTCTGCAGCTGAGTAACTGTAGATTAATCCATCTTCAGACAGAATTCTGGAAGCATCTGTAAAACTGGAAAATTACTTTTTCTTTCCTTTTTTCAGGCACAACTGGACTAAATGTATTTCCCAAATACTTTAGAATTAAATTATATCCACATAAGTAGGTGTACTAAAAATTATATGAAAAACTGAAATAAAATAATAAAATGTAAATGTTAGGTTCTCCTTGGCTACATTTACTCTGGTGCCAGTTTGTTTGGAAGGGCTGCAGTGCTGAAGGGTAACCAGAGGTCACTGTAGAACATCTTGGTTAGGTGGTCTTTCACAGCAAGTGGTGGTCTATTTTAGTTCAGTTGGGTGAAGTAGTCCTTTTAAGGTGGGTGCTGAAGTGGGACATTTAAGCTTCTTTTCATGCTCTCATTTTGACCCTTTGTAAACCTTTATCTTTTATTCCACTCACTGAAAGCACATCGCTGAGGCCTCCTTTTTTGTCAGGAAAGGCTAGCCATTCCCTTTGCCTCCTCACCCTAACCTTTAATGAGTGGTTGTTTCTGGGAAGATAGGGGGACTCTCAGGACAGGTGAGGAGTTTGGTGGGTATGAGTGACATTCTGTGGATGGAAATGAGGTGGGAGCCCTGTTCACGTTTCATTCTCATATAAACTATGTATTCCATTCTTGCTTAATACCAACATGATAATCAGTTTGGGTAGTGTATACTGTTCGAAGGTTCTCAAGGAAATAAAAAGAAGAAGAATAGTAATAATGTTAACAACTACGATTCTGTTTATCAGAAATGAGAAGAGGCAGAAGGAACTGGGACTTTGACAGATTTACAACTTGAAGAAGAATAGACCCGTGTTAGGAGGAGCAGCAGGGCCGCACGTTTCCACGGCGTGCTGCAGTGGACAAAGCACTGTTCATCAGGGTTAGTGTGTCCTCACAGCAGGGGGCGTGGACTTGTCGGGCTCCTCTGGCTTCTTAGCCTTAAGATCCCTGGTCCACATCTTCACACCAGCAATTGTAACTGGCGTTGTGCATTGTATTGTTACACCACTTGAATCATTGGGTCATCTGCTGTTCGGAGCAGCTGTTCTTGTTTCATCTTTTCCCTCCTCTGCTTCTCTCATCACTGTCACTTCCCAGTTTGGAAACTAGAGCATATGTAGCCATCTTTATTTACTTCTGTACTATGCTAGCATTTGCCTTCTACTGAATGAGGTTGTCCTCTATGAGGCAGCTGGCAAGTTGTTTCTACAGTCAAGGCTTATACACTGCATTGCAGAATCTGAGATATGTTAGTAAGCCTTCAGAAATAAAAGTATCATCTGAAGGAGTACTACACTGGTGCTGGTGAGCTACAACAACCTCCTCCCCCACCCAAACAGGACCACCTGAGTGTATCTTCTAGATGGTGTTGGCATTTCTGCTTGTCTATCCCACCTCTCCTTATAATTTTACGATCAATAGGAGACTGTGAGAATGGCTACCACTAAATGTATGTGTATATGTCTTCATATTAATCTTTTTTCTCGAAAGCAGAATCATTCCTTGGGTTCATTTTTATGAGCAGTCCTCTTAATTTGATTTTAACATCAGCCAAAGAGCATTTCTTCTCTTCCACTTATGCTGGAATAGTTGAAAGCATCATTTAAAATTTTAAACCACGATGGGCACACTTCTTAAAACATGCTTTTATTAAATCAACCTTATAAGAAAAATTCCGTGAGCCAGCTAAACCCCAAGGTTCCCTGGGCTTTAATGGGGTTTGTAGTTAGGCATTTGGTTACAGTGGGGGATCGTGAATTCCTTAAAATATATATTTGGAGTGTATGGTCCAACACAGTCAAGAACCACTGCCTCTGTAGCTTTTTGACTGGACCCTTGTCATATTTTTTCAATTTTGGTGTTTTTAGACTATGTGTATTTTAAAACCTTGTTAGTTTTACATTACATGTATCATAAACTTCAACATTAGACTACATGGAAATACTTAAGTCTCAACCACAAAATTCTATCTGAATAGTAGTTGTTAAAGATATTTATATAAGGAATAGTTTATTATGAAATGGGTTTATATTTTTAATACCCCCTCAGAGTTAAAAACTCACTTCTCAAGAGTAATGAAGGTATTTCCTGAAGTTTATCAAACTATTGATGACTGCCTCTGAAAGGCTTATTCGTTTTAGTTGTTGGTGAAAGGATCAGGTGAAGTAGTTGACCTCCCAGCAACACATCTGCTCGTTATAGGCGCTGGTAAAGATTTCACAGAGCATGTTGTATAAAGTTAAAGAAGAATTCATTTCAGTTGAGTGAGCAAGCTCCCACCCTTTGCCTGGCATTGGCAAATGAGCCCAAATCCCTATTCTTAAACAGCTCACAGTTTACTAGAAGAGTGTATTTTATGTGGGTCATCTCAGTTGATGGCACCTCACTGATAGTCACTGTATGGTGTTTGGTGCGTACACGTGCCACAGGCACTCCATGATTAAGTGGGTGACGTGAACCATAGTGTACCTTTCCTTCAGTTAAACTTAGTGGTAGTTTTTCATTGTTCTGTGGGTCAAGTCAGTATCCCCACTCTGAGCTTTGAAGAGGACCCCATACCATGTCATTTACCTTTTCTCTACTTGTAAACATCTAAGGTTAAGTCTTTCCCAGGACTGTACCTTATGTCCTTTCTGTTCATCTATCCAGGCAAATCTCTACTCTTTACTCTTCCATGTGAAAATTTTCCAGATCCGTGTGAAAAAAGTAGATGGTCTCCCTTCATACTTTGAATTGTGCATAATGAATATGTAGTTAATCATCATAATTCAAGTAGGATTTAAATACGGTAAAGGTGTTTACAAAATACCATGGAAGGAGAACACAGAGGAGGAAATGATTAATTATTTCTAGGGAATTCGGAGAATATTTTATAAAGAAAATAATACTTACCAAGGTTTTCAAAAAGGATGAGTTAGAGTTTCCTAGGTGGGAAGGTTATTTTGGGCAGAAGAAATACTATATATGAAAAGTTATGACATCATGAAAAAACATGGTACGTTTAGGGAATGTGGCTGGATGGTATGCTGTGCACGTTTATTTGGTGGTGCCGGTGCTGGGAGACAATGCCACCAGTAGGTTTGTATGAAAGGCTCTGAAATGCCGAAGCCAAGCCATGCGGTTGCTTTGGAATATTGTGTACTAGCATATTACCAGCTGGTTGAGGCACTTGATAAATATTTTTTTCATGAAATACGAGAGTAAGAGTAGCTGGCTCTTTGATTAGGAGAGGAAAATGTGAGTAATCCTTTAAGAACCATTTTCATTCATCATTCATCAGGCATTCATTCAACAAATATGTACTGAGGCTGTTGTGCTCAAAGCAACAAGGGAGATATAAAGATGTTTCTGCCCTGTTTGTGCAATGCCTCTTCCCCAAATGCAGGGTTTTATTAGATTTTTCTGTTGAGAAGTGTTAATTCTGTGCCATTTTATTATGTTTTATGCATGCTTGCTACTAAAGCACTGTATAGCTATTGCTCTCTCTGAAAGGTTCAAAGCCATCTTAACCCACTCCACTGCTTTATTTCAGGAGTTCTCACTCTGCATTTTGGGAAGAGTACGGCTACTCAAATGGCTGGCATTTTTCTGTGTATTGTGCCTTTCTAGCCAGTATTTATAAGGTCAAGAAGGCGGAGCATGTGGTGTTGTAGATGTGAAAGCTGATTTGTACCTAACCTTTTAGGCCTAACACATCTTAGCTGCCATTCTTATAGTCGATGCAAAGAGAATATAGCTTATCTGTAGCAAAGAAGAGCTAAATAACACTGAAAGCAGAATAGAAACTCTATTTTTAAAGATTGTGTTTCTGGTACTATGTCCTATTATACATGTGTGGAAGAACATTTAAACCTTGTTCATGAGGGTTATTTTGAATTCATTCATCCTGCCTCTCCCCTCCCCTTCCTTCTCCACTGCCTCACCCACTGCCCAGCTCTCATCTTTCCTTTGCCATAGAGTTATTGAGTAATGAATGTGTCAGTACAGATGCTGCGGTCACTGCCCCGCAGACTCTCAGTCAGTGGTTCTGAGGTGGGTAGGTAGGATCACTGATGTGTTGATAGGCAATTACAGTTCTCTGAAGTGGGGGCTATAGGACAGTTAGTGCGTATGAGAGAGGATCGCCCAGCCTAGTCTTGGAAGATCAGGGTTGGCGCGGAGTGAAGAGGGTATGGGTACAGAGTGGAGGGCAAAAGCCTGTCTCGGGCTTTGGGGAATAACATGCATGGGCTGCAAGAAGAGAAAGTGTAGGAAATTGGTAGTTTATTTTGGTTGGAGCATAGAGAAGGAGGCAAGGAGTAGTTAGAGATTAGACAGGAGAAGTTAGCAGGGTCCAACTCATTCAGGGCTTTGTCAGCCAGGTTAAGAAATTTGAATTTTGTCCTGAAGACAGTTGGAGCCATTGATGGGTTTTAAGTAGTGGAGTGATACAGGATTTAATATGTTTCCATATTACTGTTCCTGTTGCTCTATGGAGAGTGGCTTTGAGGGAGATTAGAATAGAGTTCAAAGACTTTTGCAGAAGCCTACACAAAAAAAATATCAGTGGCTTAAAATAGTGACAGTGGCGATGCAGAGAAATGGACAATTTAAATAAATAATTTAGTTGCTAGAATATACTGGTCTTGGTTAAAAATCGATTTGTTGTGAGGGGGTAGCGGACATCATGTATCAAAGACTACGTTCTTGGCTTGGGGTCATGGGGTGAATGGAGGTACCATTCATTAAGTTGAGAACACAGGAGAAGGGGTAGATTTGGCAGAGAAAATGAGTTCAGTTGAGATGCCAGTTGAACATACGAGTAGAGGTGTTGCCTGGGCATTTAGGCAAGTGGTCTGAAGCCTAGGAGCATAATCTGGGCTAAAGATAAAGATGTGGGAGAAATTTGCCTATAGATAATAACTGAAACTGTATGAGTGCATGAGATGATTCAGTGTGTGTAGAGAGGAGGAGGTCTGGCTTAGAACCCTTAGGATCCCCAGCATTTTAGGGAAGGAGGAGCCTTAGGATGAGACAGAGGAACATCAAGAGGGTGAACAGTCACATAAGGCAAGAGAACTTTTAAGAAGGAAGGAGTGACCGGTAGGGTTAAATGTCATCAAGAATTTAGTAAGAAATTTCCACTTCAACAATAAGAATGTTCTGCCGGAAGAGCAGTTGCATGGCATGGAGGTTGAAAGTTGTGAGGTAAGATAATTATGAGTCATAGAAATCATCATGTTGTAAACACTTGAAGTAATACAGTGCTACATGTAAGTCACATCTCAGTAAAACTGGGAAAGTAGTCATGAGTAGACAGGTGTTTCAAGAAGGTTGAGACAATGGAGATGGGATGGATGGGTAGTAACCGGAGGTGAAAGGGATGCAGGAGAATTTCTGAGATAGGGGAAGTTGGTACAGTGTGTTGATTGCCCCTGGAGTGGTCACTTGGTATAGGCCCTCTGTGAATCAGACTATGTCCTCTGTGGCTGAGAACCAATCCTGGTTCTGATGCATTTTAATTCTAGTAGGATGGCTACTTAATAATTAGATAACAAGCAAAAATAATTAGAAGCACAATGAGGGAAATAAACAGGATACTGCAGCTGAAAATAACACTGTGGACCTACTTGCGATAGTGTGGTCAGGAAAACCATCTTCCAGGAGGTGTCATTTTAAGTTGACTTCTGAAGGATAAGAAGGAGACAGAATGTAAGGAGCCTAGGAAACAGTATTTCATACAGAGAAAGCATAAGTGCATAGGCTGTGGGATGGGATATTCCAGAAACCAGCAGGAACAGAAGGTTTTTACGGCCACAGTGAGGTGAGCTGGGGAGAGTAGAAGTCGGGTCATGTACACATGGTATTAGTTTGTGTGTTACTCAGTAACAGAAGCCTTTGGAAGATTTTTAAGCAGAATGACACAATCTGATTTAAGCTGTAAAAAATTCAGTCGCTGTTTTGTGGAGAATGGATTATAAATGGAGGTAGGACAAGAATAGAAGCAGGGAGATCAGTGAGTGGTCACTTGGATGAGGGTAGAGGTACAAGAGGATGGCTAGTGAAACGTGTTGTGAAGCGAGAATCAACATGATTTGGCTGATGATTGTCTGACTGGCAAGGGGCAGGGGAGAGGTAGCACTGTGGTGTCTGATTGGTGTCTGCATCAGTGGTGCCACCATGCAGTGAGGGGTGGGGGGCCAGATTATCAGTGTGGGTTGGTGCTGGGAAGACATGCAGAATTATAGTTCCCATTTTATGCAAGCTAAATCAGAATTGCATAAGAGATGTTTAACTCATCAACTGAATGTAGATATGTGGAGGTTAGAGGACAGGTATGGTCTATAGATAGACATTTAAAATTTGTTGTGGTAGATATATTTCAAGCCATGAGAATGGACAAGATCTCCAAGAAGAGGATGCAGGACTAAGCCCTGAGGATGCTAGCATTTAAAAGTCAGAAAGAGGAGATAGAGCTTGCAAAGAAGATTGAGAAAGTAGCGAATGAAGTAGGAGGAAATGCAGAAGGTGGCATCATGGAAGCTGAGAGAGGGGTGTTTCAGAATGAAGGTAGTGAACAACTCTGTTGCATGGTTCTAATATGGTCAGAAGGATGTCTATGGATTTGGCGTCATCTAGATTAATGGTTGCTGTTGCAAAAGCATTTTCAGTGTTGTGGTGGGGACAGATGACTGAAAGCAAGTGAGGAAGTAGAGCTAAACCAAAGGCTCTAAATCTTAGAATTGATCTGATTCATTCTTTTATAGACTGTATGATGGTATAGCTTACAGTTCTACAATAACTTATTCAACTTTTCTCTATTGATGAGCATTTACCTTGTGTTCATTTTTATTAGTTTTTATTTTGGTATCATTAAAATACAATTACATGTGCAACATTATGGTTACTAGACTCCCCACATCATCAAGTCCCCACCACATACCCCATTACAGTCACAGTCCATCAGCGTAGTGAGATGCTATAGAGTCACTACTTGTCTTCTCTGAGTTGTACAGCCCTCCCTGTGCCCCCCCTACATTATGTCTGCTAATTGTAATGCCCTGTTTCCCCCTTGTCCCTCATTTCCCACCCATCCTCCCCAGTCCCTTTCCCTTTGGTAACCGTTAGTCCATTCTTGGGTTCTGTGAGTCTGCTGCTGTTTTGTTCCTTCAGTTTTTGTCTTTGTTCTTGTACTCCACATAAGAATGAAGTCATTTGATACTTGTCTTTTTCTGCTTGGTTTATTTCACTGAACATAATACCCTCTAGCTCCATCCATGTTGTTGCAAATGATAGGATTTGTTTTCTTCTTATGGGTGAATAATATTCCATTGTGTATATATACCATATCTTTATCCATTCATCTACTGATGGACATTTAGGTTGCTTCCATTTCTTGGCTATTGTAAATAGTGCTGCGATAAACATAGGGGTGGATATGTCTTTTTCAAACTGAGGTGCTGTATAGGGTAAATTCCTAGGAGTGGAATTCCTGGGTCAAGTGATATTTCTATTTTGAATTTTTTGAGGAACCTCCATACTGCTTTCCACAGTGGTTGAACTAATTTGCATTCCCACCAGCAATGTAGGAGGGTTTCCCTTTCTCCACATCCTCGCCAACATTTGTTGTTGTTTGTCTTTTGGATGTTGGCCATCCTTACTGGTGTGAGGTGATATTTCATTATGGTTTTAAGTTGCATTTCTCTGATGATTAGTGATGTGGAGCATCTTTTCATGTGCCTGTTGGCCATCTGAATTTCTTCTTTGGAGAAGTGTCTGTTCAGCTCCTCGGCCCATTTTTTAATGGGATTACTTGCTTTCTCTTTGTTGAGGTGCATGAGCTCTTTATATATTTTGCATGTCAACCCCTTATCAGATATGTCATTTATGAATATATTCTCCATACTGTAGGATGTCTTTTGGTTCTACTGATGGTGTCCTTTGCTGTCCAGAAGCTTTTCAGCTTGGTATAGTCCCACTTGTTCATTTTTGCTTTTGTTTCCCTTGCCTGTGGAGATATGTTCATGCAGAAGTTGCTCATGTTTATATCCAGTAGATTTTTGCCTATGTTTTTTTCTAAGAGTTTTATGGTTTCATGACTTACATTCAGGTCTTTGATCCATTTTGAATTTACTTCTGTGTATGGGTTTAGAAAATGGTCCGGTTTTAGTCTCTTACATGTAGCTATCCAGTTTTGCCAACACCAGCTGTTTAAGAGGCTGTCATTTCTCCATTGTATATCCATGGCTCCTTTATTGTATATTAATTGATCGTATATGTTTGGGTTAATATCTGGACTCTCTATTCTGTTCCACTGGTCTATGTGTCTGTTCTTGTGCCAGTACCAAATTGTCTGGATTACTGTGGCTTTGTAGTAGAGCTTGAAGTCAGGAAGCATAATTCCCCCTGTTTGATTCCTCCTTCTCAGGAATGCTTTGGCTATTTGGGGTCTTTTGTGGTTCCATATGAATTTTAGAACTATTTGTTCCAGTTTGTTGAAGAATGCTGTTGGTATTTTGATAGGGATTATATTGAATCTGTAGATTGATTTGGATAGTATAGCCATTTTGACAATATTTATTCTTCCTAACCAAGAGCATGGGATGAATTTCCATTTGGTAGTGTCCTCTTTAATTTCTCTTAGGAGTGTCTTGTAGTTTTCAGGGTATAGGTCTTTCACTTTCTTGGTTAGGTTTATTCCTAGGTATTTTATTCTTTTTGATGCATTTGTGAATGGAATTGTTTTCCTGATTTGTCTTTCTGCTAGTTCATCATTTGTGTATAGGAAAACAACAGATTTCTGTGTATTAATTTTGTATCCTGCAACTTTGCTGAATTCAGATATTAGTTCTAGTAGTTTTGGAGTGGAGTCTTTAGGGTTTTTTATGTACAATATCATGTCATGTGCAAATAGTGACAATTTGACTTCTTCTTTACCAATCTGGATTCCTTGTATGTCTTTGTTTTGTCTGATTGCCGTGGCTAGGACCTCCAGTACTATATTGAATAACAGTGGGGAGACTGGGCATCCCTGTCTTGTTCCCGATCGTAGGTGAAAAGCTTTCAGCTTCTTGCTGTTAAGTATGATGGTGACTGTGGGTATGTCATATATGGCCTTTATTATGTTGAGGTACTTGTCCCCATACTCATTTTGTTGAGAGTTTTTATCATGAATGGATGTTGAATTTTGTCGAATGCTTTTTCAGCATCTATGGAGAAGATCATGTGGTTTTTGTCCTTCTTTTCATTGATGTGGTGGATGATGTTGATGGATTTTTGAATGTTGTACCATCCTTGCATCCCTGAGCTGAATCCCACTTGATCATGGTGTATGATCCTCTTGATGTATTTTTGAATTCGGTTTGCTAATATTTTGTTGAGTATTTTTGCATGTATGTTTATCAGGAATACTGGTCTCTAACTTTCTTTTTTGGTAGGATCTTTGCCTGGTTTTGGCATTAGAGTGATGCTGGCTTCATAGAATGAGTTTGGAAGTATTCCCTCCTCTTCTATTTTTTGAAAAACTTTAAGGAGAATGGGTATTATTCCTTCTCTGTATGTCTGGTAAAATTCAGAGGTGAATCCATCTTGCCCGGGGGTTTTGTTCTTGGGTAGATTTTTGATTACCGATTCAATTTTGTTGCTGGTAATTGGTCTGTTTAGGTTTTCTGATTCTTACTTGGTCAGTCTTGGAAGCTTGTATTTTTCTAAGAAGTTGTCCATTTCTTCTAGGTTTTCCAGCTTGTTAGCATATAGATTTTCATAGTATTCTCTAATAATTCTTTGTATTTCTGTGGGATCCGCCCTGATTTTTCCTTTCTCGTTTCTGATTCTGTTTATGTGTGTAGATTCTCTTTTTCTCTTAATAAGTCTGGCTAGGGGTTTATCTATTTTGTTTATTTTTTCAAAGAACCAGCTCTTGGTTTCATTGATTTTTTCTATTGTTTTATTCTTCTCAATTTTATTTATTCCTTCTCTGATCTTTATTATGTCCCTCCTTCTGGTGACTTTGGGCCTCATTTGTTCTTCTTTTTCTAATTTCAATAATTGTGACTTTAGACTATTCATTTGGGAATGTTGTTCCTTCTTTAAATAGGCCTGGATTGCAATATACTTTCCTCTTAGAACTGCCTTTGCTGCATCCCACCGAAGTTGGGGCTTTGTGTTGTTGTCATTAGTCTCCATGTATTGGTTCATCTGGGTTTCAATTTGGTCCTTGATCCATTGATTATTTAGGAGCATGTTCTTAAGCTTCCTTGTGTTTTTGAGCCTTTTTATTTTCTTTGTACAATTTATTTCTAGTTTTATACCTTTGTGATCTGAGAGGTTGATTGGTAGAATTTCAATATTTTTGAAATTACTGAGATTCTTTTTGTGGCCTAGTATGTGGTCTATTCTGGAAAATGTTCCATGTGCACTTGAGAAGAATGTGTATCCTGTTGCTTTTGGGTGCAGAGTTCTGTAGATGTCTGTTAGGTCCATCTGTTCTAGTGTGTTGTTCAGTGCCTCTGTGTCTTTACTTATCTTCTGTCTGGTTGATCTGTCCTTTGGAGTGAGTGGTGTGTTGAAGTCTCCTAAAATGAATGCATTGCTGTCTATTTCCTCCATTAATTCTGTTGGTATTTGTTTCACATGTGTCGGCGTTCCTGTGTTGGTGCATATATATTTATAATGGTTAGATCCTCTTGTTGGATTGAACCCATTCATCATTATGTAATGTCCTTCTTTATCTCTTGCTACTTTCCTCATTTTGAAGTCTATTTTGTCTGATACAAGTACTGCAACACCTGCTTTTTTCTCCGTGTTGTTTGCATTAAATATCTTTCTCCATCCCTTCACTTTTAGTCTGTGTATATCTTTGGTTTTGAGGTGAGTTTCTTGTAGGCAGCATATATATGTCTTGCTTTTTTATCCATTCTCTTACTCTGTGTCTTTTGATTGGTGCATTCAGTCCATTTACATTTAGGGTGATTATCGATAGATAATGTACTTATTGCCATTGCAGGCTTTGGATTCGTGGTTACCAAAGGTTCAAGGGTAGCTTCTTTACTATCTAACAGTCTTAACTTAACTCTCTTATTAAGCTATTATAAACACAGTCTGATGATTCTTTATTTCTCTCCCTTCTTTTTCTTCCTCCTCCGTTCTTTATATGTTAGGTGTTTTATTCTGTACTCTTTTGTGTTTCCTTTGACTGTTTTTGTGGATAGTTGATTTTATTTTTTGCCTTTGGTTGGTATTTGGATGGTCTGCTTTCTTTGCTGTGATTTTTTCTCTGGTGACATCTATTTAGCCTTAGGAGTGCTTCCATCTAGAGCAGTTCCTTTAAAATATCCTGTAGAGGTGGTTTGTGGGAGGCAAATTCCCTCAACTTTTGCTTGTCTGGGAATTGTTTAATCCCTTCCTTGAATTTAAATGATAATTGTGCTGGATACAGTATTCTTTTTTCAAGGTCCTTCTGTTTCATTGCATTTAATATATCATGCCATTCTCTTATGGCCTGTAAGGTTTCTTTTGAGAAGTCTGATGATAGCCTGATGGGTTTTCCTTTGTAGGTGATCTTTTTTCTTTCTCTGGCTGCCTGTAATACTCTCTCCTTGTCTTTGATCTTTGCCATTTTAATTATTATGTGTCTTGGAGTTGTCCTCCTTGGGTCCCTTGTGTTGGGTGATCTGTGGTCTTCCATGGTCTGAGAAACTATTTCCTTCCCCAGCTTGGGGAAGTTTTCGGCAATTATTCCTTCAATGACCCTTTCTATGCCTTTTCTGTCTCTTCTTCTGGTACCCCTATAATCCGTTTGGATTGGTCACACAGTTCTCTTAATATTCTTTCATTCCTAGAGATCCTTTTATCTCTCTCTGCCTCCCTTGTGTTCATTTTTGCAAATGAAAAAAAGGGTGTACAGCGGAGACGAGTAATGACTCTCTAGCATCTTACTGTGCTGATGGCCAGTGACTGCAGTGGGGTGTCAGAGGTGGGGAGTTGAAAATGTGGGTGAATGTTATAACCACTGTGTTGCTCATGTGAAACCTTTATAAGACTGTATATCAATGATACCTTAAGGAAAAAAGAGAGAGAAGAAGGCTGTAATAAGCATCTCCTATTGCGTACCGTGTGTGTGTTGGGTGGAGAGTGTGTGGGTGTATCTATCTTACACAATGGTGAATTTACTTGTATAGGAGAGATTCTAGAAATGGAATTACTGGGTCGAGGGATATTTGTATTTTATATAATTTTAGCTAGTATTGCTAATTACTTTCCCAAAAAGTTGTAAAAATTGACTTTTTTCACCAGCAGTTTATGAAAGATTGATCATATAGGGAACAGGGGGTCTAACTGAAGGTGCAGAGTCCTTGAATAGGTAAGAGACGATGGGGTCTAAAGTGCATATGAAGGGACTGGGGCTTAATAGGGGAAGGGTCACCTTCTCCACTGTCATGGGGGAAAAGAAGACTTTAGATGCCCAGAGTTTTGTGGTTTCAGTGGTAGTGACAAGAAGAAATTCTAGTCTCAGAGAAATAAGACATGAAATCATCAGTTGCAGAGGAGGAACTTGGAACGCTCAAAGTATGAAATTGTTCCTAAGTCAAGAAGGGTGTATAGTGAATTGCTGGGCATGTTGAATTTAAAATGCAGTATGACTGGTTTTTCTGTAGCTGTGTGCTGTTACTTGGGTCTGTGCTCAGAGAAGGTGGATACTTTGGGTCATCTAGTGCTGGAGTTTTCCAGGCAAGTGTGATAGACAGAAGGGCAAGGAAAATAAGGGTGCTCTGCAAGGGGATGATTTTTTCATGGACCAGAGAATCTAAGCTAAATAGAGGGGTCAGAAAGGAGTTGTGGGACTGTGACAGGATCAGTGGATTAGAAGGTTGACTGAGGGGGAAGAATTTTTAGCACTGTGGATACTAAAGCAAATTTAGGAGAAGGGTGGGAATGGGTGTAGACACATAGGCTGTTTGAATTTAAAATCTTGGCAGGGGTATGGTTTCTGTTGACCAAGTCAAGGAGCTGCCATGGATTTGGGTCATTGAGGGATAGTAGAAGAAGGGGCCCTGAAAGAGGACATTGGAGACCTGGGAGGCCAAGACATTGTCTACATAGTATATGTGCTCATTGACGTACCAAGACAGGAGTGGGAATGGAGGGGAACTGAGCCAGGAGTGCAGGTCTTCGGTTGCTGGAATGAGGGTGAAGTTGGTACATAGTGGTGACAGCAGGGGGTTGGCTTGAGCTGTGAAGCAGCAGGGAGGTTTGCAGGCAGAATGGAAAGAGGAGGGTTGCCTCCCCTTCCTCTTGGCCCTGGGATGTATGGGGCATTGAGAGAAAAAACTCATCATTTCTCGTGAGGGATGCTGTGGAGCATGCTTCAGTGCTGGCAATAAGGAATCAGGAGTGAGGGAGAGGTTGAGCAGAAGCTTCCAAGAAAGGAGCTCTGATGGCCTGCAGAGTCCTGTGAAAACACTAGCCTTGGCATTCTGCAGAGGGCAGGGGCAGGGGCTGCAGGCCCGGCTGCAGTGGGGTGACCAGAGGCTGGGGCTTTTCTCTCTTCTCGAGGAAAGTGGCCGGAACAGCTGCTGAAGGTAGGAGTGTCAGGGATTGGATAAGAGATGCGAGAGGAACAGAGGAGGGTTGAAAAAGCAGCTGCAGAGAATGGAGGACTGGGAGTGACACAGAGAAGGATCGTCAGGAGCTGGAGAGGGCCCAGCTGAGGTCGGAGATTATGAGTTAGGCCTAAACTTCTCCCTTCCCTCCCTTCCCTCCCTTCCCTCCCTTCCCTCCCTTCCCATTATAAATGAAATGTCTGTTTGCCACTATTCCTACCAGACTGAATCCATTGCTTTCTCATCTATGTTTCCACAGTATTAAACACTTACTTTTATATCACTTCCATGTTGTGTTATACTGATTTACCTGTTTTCTCATTTAGAGGGTGACTTCCTAGACAGTAGGCTTTTGTCTCATTTATCTTCACGATCACCTAGAATAGTGGGTACTCAGTTAATGTTCATTGAATTGAATTACACAAGTATGATCATTTTATTTTCTAATAGTTCTTTTCTTTACTGATCTGACACCATATATTCTAAACTGGTTTCTTTGGGCACAGTATGCTCATTAAGGATAAACCATCCGATTCCCATGCTATGCGGAGCAAGACCCTTGCCGCAGATTAAGACACCCCACGTGTGTCTCCAGTGCTGGCATGAATCTATTTGCCCTCTGCATTTCTGTCAGCAGAATTTGCCTAATGAGCAGAATTTGACCCAATCATTTGGCCATAAAGATATTTTTTGAAAATAAGGTAAATGGCCATATTCTTCTGAGTGAGTGGTACTGTGCTATGTGGTTTGAAAGCTGTGGGAGGCCAAGATGGAGGAGCTTTTCTTATAAAAAGAACCCAATAAGCAAAGTTAAAAAAATCACCTTCTAAATGTTGGGTATATTGTACTGACATGAGGACCATGCAACCATGGACAAATACTAATTTGCCCACTAATATGCTCATACTGTTTTGTGGGTAGGCAAATGAAGGTACATTTAGTATTATGCATATTCCATGTCAGTAGCCACAGTATTGGAAGGAGGCTTTCTTTAGTTCCCTCTAAGACAGAATATAGAATCTCATGTTAGAAGAGACCACAGCGAGCAGTTGGTCCAGCCTCCCAGTGTAGCATTTGAATCCCCCCTTAAACATGCCCATCAGGTAGGTATCCTGTATCTGCTTGTATATCTCTAGGGATCAGCAATTTTCCTGATATCAGAAACCAAGCTCTGCAATAGATACCAGAACACTGCTATCTCTGTAACTGTAGTTCTCAAACTTCTGTTCCCGGGAGCCCTTTATACTCTAAAAAATTATTAAAGACCTCAGAGAGCTTTCGTTTCTG
This sequence comes from Phataginus tricuspis, assembly GCA_029783875.1. NCBI lineage: Eukaryota > Metazoa > Chordata > Mammalia > Pholidota > Manidae > Phataginus > Phataginus tricuspis. Next base: position 29,915,584 of record JAQQAC010007890.1, read on the forward strand.
CAGGGTATATCTCATCAATATTTATTAACTAATTTTAAAATGTAATAATAAACCCATATACATATCAATATAAATATTTTTAATGAAAAATAACTATATTTTCCAAAACAAAATAAATTTAGTGAGGAAAGTAGCCTTGCAAATCTTAATATCTAGCATGATAAATGGAGGACAACTGGATGCACTCACTTGTTCCTCACTCAGTCTATTGATTTCACAGATAATGTAGCTCGTGGAAAGCTCAACTGTGCAAACATGGGAGGCAAATAACTTCTTAGACTTAAGCTTTGACCTCACAGACCTCCCCCCCCCCCCCCCGGAAGGCGTGCAGGGGACCCGTGGGAATCCCCAGACCATACTTTGAGATCTGCTGCTGTCTTGTACACCAAGAGAGGTTCTGAATTAATGAAGTGAAATGTTAGGGATTAGAATGAAAGGAAAAATAGATACAAAAGGGGCCAGGAAAAATGTACTTCCACCTGTGGTGAACAAATATGGAATGCCTGCCATGTGCCTGAATGTAAAGCACTGAAAATTCTAACACTCATATCAGTTGTTGCCTTTTTCTTTTTCTTTTCTTTTCTTTTTTTTTTTTTTTTTAGGAGAGCAAGGCACAGGCTTTTATTTAGAAATAAAGTGAGAGGAAAGAGCTCCTGGCTCACGCCAGGAGGGGACAAGAGAGCCCCGCCTATCTTTTTCAATATGAAGATTCATTTTGTCTTCAGAAAGTATTTCAGGATTGTAAATTAACTATTGACTTACAGCATCCATTCATTGAGAAAATGAAAAAAAGCTGGGAATTTAGTTGTGGTTTCTAATAAATTCCTGTTTTAATCATCACAACTGTATCTGTGAACATGAGAAAACAAATACTGTGTCTCTGTTTTTATACATCACACAGTTGGCCTGTAGGCAGTGCTCAGTGGCCATGAGGATTTGCACGACCCTTGCAAGTAAACTGTGCCTGGCCTGTGTACCTGCCCTGAGCACATATGATCTACAGGTTGGGTCTGTGTGTGGTTTTCTTCCCCCATCTCAGAAATCAGCCATCAGTTATTGTCACCAGCATTAAAAGTCTTGAGTGGTAGAGATGTTTTGAAGCCATTATGATTTTTAGAGCCTTCAATTAGGATGGCTGGGTGTCATAAAGAAAAGCCAAAGGCTCCTGGGGCTTCCAGTCTCTTCACGTGTTCTCTTGCCAAGCACAGGGGGTGGGCTCTTGCAGACTGAGCACATCTCCCTGCCCTGAAACATGTTGCTGAGAGCTAATGGAAGAGAACTGGGTTGAGAGAGTTAATACTGAGTTAGAGAAAAGTGGAAGTGTGGTAATAGTGCAAGGGGAGGAGTGAGAAATTAAATGGTATCTTTTTAGAAGTCTGCCTTATTGCAGCCTGCATTGCTCCTTGGGGATTTTTATACTGAGCACAAGAAAATCAGCAAGCACTTCTTGAAAAACCCAGATGAAATTACTGCCATAAATTTTTTTTTTCATGGTATAAAACCCTTAATTTAGATGGGGAGGGTTTATTACCAGTGTTTTCTTGGCATGGCTAAGTTCAATTAATTTCAGATGACAAGCTCACCACCCCCTCCCCTTGCCTTTTTCCTTTTTTTTTTTTTTTTCCAATATGTGGAAAGTACAATTTGTTATTGGTTTGCCTTTGGCTCTGGAGACCTCATTAAGGGCCCGAGAAAGGGATTCTATCTCTCTCTCTTTGACACCTTTCTGTTTTCTGCGGAATTCAGACCATTTGCATTGTCACATGGAAAGTATATATGGCATGTGTGTGGGGGAAAGTTAGCAGATAAAAGTGGTGGTGGTTATATCTTTAAAATCCTGATTTGAAATGACTGTTTCAAGTTAAATTGTTACCACAGTGTTCAACTAAGATAGGGAGCTCAGCTAAAGATGAGGTCTCTGAAAAGAATATGGGCACATTAGGCAGGAAAACTTATTTAGCTGCTCTGACAATTCATATGTCACATACCTGGTCCTTTGAAAACAGGAACAAGATGTCAACACAATATTGTGTTTACTCTCACTCCTAAGACATAGCATGCTGTACCTTCAAGTTCTGGTTCCTATCAGAATACTGTGAAGACATCTTGCAAACAAGGAAGATAATCTATGGTGTTTTGTTTTTCTCTGCGTGGTAATATAGCATCTATTGTAGTGTGAATAAAAGGAGTCACAGGAGATTCATTACTGTTTGTGAAGTGTACTGTCTGTGTTTTCAGCATGTGACTCTTTATTTTACTTACAAAATAGAAATAAAAATTAGAATTGAGGTGATAGAGGATATATGTTGCATAAATAAGCAATTGAAACAAAAGTTTTACCATTATAACAAATAAATACCCTGTTTCAGAGGTTGGAGATTACAATCCTGTTACATTAAATGCTTGACAATTAATTAGCTATTGTCTGTAAAGTTCCCAAGATGAAAGGTTACTTAAATACTATTATTAGGAGTAGCTGGATTAGTAATAATAATGTTCAAGTGCCATTGACAACAATGAGGAGATTTTAAAAATAAAGATAAATGCATGTGATCATAGTCAAAATGATTTGTGTGCTGAATGCGGAGCAGGCGGTCCCCGGGCGCAGTGTTTTCTGAGGCCGCAGTGTGGAATGTGAGGTATTTGGCACAGTGTTCTGAAGAGGATGAGACAAAACTGCTTAATTTGTTAACATTTTTCCTCTGCTTTCTGTATATTGCTTAACCCCTTGTCAAAATAGTGTTCACTTAACAAAACTAAAGAGAAAATAAGAAAGCTGACAGAAAATAGGCTTGGCAGGAGGCCAAGTATAAAAGATGAACCTCTGGCCATTGCTGGTAGGCTGACAGGCATTGTTTAAGTTTCCAGATATGCCAGATCCTTCATTAGTTTGTTAAAGAAAAAAAGGTACATAATTAGTATGAAAAAACGTGTGGGGATTTAACTTGATTGTACAGGTTATTGTTCTGGAATTTATATCCAGAGGGCTCCATCCATTTTGGATGTAATTTTGTGAGAAAATCAATGTGGAGCCAAGAATGGCCCAATATCATTAATAGGGGAACTTACCAAAGGAAATGGTACACATGAATCTGTATTATGGAGAGTGAAGCTTACAGGAGGAATGGTGTGCAGTTTCTTGAATTTTAGAATCAAAGGATTTTAGCATCAGATGCTGTGGCGAAGTGGCAGCTCTCCTCAACTCTGTCACACACCCATCGTGTCACCCAGCCTCTGGTGCTGTCTGGCTTGTTGATGTGACCAGCTTCAGCCGGTAGGATCTGAGCGGAAGGGCTACGTGGGACTTCTCGGCCAAGGCTTTTAAAAACCATTGCACCCTTTCTAGCCATTTCTGGGTTAGTTCCTGCCCTGTATTTTTTTTTAGCACTAGTTAACAGAACAAAATGGAGCCACACACATTTTGAAATACATATGTGCCTCTAAATAATGACAAATTCTGTTTATGTTACGTATGTCTATTTAACAGTCTGCTGTTCAGAAGTATGCATAGAATTCTCTTCTCCACGAATATGAAATGTGGCCAACGGACTAGTTCTGGTGTTGTTACTGGTCTTGATACCTCATATGAGTACCGGGAAAACCGTGTTGTGGAAAAAACCGGGATAGGTTGAATCTGGTTTTAGATCTAGACAGGTGCCTTAGGCAGCCAAATTGTTACAGTAAACCATTTTTATAAATGAGCAATTTCTGTCTCTGTTACTTTGTTGGGAATCACTCAAATGTTGCTCTTACTAAAGATTTTTATTAATATGAAAGTAATTTTATGCTAATGTCTCTGTAAAGCCAACAAAATCCAAAAACAAACTGTCTTGAGGCTAAGAGACACTTCAACCTGAAGTCCATTGTTTTCAGCATATCTAACACACGTTCTCTTTGAACGCCTTGTTCTGTAAACCTGACCGTTGCCACCTTGGTTGGTTGCTTGCAGTTTGATTGTAGCCAAGCTTCTTGAATTCAGACTTGAAAAACTACCTTAGCCTTGTCTGGGACTTGAGAAAATAGCCGGATTTGGAGACTTCGCTTGCCATCCTGGTTGCTCAGCTAGTTGGTTGGAGTCTTAAAGCAACAAGGTTTGGAAATCCTCTAGCATGTGGTGATTTTCCTTGTAATAGGTCTAGTTGTAAGGAATAATCATCCGTATTGATAAAAAGTCTCTCTTAGTGAATACTTTATTCTTTTCTTCTCTTTTACTTTCTCCTTTCCTCCCTTCCCCTTCCTTTCTCTCCATACAATGAACTGGAAAATGTGAAGAAAGGAACCCCATACTGCTGCCATGTGTGGGTTCCAGGAATCCTGATCATTTTGAAGAGCTAGCCAGTTCTAGCACTAAGGAAACATCTTACTGAGCATGGCATCTTTTGTGCTAGGTGAAAGGATAAAAGAGGAAATGTAATTTGAAAAAGAATAAAAAAGAGGAGCATATTCTTGGGCCTACATTAGAGAATATAAGTCACAAGTCAATCTAAAGTTCAGGTAATACTATATCTAGAAATTGTATATGACAGCAATGGGAGGTGGGCAAAGTTCCCTCTGTGTGTACATTTTGAGAAATACAGTGTTTTTATTTGGTACAGTTGCATATTCATTTCTAACAGACTGCATCTTAAAAGGATTGGACTTTTATAGATTCTATGAATATTCAGAGAGTCACCACCAAAATCAATTCTGTCCTTTACCTTATGCATCTAGACCCATCTGTCATTTGCTTGCTGGATGGTCGAGCTCTGTATTATGAGATTTCCCTTTTAGGAAAAGGTATTTCCCGCGTGGATGGGGGGACATACTGGTACCTTTGCTAAGCTGATTGAAAGTTGTCCTCCCTTCCCTCAGCCATGGATCTTGGAATGTGAGTGTGCATTTGTGTGTCACCAGGCCCTGCCCACTTTGGGATCCAGCATCAGCTCTCTTAAGCTTTGAGGGCCTTGTTTAGGACACTGATGTAGCAAGGGAAGGCATAATAGCCATTGCCACTAGTAAGTCATCCGGGTACTTGGCAAGCTGGCAAAAGCTGGAAACCTTATCTATTTGCATTTTAATTGGTGTGACCATTAGCCTAAAGCCTAAATTTTAGAATTGTCCCCTGAGCCCTTTCTCCTTTTTACCCTCTCTTTTTCCTGAAGCTGATTTGCATCTTTAAAAAAAAATGTGTTTCTCAACATTTTAAAACTCATGCCCTTTTGGATAAACTTGGAAATCTTACACCTCCTTTAATATTATTTAAAATATCCAGTAAAAAGTAAGAATTGTAACAAAAGAATCAAGGCAATGACAGTCTTAGAAGGGTGACCCCCCCCATTTTTTTACCTCAGTCATGTGAAATCAGTAGGAAAATGGGGTCTGCTTTCTTTACCACAAGCATTGTTCCTGTTCTTGCTAGTGACAGAGCACAGCATAGGTCACTTCCACATCAAGCCTGTTCAACTGCTTTGTTCTCATGGTCACAAAGGGCAGAAAGCCTGCTTTGCAAATACAGCCTATTTTATTATAATTCTGAAAATGCATGTTCGGATTATACATGCAGCCATCTTCCCCAGGAAGGACTTTGATGCGACTCCCATACCATCTCCCACCACCTCGCTGCTTTAAATACTTGAATATGAAGAGAGAAGCAGATGAAAGTAATTAAGATGGGATAAGTAAGACATTCTTATTCGTGAGCACATCCATGTCTCTCAGCCTCTGTCCCTGCGGGGCTGTGTTACTCCTCCTGCCCTTCCCTGTCCTAATCGCCTCCAGATCTACTTGCATGGTCAGGTGGGCCCTGTTGCAGTCTTACACGGACAGGAATAAGCCAGCATCACTTATTCCCATCACAGTAATAATTCTGCTGGGTAGAGACCTTAAATAATACAATAATGTATTGAAAGACTTGGTACAGTGAGTAGCATATGATACACAGAATAAATGCTAGTTCTGTTCCCTTTCCTTCCCTTTCTAGAATTGTGTTTTGCTTCCAGAATCATTTTTGGGTCTTCTAATGTATGATAGTAAAAGAGGACAGGATTTTCTTTAATGAAGTTCTAAGTGGGTTTTATTGATTTATCCATGTGACTCCATATCATCTAACTCTGCTTCCAGTCCTTCTGGCTGGGAGAATGTATTCTGCATTCGTTCAGTGGTAAGAATGGATGTAAGAAAACCAGCGTTCTACACTAAGATTTGTACATTTTATTGTGCATACTTCAATAAAAAACAACCTCTAGCTACTTCAATAAAAAGTGTATATCAACAATTATATCTTCAGTGTCCCCCCCAAAAATTTCCTATTTCCTCTGTGAAACCCAAAAGATGTTTATAATAGCGTTTGGAGATCCCCGTTTATTTTCAATCCTGCTACTGTAGTTTGTAACAGAACTGCCGAGGATATCTTAGTTTTGTAACTGTACCTTTAAAATCCATTCAAATATTGAATTGAACAAGAGTCAGAATCCTGTTTATTGTCTTTTCTTGTGACCAAATTTCATATGATTTATTTTTCCCAATAATGAATGCCAAGCATAAACCAGTTAATTGATTAACTTAATATATATTTGTTAGGGAAATAAAACTAGCATTCTCTGAGTGCAGACACTCAGCTGAGTGTTTTACTTGCATCACTATACTGATTTGCAGAGTTCCCACGAGATGGGGATAACTATCTCCGTTTTGTGGATGAAGAACTAAGACACAGAGAGGTTATTTGTTGGGTTTCACTGGAGTGGTGGAGTCAAAATCCAAACCTAAAGCTGGTTCTCTGTACATTATACAGAGTTGCTTCTTTGGTTCTAATAAAATAAATGATCCTTTCAAAAACAAGTTTAAACTTTTCTGTTCTTAAGGTAAGCAGAAGAAGAAAAAATTGATTAGATAATCATTACTGTTCTTTGGAAAATACCTTATTCTACCTAGTAACTATTTGCTGTAGGATCTGGAGCAATGCTTTTTCATACCTGGCAGTTTATAGAATAGAAAACCAAGAATATTATAATCGCTTAACTCTGTTCTGTTATTATAAATAGAATAATGATCCCTTTTGATGTGTGAAATCATGTGTTTTCAAAAATAGAAGTATTATAGATTGGCCTAAGGGAGCTTTTTGGATAACCTGAAAGGGTTAATATCTTTCCCTACTTCTTAAGAATAATATTTGGAAACCTTAACTTTGGGTTCATTTTAATAGGAGTTTTAATAATGAAAAAGTAATGAACATACAATGAATCTTTTACACTGTTATTTAAAAACAGAAATGTTCATATATAGAAAAAATGATTAAAAATCATTTCTATAATTTTGAACTTGTCATATGTACTCATATTAATAGGCAAAATATAATTCTGTAATTTTTATAATCTTAGACTTTAGATTTTTAACATACAAAAATTAGTTAATACTACTTTAGTGCTGGCATCCCCTCCTTTATTCTAGGCTTATGAAAATAATTCGCTCATCATTGCAAGTGTGTCTGTCCATGTAAGGTTTTGTTTAGTTTTACTTTGATTTCCTTTTTACTCTCCAGAACATTTCTTTGGAACATATTAGATTTTAATTAAAAAATTTAAATTTTGTAAGGAAAATTTGACAATTTGGAAATGTGGTCTGATGATAATGTAGTGAGATAAATTACTCAATATGAAAAGATTTGCTACTGAACTTTGGCCTTGGGAAGTTGCATGTTGAGCCTTTGACCACGAGAGGGCGCTGTGCTACTGCAAACCACTTACTCAAGTGAGAAGCCATCAAATCTCTTCATTTGTTCTTCTCACTAAAAAGATAAAGGATTTATAGTCTTGTAATGCCAAATCCGTTCATACTTAACATTCAGCCTTTAGCTGTAGAAACTTGTTTGAATGACAGTAATGGGTTCATTTCAAGTTATTTAAATGTGTAATGCTGTGTAATTTACTCAAATGTGTATAATCCTTTAACTGGATGAAAATAATATACTGTTAACATTGTTTTTAGCATTAATTAATGTGACTAATTGAAGTTAAAAACACTAAAAGCAATTTCCCTGTTTCGTTGCATGATCAGACTGTAAAGAGGTTTCCTTCTGGCCCAAGCTGATCTTGGGTCAGTGCTCGTCACCCAGTTATAGTTGCTACCAACACTGATTAACTGTAGATCGTTGTCCTTCTGGGAAGTTGTCTCTGCAATGCCTAGGAGCTTCCTAACATTATTTTGTTATTCCAAAATGAACGTAGTAATGACTGAAATCACTAAATTACTGTAAGCACTTGAAAAGAGGAAGGAAAGGTGGAACACGTGTTGATGTCACTAATCCTGGTGGTCAGTGAGAACTCATTTTTAGTAGGAAATGGTGGAATCTCTGTTCCTGCTTAAAGACCGCTTCAACAAAGCAGCTGTTGCCATTGGCTCTTAATAATAATGAAAAACAAAACCAAAGCTCCTGCCATTTTCAAAGCTTTCGTTTGGTGTCGGAGATCAGATGAGTATAAGTCAAAACCAGGTAACACCTTTCTGGCAGTTTGCTGGTCCTGCTGTAATGTGTTACATTAAAACTGCCCATTACAGTTCTCTGCGTTAGGCATAAATAATTCTTTCTCGTTAAACATTGCTCCTACAGGGTGCTGGAGAAAGGAACATTTTCGCCCATTGTAATTGTTGATAAGTATCTTTTATTCAAAGTGATTGTTAGGTCACAGCGTGTTTTTTGATTATCTAAATTCTATGGAAGTTTTAACCTGGACAATTTTTTAAGGGTTAAAAATGCAGAAGCAGCTCATTATTTTTAAATTAAATTCTAGTTTAGCATTTTTGTCTTGGTTTAAAAAAACACTTATAATCAGAATTTGTCAACTCCTTCTCACAGTATTTTATATCATAATGTAATTCTTTTTACAGTGGCACTATTTGATTTTGTGAATAATGAGAGCTTAAATTTAATTTCATGAGTAAAATGCACATTGGCTCTGGGTTATTTGTTTATCACCAATTTTTAAAAAGAATTTATATGATACCATCATTTTTCTTATCATAATTTTAAACATTATATGTGTATATTTTATAAATATGCATATATAAACAGATGCACATATATGTTCTAAACATTGTGTGTGTGATTGTGTTGTTAAAAAACAAAATTCAGCTGAGTAAATTCAAAGATCAAATTGGCTTTATTCAGTGGTTTGTGAATCGGGCAGCATCCCATCAAGCATATAGAAAGAGCTCTGAGGAGCTGTACAGAAATGAAGGCTTTTATAGGCAGAAGTGGGCAGGGACTAGGACAAAATGTATTATTTCATCTTTCTTTGGGGGATGCACGGGGTCTGTCAGGTGAATTACCGCACTACTCCTGACCAGGAAATTCCAGACTGACTAGTTAAGATTACATTATTCCTGGGAGAAGTTGAGACTATAATTAAGTTAGGTTTTTAGTTTTGGTTTGATGGTGTGGACTTAGCATTAAGTGACTCCATTTGGGGCCTTGTCGTCTCCTTTTTAATGATTACCTCCTTTAGATCAGACTCTCAGCTTAGCTGAGAGATATGATGAAAATTTAAGGCATTGGTGCCACTCCTAGCCACAGTTTTGAAGTTCTTACAGTTTTTGTTTGTCCTTTATGTGTAGTATTCACAGGTCCTCACATGTTTTGCTTATTCTTTGTGATAATTCATAGGCCATGAATTCAGGTTTGCAATTTTTAAGACAGTCATTCTCTTCATTCCTTTTCTGATGTTCCAGTCTTAGGGAGATCATTTGCTTGTTGTTAGCAGCTGCGAACATGTGTTTAAAGCTTTTAAGAGAATGCAGCATGCCTGGGAGATTACTATGATTATTATAAGCAGGATAATTCCCAATGTCTGGAGTGCACTTTAGAGCTGTGATCCCCAAGACTCAAGCCAATTAAAATTAAATAAATCAAAGAAAGACCCCACTGAGAGAGTCACCTTTTATTAAGCCCAGTGACTTGCTCAGTGATCTTATGAGCAAGTTTAAACTGAGTTTGAACTTCCCCAGAAAAAGTGTTAATCCAGATGCAGCAGGTGGCATTGGCCACAGCACAGACACCTCCTCACTCAGCTAGAAAATCAAGGGCTGACCTATTTATCAAGACAACTTTGGCCAGAGAGTTCAAGGATTTTCCTTGGGAAGCTATTGCATTAGCATCTAATTCTACAATATTTTCAAGAGTTAAGGAAAGGTTCTTGTTGACAGCCTCATTTGTACGTACCTGATCAGAGGAGAAGAGCCCTGCCTAAGGAAGCCAGTCCTGAATCATGAATGCTCTCGTAATTCCTGTTTGGATCTGTGGATCAGGACTGGAAAGGTGACAGCTATTGAGGCCAGTAACATTTTAAGGGTCTGTAGACCACAAAGGGGGTTTTATTATAGTTACCCTTGCCTTGTGTCCTTACCTTTGCATAGAGCCTGGATACAGGTTTTCCTGGTCTTGTTAACTAAAGACAGGAAAACAATCAGGGATTCTCTAGCATCATGGACAGATCAGAGCTCTTGATGACAAATCTAGCAGTCTGAAAGGTTACCCTCCTTAGTAGTGGCCTGGGAGATAGGGATGATGGTGTTATCTTTCCAGGCCAATGCCAGAGTAAAGAAAAGAAAAGAAAAGTTCATGTTAAAGTATAAAGTCTTGATTTGATGCCTTTGGGAAGAAGCAGACCACCTGAATGTAGGCCACTTCTCTTCCTAGTCAGTGTGGTTTAGTGGTCTCCAGTGTTTGCACAGGACCAGATGTCAAGTGGAGCCTTTTTCAACTAGGTGTGTATTCAAGTTTCAAATTTATGAAGTTTGCCTGCCATCTGGTGAGGAGGACCAGGTATAGTCCCTTCCAAGGAGACTCAAGGGCAGTCTTTGTTCGTAGTGTTTCCAAATCAGAAGTTGGGGGAAAATTTGGAAATATTGGTTTGGATAGCTGTAGCCAGATATTTCAGGTAAGTAGAAGAATTCAGAATCCAGCCTAATTTACAGGTATATAACGAAAGACAACAGGATTAGAATCTAATACCTACAAAGGTGCAAACATTTTTTTCTCTCTACAGTTATCCCCGTTTCTTTTTTCCAAGGATAATCACAATAAAAGTGATTTGTTTGCATTAGACTTGGCTTTATTATTTAAATAAGTGCAGCAAGACTGGTAGTTGACCTCATAAGCTCTTTTTTAAAGATTGTTTTGCTGGATCCTTGTAAACAAGGCACAAGGTTGATTTTTCCAAGGGGCTTTATTGGTTCCCTAAAGTCAACCTTAGTTCCTTAAAACTGTCTAGTTATATCTGAGTCTATGTACATCTCTCTCAAATAGGACATTCCAATCAAAACTTTGGGAATATAACCAGTGTTCCCAATTTTGTCCTGTTACATGGAGACCAGATTCTTATTGAATTTATGTAAATAAATATTTTATCATGAAAAGAATACTTGAGTTCCCAAATTCTGGAGGGATCAAGTAGGGGGAAAGTAAATGTTTCACCTTTGTTTATCAAGGTATATTTTACCAAATTGTAAGTCATAGATAGATTAAGAGAAAAAATTTCCTCAAATCTGGAAACATAAAACATTAAAGAACCAACCAACAGTGTGTCAAACAAGAATTCATAGAATTATAATCATCCTCCTCAGTTCCTTCAGTTCCTTGTTATTCCTTTTCTGCTCAAATAACAGTTTTTCCATTAGTTCTGGAAATTCTTACTCAGTTTAGTTCTGTGATCTCAAAGTTATTGGAAACCCATACTTGTCAAAAGTCCTTTTCTTGACTCTTCTTGAAAATGGAGTACTTTTGTGGGAATGCTTTTGCAAAGCATCAGAGTAAAATAATAACTGTGAATGACAGAAGACTTAAAAAATGCCCAGTGTTAAATATCTGATGAGAGTTCTGAAAGGGTATCTCGCCGCAACCCTCCTTACCCCAGCACAACTCAGGAGACACGGGCCCACGCAAGAGATTTTAATAGCTGAAAGAGAGAATGGCCGCCTCTGAGCAGAGAGCAGCAGCTCCTGGGTGAGGAAGCGCGTTTTTAAGGAGTAGGGTGTGTTCTGCTATGGGGCCGTTGGTGATTGGATCTTAAGGGGTGGGGCAAAATGGTTAGAGATAAGGTGAGGCAAGTCCAGACATGATTTTCACCGGCCCATGTGCTTGGGACCATGGGGTAAATGGAGGATAAAGTACTATATTCTTACAAGTTCATTATAGTGGAATTGGCAAGGCATGTTTGGCCATTTTGGTGACATACTACATTTCAAGATAACTGGAATTATGACTAACAATATTACATATCTAATTCTTAGGAATTTTATATAATTTCTGGGACACTTACATTAATAACATATGCATACAAGGATAGCAGAAAAAAATGTTTAGCATCACTTATTTGACAGTGCTTCCCATGTAATTTAACATGTCAAAAATGCCTAATTAATTTAACATCTTCCTTTTTTAAGGAGAGAAAACAGACCTCTTGAGATGTTCTAGGGGCTCTCTGGAATATCCCAAAGTTAGTTTGAGGTCAAAAAGACTTCATTTAGAATTTGATTTTGCGAAGTTTGTCAAAAAATATCAAAAGGTTTTAAAATACTTGGTCAAATTGGATCATAGGTCACTGTGAAACAATATACTTAGTTACCTGTTTAATATGTGAACAGTTAAAGACTTTGCACACAAATACAGAAAGTTAAATAGTTATGTAATTTTTTATTAAGAGTAGACCAATAATTAAGAAAATGTATCCTTTTAGCAGTAGTTTTACGTAAGTACATTGTTGATATTAAAGCCTATTTTTAAAACTCTTACAGTAAATTCATTCAATCACCTCCAGCTTGACCATGCATAAAATTCCTTCCCTAAGGTTCTTTTTCCAAAAACTCTCTACAATTTTGTCCTGTTTTTCCTCTTCCCATTTTGAGATAACCACCTTCTCTTTAGGACAAAACTTTTCTTTTGTCTCAACAAAAATGCAAAAATGCATTTCCATTCCTTTTTCCTTCTCTATATACATACAGCCCACTTTTCTTGTATATGGAGATGTTTCCTTTATTATTTCTATTGGTTATAGTTACATGTATTGGAATTCTTAACCCTTAAAAACCTTAATTTCTAGTGAAAATAAAGATGTAAACAATTGTGAACTTTCTGTACCTTGGTAAATTCAAAAATAGTTTTTATAACTTCTAGAAACATATCCTTTCTCATAGTAAATTTCTCAGTGTGGCACAAAACATGTTTACTAATAGACCCAACTATCTTTAATTCTTCTGAAGAGGAGGTAAAAAGTGGATAAACCTATGTTCAGTAATTAATGTTTCAGTATTTTACCTTATGTAGAAATGATCCAGATATTACTTAATTCATCCTTTAATTTAACTTGGCAAAAGTTTTAAGGATTTCAGGTATTAAGAAGATTTAGGAAACCTCTTTAAAAAGTTGATCTAAATAAAGCCTTTTTATCCTGCTTATATCTACTTTATTTGTTCTTAACAATTATGTTTAGATTACATACAAAAACGTCATGAGACATTAGATATAGTTAGCCATCATCACAACCTATTTTTCTCATTGATAAATTTTGTAAGAAATAACATGAACTCATTTGATTTCAGTAAGCCAAGTTAGAATTAAAGTTGTATATCTGCAAAATTTTTAATGTTGATGACATTGAGAACATGTCTATTTTAATTCAACCAATGAACTTTAAGTTATCTTTAAGAATATTTCCCTGGATCACATGAACATGAAATTCATTTGGGTTAATTTCTATATTTCTGAGAACTTCATTTATATAAGCACTTTACTTTAAGCCAATTAAATAAAGCTCTTCTAAAAATTTTTGGCAATACCATCCAGAGGTAGAAAAATACCATACACCTACAGCACAAATATATATAGACAAATGCAAACAGAGAGCTTATAGATTCTGTTTTAAATTTACTGCCACGAATCAGATAAAAAACTCACTAGTTACTAAAGAAGTTATATCTAAGTTGTTTTTCTGGTTCTGTAAAGATTTGTAAACTAAGGACAGTTGCTTTTAATACCCGAAGGAATTGGCTACAACTTAAATAACATCATAGGCTGATCTATCCACAAATCCTTTACAAGGGTTTTAGAAGGTTTTTCTCTTCCTGTGGATACACTTAGCTTAAGGGAGGCGGCTAAAAAAAAGTTCTTATCGGGCTGTGAATAACAGCCTCTAACCGGACCACCCTACATCCCCAGAGCTGCTTAAAGATTCTTTTAAATATTTTGTCAGTTTTCAGCTAGGACAAACAGCAAACATTTCTGGCAGTGTTAAATAATCCTTTTGGATGTAGGAGGGGTACCCTAAGAGGGTGCAAAGGATACTTTATTTTCCTTTCTCTTCTGGGTTCTACAGACATTCAGGAGAGCTGACCCTGATAAGAATTCAAACCCTTAGCTGGTTTCTGCCAGTTTTCCCAGGGTCCCATCTGCAGGCTCTGAGTAGGGTTTAAAGTTGAGGTTTCACTCCAGTGTTTACCAGATATGGCAAGGTTTTTCATTAATTTTTATTTTAGTTTCCCTTGGCTGTGTAAGTGAATAACAGAGTAGTTTATTAGAAAATCCCTCAGAGTTCTGTCAATCCTAAGAGGATTCCATATGGGCCTTTCTTTGGGGGTAGATAGGAGAGCATCTGTAAGGCCACTAACTTGATAGACTTTGATTACAGTCTTGTTTCAAAGACCTTTCAAAGCTATGAGCTATGGTCATGAGTTTAGGTAGAAGAGTGTTCTACCGTTCAATTTTCTGCCTTTTTATCAATCCTCTAATCTCAGGAGGTAATCCATTTTTAAGATGTTTGAGAATTGTTTCAGGGTTTAGGAAATTCTTTAACTATGGCCCTTATGTTGGCCTTTGACCTAGAAGTGAAAGATACCTGCAGAGGATGTCTGTAGCCCTAGGTGCTATTATTGCAAAAGGCAACTGTTTAATACTCTCCTCAGAGTGGAAAGGCAATAGACAAAGGATTGCTAGAATGAGTGCCCAGGTAAGGAGGATAGAGGGGAGCAGTAAGAATTATGTTTACTGTCTTGTTTTAGGTACCTCATATCTTTATTTTATTTTATTTTTTTTACCTTTTGCAACAAATCCTTCAGTTTGTTGAAAGTTATTTTGGAGTTTTGAAGCCTTTTGGAAGCTACTGCATACCAATTAAAATAGGCATCCCATTTTGTTAAATTTGGGAGGCCTTGCTTTTAATGCATTTATTTCTCAAAGGATCTTACATAATTGAAACGTTCCTCATAATTAATGGCCATTGTAATTCTAGGTTTTAATTCCCCTGAGAGCTGGCAGCAGTTGGGCAGAACCCTAGCAGCAAATGAAGTTTAACCTCCATGTTCTGTTCAGTCATATCTAGCCACAAATGGGGTGCAACCCACATTTCTGTCCATCCATGTTTTGGGGCTTCCAACCTGATGGTTACCAAGTCAAGCTTTTAGGACAGGGTAAGATTTTGCCATTTTTGTCAATATTTATAGCTTCTGAGACCATAGTTCTGAGACATAAAATAAGCAGTTATGCTGAAAAGTGGTGCACTCAACTCTGGAATTTAAGGATCCCATCTAATTTAGCTAAGCCTTTGAGTCTCTCAAAGCCAAACTAATACCTTTTGGTATTTTGATGGATAATACCTATTTGGTACTTTGATGCTTTGGCTATTTGGGGTCTTTTGTGGTTCCAGGGATGTGACACTGGGTTGGAGATTGTGTAGTGTTTTACAGTGTACCTCATTGTACAGAAATTTTCTTGAGGTTGGAGAGTGACCTAGTGTCCATCTAACCCATTCTGTGACCAACTTATCCTACGCAGAGTTTTTGAGTTAGGTGACAAACACTCTAACAGCTTTTCAGTGTTTAACCCATGCCCACTGAGTTTTTTGTATTTTTTCCTCTGAGACCCCATTAGCAATACCTTTATTTATACAAAACAAGACAAACAAATGTGCACCTCATACACCAGTAATAACCAAGAGATGTTACTGTGGACTGGCCAAGAGAAGGTCCTGTGTGCACCACCAGCAACTCCAACTTGGAATCAGGGTCTGGGGAGAGGACAGAACTAGCAGAACCCAAAATGAACACTGTGTCGTGATCTGGTGAAAGTGGGGAAAGGACTGAACTGGCAGACCCCAAAAAATGAGGACTGTGGACTAGACTGAGTTTCCAAACAAAAGGGGAATTACGAACTGGAAAGCCAATTAGATCAGGAGCTCTACATTAAAGAGAACAGAGTTCAGAACTGAGAGGAAATTACCCATGGCCCTCAGAAACAGCAAGAAAGAAACAGAATTCAAAGGATTCATGGGATACCATGCCTGTGTTTCTTATTGTCCCCAAATGGTGTCAGAAGTTTGCTTTGGATCCCACTGCTGCCACCAAATCTGTTAAACAAAATTCAACCGAGTAAGTTAGAAGATCCAATTGGCTTTATTTGATGATTCGTGAATTAGGAAACATACTATCTAGCATGTAGAAAGGAGATCCAAGTAGCTATAAAAAATGGAAAGCTTTTATAAGTAGAATGGGACAGAAACAAGGAAAAGTAGATTGCCTCCTCCTTCCTTGGTGCAGGGAAGGGGGTCTATCAGGGAGATGACCTCACTGTTGAAACTGCAGTAGATTAAGTATTACATCAGTTTGGCGACATGAGCTTAAAACAAGTGACTCCATTTGGGCCTATTGTCTCTTTTTTACCAGTTCACACACACATAATAGTTTTCTCAGTTGGCTGAAACAAAAAAATTATGCTTATTCTTAAACATATGCCAAATAGCACTTTTAGGAAATGAGCTTATGAAATTCATGAATGACAGAGTGGTACAAGTTTAAAAATCATTGTTTTAAAACTGCATCATTCTTCTGTTTCTTTTTTCCTATTTTGGTATCATTAATATACAATTACATGAGCAACATTGTGGTTACTACATTCCCCCCATTATCAAGTCCCCACCACATACCCCATTACAGTCACTGTCCATCAGCGTAGTAAGATGCTACAGAGTCACTACTTGTCTTCTCTGTGCTATACTGCCTTCCCCTTGCCGCAACCCCTACATTATGTGTGCTAATGGTAATGCCCCTTTTTCCCCTTATCCCTCCCTTTCCACCCATCCTCCCCAGTTCCTTTCCCTTTGGTACCTGTTAATCCATTCTTGGGTTCTGTGAGTCTGCTGCTGTTTTGTTCCTTCAGTGTTTTTCTTTTTTCTTATACTCCACAGATGAGTGAAATCATTTGATACTTGTCTTTCTCCACCTGGCTTATTTCACGGAGTTGTTCATGCTTTTTTCAAGAGATTTTTGCCTATGTTTTCATCTAAGAGTTTTATGGTTTTATGACTTACATTCAGGTCTTTGATCCATTTCAAGTTAACTTGTGTGTATGGAATTAGACAGTAATCCAGTTTCATTCTCTTACATGTAGCTGTCCAGTTTTGCCAACACCAGCTGTTGAAGAGGTTGTCATTTCCCAATTGTATATCTATGGCTCCCTTATCATATATTAATTGACCATATATGCTTGGGTTAATAACTGGATTCTCTACTCTGTTCCACTGGTCTATGGGTCTGTTCTTGTGCCAGTACCAAATTGTCTTGATTACTGTGGTTTTGTAGTAGAGTTTGAAGTTGGGAAGCAAGATACCCCCTGCTTTATTCTTCCTTCTCAGGATTGCTTTGGCTATTTGGGGTCTTTTGTGGTTCCATATGAATTTTAGAACTATTTGTTCCAGTTTGTTGAAGAATGCTGTTGGTATTTTGATAGGGATTGCATTGAATCTGTAGATTGCTTTAGGCAGGATGCCCATTTTGACAATATTTATTCTTCCTACCCAAGAGCATGGGATGAATTTCCATTTGTTAGTGTCGTCTTTAATTTCTCTTAAGAGTGTCTTGTAGTTTTCAGGGTATAAATCTTTCACATCCGTGGTTAAGTTTATTCCTAGGTATTTTATTCTTTTTGATGCATTTGTGAGTGGAATAGTTTTCCTGATTTCTCTTTCTGCTAGTTCATCATTTGTGTATAGGAAAGCAACAGATTGCTGTGTATTAATTTTGTATCCTGCAACTTTGCTGAATTCAGATATTAGTTCTAGTATTTTTGGAGTGGAGTCTTTAGAGTTTTTTATGTATGATATCATGTCAACTGCAAACAGGGACAGTTTTACTTCTTTCTTACCAATCTGGATGCCTTCTATTTCTTTGTTTTGTCTGATTGTCATGGCTAGGATCTCCAGAACTATGCTGAATACAAGTGGGGAGAGTGGGCATCCTTGTCTTGTTCCCGATCTCAGAGGAAAAGCTTTCAGCTTCTCGCAATTAAGTATGATGTTGGCTGTGGGTATGTCATACATGGCCTTCATTATGTTGAGGTACTTGCCCTCTATACCCATTTTGTTGAGAGTTTTTATCATGAATGGATGTTGAATTTTGTTGAATGCTTTTTCAGCATCTATGGAGGTGATCATGTGGTTTTTGTCCTTCTTTTTGTTGTTGTGGATGATGATGATGGGTTTTCGAATGTTGTACCATCCTTGCATCCCTGGGATGAATCCCACTTGATCATGGTGTATGATCCTCTTGATGTATTTTTGAATTCGGTTTGCTAATATTTTGTTGAGTATTTTTGCATCTATGTTCATCAGGGATATTGGTCTGTAGTTTTCTTTTTTTGTGGTGTCTTTGCCTGGTTTTGGTATTAGACTGTTGCTGGTCTCATAGAATGAGTTTGGAAGTATTCCCTTCTCTTCTATTTTTTTGGAAAACTTTAAGGAGAATGGGTATTATGTCTTCTCTGAATGTCTGATAAAATTCAGAGGTGAATCCATCTGCTCCAGGGATTGTGTTCTTGGGTAGTATTTTGATTACTGATTCAATTCATTGCTGGTGATTGGTCTGTTTAGATTTTCTGTTTCTTTCTTGGTCAGTCTTGGAAGATTATATTTTTTAGAAAGTTGTCCATTTCTTCTAGGTTATCCAGTTTGTTAGCATATAGATTTTCATAGTATTCTCTGATAATTCTTTGTATTTCTGTGGGGTCTGTCGTGATTTTTCCTTTCTCATTTCTTATTCTGTTTATGTGTGTAGATTCTCTTTTTCTCTTAATATGTCTGCCTAGGGGTTTATCTATTTTGTCTATTTTTTTAAAGAACCAACTCTTGGTTTCATTGATTTTTTTCTATTGTTTTATTCTTCTCAATTTTATTTATTCTCTGATCTTTATTATGTCCCTCCTTCTGGTGACTTTGGGCCTCATTTGTTCTTCTTTTTCCAATTTCAATAATTGTGACTTTAGACTATTCATTTGGGCTTGTTCTTCCTTATTTAAATAAGCCTGTATTGCTATATACTTTCTTCTTAGAACTGCCTTCGCTGCGTCGCATAGAAGATGGGACGTTGTGCTGTTGTTTTCATTTTTCTCGATATATTGCTTTATCTCTGTTTTAATTTGGTCATTGATTCATTGGTTATTTAGGAGCATGTCATTAAGCCTCCATGTGTTTGTGAGCCTTTTTGTTTTCTTTGTACAATTTATTTCTCGTTTTATGCCTGTGTGATCTGAGAAGGTGGTTGGTATAATTTCAATATTTTTGAATTTACTGAGGTTCTTTTTGGGCCTAGTATGTGGTCTATTCTGAAAAATGTTCCATGTGTACTTGAGAAGAATGTGTATTCTGCTACTTTTGGGTGTAGAGTTCTGTAGATGTCTTGTTATGTCCATGTGTTCTAATGTGTTGTTCAGTGCCTCTGTGTCCTTAGTTATTTTCTATCTGGTTGATCTGTCCTTTGGAGTGAGTGGTGTGTTGAAGTCTCCTAAAATGGATGCATTGCATTCTGTTTCCTCCTTTAATTCTGTTGGTATTTGTTTCACATATGTCAGTGCTCCTGTGTTGGGAGCATATATATGTATAATGGTTATATCCTCTTGTTAGACTGCCCCCTTTATCATTATGTAATGTCCTTCTTTGTCTATTGTTACTTTCTTTGTTTTGACGTCTATTTTGTCTGATACAAGTACTGCAACCCTTGCTTTTTTCTCCCTATTGTTTGCATGAAATATCTTTTTCCATCCCTTCAATTTTAGTCTGTGTATGTCTTTGGGTTTAGGGTGAGTCTCTTGTAAGCAGCATAAAGATGGGTCTTACTTTTTTTTTTTAATAACTTATTTTGGTAACATTAATCTACAATTACATATGCAATATTATGGTTATTATACTACCCCCTTCATCAGGTTCCCCCACCAACCCCATTACAGTCACTGACCATCAGCGTAGTGAGATGCTGTAGAATCACTAGTTGTCTTCTCTGCGTTGTATAGCCCTTCCCCATGCCCCCCCAGGGTCTTGCTTTTTTTTATCCATTCTATTACTCTATGTCTTTTGAGTGGTGCATTCAGTCCATTTACATTTGGGGTGATTATTGATAGATATGTACTTACTGCCATTGCAGGCTTTGGATTTGTGGTTACCAAAGGTTCAAGGGCAGCTTCTTTACTATCTAACCGTCTACCTTAACTCACTTATTATGCTCTTATAAACACAGTCTGATTATTCTTTATTTCTCTCATCTTCTTCTTCCTCCTCTACTCTTTATATGTTTGGTGTTTTATTTTATAGTCTTTGTGTTTCCCTTGACTGATTTTGTGGATAGCTGATTATGTTTTGCAATTAGTTAGTATTTGGTTGGTCTACTTTCTTTGCTGTGGTTTTATTTTCTCTGGTGACAGCTATTTAGCCTTACGAGTACTTCCATCTAGAGCTGTCCCTTTAAAATACATTGTAGAGATGGTTTGTGGGAGGTAAATTCCCTCAACTTTTGCTTATCTGGGAATTGTTTAATCTCTCCTTCAAATTTAAATGATTATCTTGCTGGATAAAGTAATCTTGGTTCAAGGCCCTTCTGCTTCATTGGATTAAATACATCATGCCACTCCCTTCTGGCCTGTAAGGTTTCTGCTGAGAAGTCTGATGATAGCCTGATGGGTTTTCCTTTGTAGGTGATCTTTTTTCTCTCTCTGGCTGCTTTTAATACTCTGTCCTTGTCCTTGATCTTTGTAATTTTAATTATTATGTGTCTTGGTTTTGTCCTCCTTGGGTCCCTTGTGTTGGGAGATCTGTGGATTTCCATGGTCTGAGAGACTCTTTCCTTCCCCAGATTGGGGAAGTTTTCAGCAATTATTTCTTCAAAGACACTTTATATCCCTTTTTCTCTCTCTTCTTCTTCTGGTACCCCTGTAATGCTAATATTTTTCTGTTTGGTTTGGCCACACTGTTCTCTTAATATTCTTTCATTTCTAGAGATCCTTTTATCTCTCTCTGCCTCAGCTTGTCTGTACTCCTGTTCTCTGATTTCTATTCCATTAACAGTCTCTTGCACCTCATCCAGTCTGCTCTTAAATCCTTCCACTGTTTGTTTCATTTCTGTTATCTCCCTCCTGAATTCATCCTTTGGCTCTTGAATATTTCTCTGTAGCTCCATCAGCATGCTTAGGTCTTTTATTTTGAATTCTTTTTCAGGCAGATTGGTGATATCAGTCTCACCAAGCCCTCTCTGTGGTGTACCAAGCCCTCTCTCTGGTGTTTGAGGGATTTTGGACTGAACAAGGTTCTTCTGCCTTTTTATGGCGATGGGACTCGTCGTGAGAGAGTGTTGCGTGTGTCAGCTGGGAAAATAAAGTCCTTTCCTGCTTGCCAGTCGCCTTGTCTTTCTCCACTGTCTTTGCCGGTTAACCACACACAGGGAGCAGCCTCTGGGTTAATCCCCTAAGCCACCGTGGGCAGCACGGCCTTCGAGATGGCCGAGGGCTATGGTGAGGTTTGCAGGCCTGCCGTGCATGTTCTGCTGCAAGAACAGAGTACCTTCGTGCTTCCCAGACTCTCTGCCCATCTCCGCTGTCTGTGCCTGTCATCTGCACGCAGGGAGCTGCCTCTGGGTTAATCCCCTGAACTGCCGTGGGTGGGGAGGCCCTCAGGATTGCCTAGTGCACTGGGGGTCGCTAGCTGGCGGTGCGTGTTCTGCCGCAAGAAGAGAGCCCCTTCGTGCCTTCTGGACTCTGCACCCATCTCCACTGTCTGTGCCGGTCAACCGAGCGCAGGGAGTAGCCTGTGGGTTAATCCCTTAAGCTGCCATGGGCAGAGCATCCCTCGCGATGGCCTAGGGCTCTCGCGGCGGTCACAGGTGAGCGGCATGTGTTCTTCCATGAGAACAGATCCCATTTGTGCTTCCTGGACTCTGCACCTGTCTATACCGGTCAATTGCACACAGGGAACAGCCTCTGGGTTAGTCCCCTGAGCTGCCATGGGTGGGGCATCCCTTGGGATGGCCTAGGGCACTGTCGGGGGTTGCGGGCGATCATTGTGTGTTCTGCTGTGAGAACAAAGTCCCTTTGTGCCTCCTGGACTCTGCACTGCTCTCCACTGTCTATGTCGCTCAGCTGCGCACAGGGTGCAGCAGCCTCTGGGTCTGGGCTGGTTAGACATGTGCAGGGAGAAGCCTCTGTATTAAGCTGTGTGGTGGGTGTAGGCGGGGCTGCTCCCTGGCTGTTTGCTTGCAGTGCCAGCGGGGGGAAGGAATGACCGGCTGCTTATCACTATGAGGGTGTTCTGAGCTGCGTTGTCACCCAGGGGGTTAGGGCGCCTGAAGTTCCTTAAAGTTCCCAGCTTGCTGGGCTGAGTGTTCTTGGACAGTTTTGTCCACCTATTAAACCCTTGTCCCTTTAAGACTTTTAAGGCACCTGATTTTCTTTTTTCCTAGGGCAGCCAGCTGTGGGAACCTGTTTGCAGTCTTAGTCTCAGGTTTTGCTTTTCCTCTCCTCTGATATCTAGTACACCATGCAATGCGTGTCTGTGCTCCCGGTGCAGATTGCTAGGGCCCCTTATTTAACAGTCTTGTGCTTCCTCTCCCTCTCCACTCTTGATTTTTTTCCTCCCGCTGGTGAGCTGGGGTGCGGGCAGTGCTTGGGTCCCGCCAGGTCACAGATTTATATCTCACCCTTTTCCGTGAGATGTTGGGTTCTCACAGATGTGGCCTGGCTCGTGTACTGTATCTTCTGGTCACTCTTTTAGGAATAGTTGTATTTGCTGTATTTTCAAAATATATATGGTTTTGGGAGGAGATTTCCGCCACCCTGCTCATGCCTCCATCTTGAGAGTTCATTCTTCTCTTTTCAATGCATAAATGACAAGAAAGACCAGTACTTTATTGAGAGGACTTCCTTCCATTTGATCCTTATGAATAGTTATTAGATATAAATATTGTATCCATTTTACAATGACGAAAATGGGCCTATCCGAACATTAAAATTACTTTCCCGGGATCACAACAATAGCCTGATGTAAGGCTGGAGCTGAGCTCAGTTTCTTTCTCTTTTCCGCTCTATCCTCCCTCATTTGTCAGCTGCTGTGAACCCTAAAAAAGGTCTGTGTGCAGAGACCCCAGGAGAAGCTTTTTGTGCTGAAGTCTGGCCTTTGTTTCCCTGTGTGTTCTAGACTTGTTTATGCTGTTCTCATCTCTAAAATGTCAGTTTTCTCATATCTAAAATGGGATCTAGTTAGTGGTCTTCCAGTTTTATTGAAGACAAAATAAACAATAAAATGGAGTTTTAATTTATTGAGAATTTTGAGCCTGGGGGGTAAAAAACTATTTTCAATGTAGTTTTTTACTTTCTGTGTTTTTGAAAGGGGGAAGTGGCTTTCTTTCTCTTTACACAAAAGATAATACACAAGCTTCAAAAGGAAAGTGCTGGAAGTAAACAGATGGATGAGTCATCTTCCATCATTGAAACACAAGGAAGTATTTCTTTTTTTTTTATATACTTTATTTTGGTATCATTAATCTACAATTACATGTGCAATACCATGGTGATTAAACTACCGCCTTCATCAGGTCCCCCCCACCAACGCCATTACAGTCACTGTCCATCAGCGTAGTGAGATGCTATAGAGTCACTACTTGTCTTCTCTGAGTTGTACAGCCCTCCCCGTGCCCACGCTACCTTACATCTGCTAATCGTAATACCCCTTTTACCCTCTTATCCCTCCCTTCCCTCCCATCTTCCCCAGTCCCTTTCCCTTTGGTAACTATTAGTCCGTTCTTGGGTTC
>JAQQAC010007890.1:29940064-29968833 GCA_029783875.1 Phataginus tricuspis
GTGTTAATTTTGTATCCTGCAACTTTGCTGAATTCAGATATTAGTTCTAGTAGTTTTGGAGTGGAGTCTTTAGGGTTTTTTATGTACAATATCATGTCATCTGCAAATAGTGACAATTTGACTTCTTCTTTACCAATCTGGATGCCTTGTATGTCTTTGTTTTGTCTGATTGCCGTGGCTAGGACTTCCAGTACTATGTTGAATAACAGTGGAGAGAGTGGGCACCCCTGTCTTGTTCCCGATCTTAGATGAAAAGCTTTCAACTTCTCGCTGTTAATCGAAGTATTTCTTTTAATCATTCTTCATAAATCAAATTGGGCCAAGTGGAGGACTTAGGATTTGTTTTTCTTCCTTTGTTGCTTCTAGTTTTACAGTTTCTTCTCACTTGAGAATGAGGTCCTTTTTTTTTTATTTACTTATTGGTATATGATAATAGGCTGACTTCTATATGATACGATGTTATCAGTGCCGAGATTAAATTAAGACATTAATTAGGACATAGCATTTCCTAAAGACATTTGTGTTTTAATCAGTGCTAAGATGAAAAAGATAAATAACTACTAAAGTAGTAATAAAGTATAGATACAAACTGATGTTATTAGCTATGTAATGAAAGAAAAAAATAATTACTTGTTAAGTACATGTAAATAAGTACTAATTAGTTACCAGAAAAGGTAAGGGCTTTAGCTCGTTAATTTCTTGTGGTCTTGTGCGACCTGGACTCGATCCTATTGGTGGCACCCTCCCACAGTGCTGCTGTCACTTGTCCACCACTGCTCTTCTGGCCAACGTCATAACACTTCCAAGCATGTATAATTTTTCACAGTATTGTATTTTCAAGGACTTCAGGGACAGGAACGTCACTTTCATCTCTACTATAACCCTGCCAATTTGTTTTCGACACCCTTTCTTCTCATATGCTTGAGTTTCATTGTCTTTTGTCCCTTTTTGTCTCTGTGAACTAAATCATACCTGCCCTCAGACAGCTCTCTCTCATGTCCCTCAAAAACACCTTTTCCCTTTCAACTGAAAACTTCATCACTTTCTCATCCAAGTCCCTTTTTGTTTTCTTTTATTCTGACTTCTATGCACATATCCAACATTTACAGTCCCCCACTAACTCACAGGAAAATGCAGTAATGTTACCTGGCGTCTTCTCTGGGAAAAATCTACCCACTAGTGTCCACCCCTTTTTCAGCTTTGGTTTTCTCTGCCTTTGACCTTGCAGAACCAATTTGCTTGAAATGAATTTTTATATGATGAAAGGACTGTAAGTTCTCTCCTGTCAGACATCCCCTTTTACCATCTCTCACGTTCTTCACTCTTCTCACTGATAGGCCTCTGGGGTGTGGATTCTAACTAGCCTGCAACATCTAGTACTGAGTTCCCTTCTTCCACCCATCAAATAAGAATGAGCCTTAGAACTGGATGTGTCCTTTGAGATTGTAGTTTTCATGCCTCTCGTGTTATAGGTGAGGTATATGTCCCCCAGACAGACTGTGGGATTTGCTTAAGGATATGCAGCAAGCAACAAGCAAACCAAGGACTAACATCCTAGCCCTCTCTCCTAGTCCGTTTACCACTTACAGTGTTTCACTACACATTCTGGCCACTGTTGAGCAGAACTGCAGCAGGTCGTGCAGATTTGGAAGACTTACACTGGCCACGTTTTAGAGATTAACTAGTAGATCATTAGCCAGCTCTAGTAGATCAGCCCTTATGTGGCCCCACATCAATATTGGGATATTACTGATTTCTATCAAAATTACAAAGGACAAAAGCAGGAGATTTGACTAGACAGAAATGCTACATTTCTGAAATAAATAAACCAAAAAATCTAAAAAGATAAAATTAAAAGGAAGTGACAAAGTGGGGAAAATGCAAAATTTGTGACAGAAAAAAGGTTAAAATCTATACTCTCTGGCTCTTACAAGAATGAGATGCACACATCAGAAGAAAAATGGGAATAGGACACATGACAGCAGGGATGGGCAATTCACAAAAGAAGGCATATGAATAAATGGCTGCATGAAGAAAATATCAACCTCATTGTAAAGCAAAGAGAAACCAGTTTGTGCTTATCAAATAGGAAAATACTGAATTATACTCACAGTAATTCTGATGAGGGCGAAGTAAAACATTGTCTCATACATGCTGGTCCTGGAAGTTATAAGAACTACAATTCACACATACAGTGAATTGTACAAGCATTTAAACTGTTTTAGGGTAATTTTATCTGACACAAAAATGCTCCTAAGTTGACTTACAACAAGTTAAGTGGGGAAAAAAGATACTAAAATAAACAATATTCTAATGTTTTAAATGACATGTGTATATACGTTTTTTTAAAAGCTGTAAGGAAATACACCAAATGTTAAAAGTGTTTATCCTTGAATGGAGGGATTATGAATGATTATTCTCTTCTTTTAATGTTTGCAGTTTCTAAATTTTCTGTAATGAATGTGTACTACTTTTGAAATTAAAAAAAGAAAACATTTTATGTGAGGGACTGGAACCTCACCTTCAGATAACATATTCTTTGCAGATCTGCTGGTTCTTATATGACCTTTAAAAAGCTGTTACTCACTTCTCGGTTTGTAGAGCATGTCTCTGTAGTAAGGTAAAGGCCACGTGGTACAGTGAGAAGTGGCCCAGCCTAGTAGCCAGGTGTGTGCACTGTGCCTGAAGAAGTTGCTGCCTCTTCTCTGGGGAGTTCTACATTTACAGAGTGGAAGGATTGGCTCCTGGTTTCTGTAAGGCCTCTTGCAACTCTAAAATTGGATTATTCTGATTTTCCCCAAGCTTGTCGACACTGTCCCTTCCTTTTTAGGTCTCTCTATATCCTCTCATTGATCCTAGGTTGGCGCGGATGCTGGGAAGTTTTGTTGTCTATGGTTTAGAAAAAAAAACAAAACAAAGAAACCCAACCTCCATAGATACTTTGTTAAACCTTCACAGAGTCACTTCTTCTAAACGGTATTTTATTCTGTTACAGCTATTTCATATGTTTGCATCCATTTTTAAATTCCAGACCGGGGTCAGCAAACTTTCTTGGTAAAGGACTGGTAGTAAATACTTTAGGCTTTGTGGGCCAAACTCTCTGTGATGTATTCTTTCTTTCTTTTAAACAACTCTTTTGAAAGACATAAAATCCATTTTTAGCTTGCAGGCCCTGAGGAGGACATAATTTGCTGATGTCTGTTCATAACCTTAGAGAAACAAGAAATGATTTTGTCATACCTGATGATACTTGCAAATTTGTTTTTCTTTTCACATATTTCTAAGACAGGTCTTCAGACTGTAAGTAAAGTAATCCTTTAGAATGATAGAAGAGAATTTATATAATGGATAACAGAAGCACATTGCTTTGTCCAGTTCATCAAATGTCTATATAACCAAAAGCTCAAAGATGGAATCTGCATTATAGAACTATTTTAAGTTGTTCTTTATATCATATTCTTTACAGTATTCCTGGAGATATCTTAGAATCCTAGGTTTGGGTAAAGACCCAAGAAGTTGGCTCTCATGCTTTCAGCAGGGCTACATCCAGTGCTTCACACTCTGCCTTGTAAACATAGTGGCTAAGAGCACAGATTTGGTAGTCAAATGGACTGGCTTCAGTCCCAGCTGGGTCATTTATCAACTGTGGCCTTTTTAAGGTATGAGCTGTGCTGAACCTCAGTCTCCTCGTCTCTAAAGTGAGGACAATAGTAGTACATTCTCATAGAGTTGCTACAAGTGTCAAAGGTCAGGCTTGTAATGCAGTCTTGGCACAGCTCTTGACATATAGGAGGCACTCAGTTGATATGGGATTATTTTTACCTTTTTGTTTTAAAAGTGTTCTTCCTCAGGAACTAATTATAAACTTAAATAGTAGTCAATCCCAGAAAGTGTTTCCATAACTCAAACCCACATCTCATCTGCTCTAGACCTTAAACTTCTGAACCTATGGTCCATTTCTTCTTAACCCTCATTAGACATTAAAAAAAAACAAACTAGTAATGACCCCCTGAAGAATAAAAATAAAATACTTCCTCACTAATTCTAGTTCTGCTAACCTTTCGCCATAAGTCTGATATCCCTGTGCACTAGTTATTTTTATCTTTCAACTTTACCCTTCCTGGGCTCTTCTGCAGTTAAAGAGCAAAGAGCTGGACACAGTATCTTAAACAAGGATTTCACTGTTATTTCATTCATCCATTTAGTAAATAATGACAGAGCACCTACAATGTACTGAACACTTTGCCTGGAGCAGGACATACCACGGTGAATGAGACTAAATAACATACTGCTGCTGCCCTTATTTTAGAGATAAGGAGACTGAGGCTCAGCACGGCTGACTACCTTGAAAAGGCCACAGTTGATAAATGACCCAGCTGGGACTGAAGCCAGGTCCATTTGACTACCAAATCTGTGCTCTTAGTGAATGAGACTACGTCCCGCCATAGTACAGCTTACATTCTAGCAAGAGAGGTAGACAGATGAGATGTGAGGAAGCCAGTATGATACCTGCTGGTAATCTTTTGAAGAAAATGAGCTGATAGGTGACTGAGTTTGGGGAAGGGTCACTTGAGCAGGATGATTAGGGAAGGCCTTTCTGAGGAAGTCAGTTGAGCTGAGACTTGAAGTATATTGTCCAGGCTAGTGAACAGCAATGGTAAAGGCCATGAAACAGGAACTAGCTTGGGGTGTTACAGGAACAGAAAAAAGGCCATACATGCCTGAAATCTGGTGGTAGATAGTCTGCAGGGTGTTGAGAGTAACTAAGTATGGCTGGAAACAAAGGCAGAGAGGCAGGCAGGAGCAAGGCGCTCCAGGGCCTTGGAAGTATGGAATTTATTCTAGAACTGATGGGAAGCCATTGGAGAATTTAAGCCAGGGGATAAATAACCTGGTTTATGTTTTTGAAAAATGACCCTAGATACTGTGAGAATGGACTATAACGAGGACAGGAATTTAGGCAGGCAAGGCCAAGTGTAGAGAAACTGGGAAGAAGTTGCCAGTGGCAGAGAAAGAGAATGAAAGAATTTTCTTGGTAGCTTAAATAAAGCACTCTTTCAGTGTGGGCAGAGGGGAAGTGGGAGTAGGCAGTGGATGCCACACAAGATAGATAAGGACAGAAAATTGACTAATGGATCTAGCAAAATGGAGCTTATTGGTGACCTCGCTAAAAGCCAATTCAGTGGACTTGTGGGAGGAAAAAATGGAGGGTGAAATAATAGAGATAGCAATAAACAGAACAGAGGAAAGGAGTGTCACTGGGAAGAGAAGCAGAGATATGGCATAGAGGCAGGAGGGGGACTCAAAGTCAAGAGAGGATGATAAAGGTATGTTTGTATGTGAACTGGCATGATTCCACAGTAAGGAAGGGTTTGATAATACAGGAAAGCGGATCTTTGCAGGGGCCAAGTCTGTGATGAGGGGCTGGAGTCTCTAGTTTAAGTGGAAGACAGGCTTTTGGTAAGGATGAGGTGCTTCTCCCCTTGTAACAGGAGGAAGAGCGTATGAGAGTGAATGTGCACAGGCAGACCGAATGAGGCAAAAATGCAAGCCTTATCTGCATGCTCACAGTCCTTGTATTTTGCTGGGACTTCTGGTATGTTATGGCCCTCTAGGTCTTTTTGCGCTGTTGTGCTGATTTATTTGTGCAATATATTTTCATCTCCCTTTCCAGGCCATGTATCTCACATGCAAATCTGTTTACATGTCTGTCTTTCCCACTAAACTGGCAACTCTTCAACAAGAGTGGTTATCTTTGTATCTCCATACACAGCTCAGTGTTTGGCAAGAACTGAGTTGAAGCAATGACAGTTACATCAGTACAAAGGACTCAGGTAACAGCTACACAAACATGCAGTAGGAAGGAAAGTAATTTGAGAGCATGAATAAAATTAAGTATATACATAACTTAGATGAATTAGTATGATTCATTTTTTTCAAGTTGAATGATTTATTACTAATTGATTACCAGAACCGAGGAGTAGCTAAGGGTATAAAAAAGACCACCTCACTACCACTTGGAAGAAGGTGGCATTTTAAGAGCCCCTTTGAGTAGGAATGAGTAGTGTCAGGCATGCTATAGTGGAAAGCACAATTCTAGGTTCAGGAGAAACTGAGATCCAGACAAATGGGAAGATCAAAAACCAGTATCGTCAGCTTGCTTGTGGGGATCTCATTGTAACAGGGGAAGTCGTGTGTTTGGAATAAGAGTAAACATTAAAGAGATGTGACCTGGGCAGATCTGTGCTGAGATAAGTGAAAACAACTTTATAGAAAATTTCCATTTAGCATGTGTAGCCATTTCCCAAAATGCTTTCCTCTTGGATTGGGTAAAAAGAAAAACACAATGAAACAAAATAGTTAAATTTCCTCTTGAACAGTATATAGCACATCCTAAATGAAACATGGCTTTCTGAGTTACAAGCTGCCCCTGGCAAAGAGGCTGGTTGTAAGAGCATGATCTCAAAGCATGCCCTGAAATGAATGTTTCATGGCGCAACAGATTTCTGTGACGTACTGTAAGTTATATCCAACTATTCTTTTAACCACCTGCATTAAATATCATGAAATGAGTTGCCCAGAAAGGAACACTCTGAATGAAGAAGCTTTTATGTCTCTGTAAGTGCTTACTGCATGACCCGAGGTCACCACTGTTGGTATCGGGGGCTTTCTCTCCCACTTCTCATTCTCTTGCCTTGCATGGATGGGAGATCTCCACACGAGGCTTTCTTTTACTTGGCAGCCAGACACTGGCAATGTGCTGTCATCCCTGTTGTGGGGGTAGGAGGCAGCAGTGGCCCCTCCATCATGTCTTCCCTCTTCCCAGAGGCCTATGGGATACCATCTGAAGAAAGATCACCATCAGAGCTGCCCACCCCACAGACATCATTGTCTCCTTAATCATTAAAATGCTGTCTTCAACTTTCCCCTGTATTTTTACTTTTCAAAACACTTTCTGATGTGTGGCCTCATTTAATTTTACATTAAGCTGACAACCTAACATCTCGTCAAGTATCAGCTGGGAATACAATTCTGCCCTCCCTGTGCTGTGCCATCTTGCCAGGTTCTGTCTTTGTTACTCAGCTCTCATTCAGAAAGGAATTAATTTGAATTATGTGATGCTATCTGTGGTTGTCTTCTTAAAGCCAGACTCTTACACATCTTGGGAAAGTGTCTCTCTGTGAATGTACTTGAATCTTCCAGATGAGGTGCTGT
The DNA here is from genome assembly GCA_029783875.1 of Phataginus tricuspis. NCBI lineage: Eukaryota > Metazoa > Chordata > Mammalia > Pholidota > Manidae > Phataginus > Phataginus tricuspis. Next base: position 29,947,280 of record JAQQAC010007890.1, read on the forward strand.
TCCTCTTCTCTCTTCTTTCTCTTTCACATCATCATGGGGTCCCCTCATGTCAGAATTAAATATGCCTATTTTGCATCTTCCCACTCAGTGGGATTTTACTCAAGGGGATCATGGCTTCTGCCTTTGTTTCCTTTTACCTGAGAGAAGTTGATACAAGTGGGAAGGCATTTTTGAGACTAACCATAGGGCTACTGCCTTAGGAGAAGACAATTTTTACATTGCTGAAAGTGCCGAGGTATTAGCTCATAACTTACTTCTCCGGGTGGATTTGGGACAAGCTTGGTTTCAGAAATGACAATTCTTGTTCGGGGTGTGATGGTTAAGCCGTAATGGCAGCATCCGTGGCCCAAGCATGCTGATGCGGCCCATAGGGATACCGCCTTGTACAGCAGTGATTCAAGCCTGGCCTTGGATTTTAAAGTGTTGGAAAATTTTGAAGAAAATATTTATTTTTTGTATGAAGAAAAATGGAATTTTTCTCCTCCAAAGATTTTAATACCATTGCCGTTGTGCTGTTAATCACTGCTTCACATTTGTCATGTAACCAATTTACGTTTTTATCAACATGAAAGATGATTTTGCTATGCTGTCTCTTTTCTTTTTTTTCCCCATCTACACTGTGGACTATCAGATAAACTTAAATAGGAAGGTCAATGCCAGGTTAATCAGAGTTTGAGTAATGCTGTGTGAGTGGGATGTTTGGGGGGAGGGAGTGAGGGCTGAATGGGGGGTGTCTGGACTCTGGTCACTGATGTTTTCCACACTCCGCCCCTGTTGGCTTCTACTAACCTTTCATTGATTATTTCTAAACTATCTTACAGCTAGAACAAAGCCCAGGGAAATCTCTACTCTTATTATAGTTTTGGTTGGGTTCTCATGGTGTCCCTTTGATAACATAGTTTAGAGAAACTTTTCAAGCTTTTGAGAACTCCTGAGACTTTTATTTTGTTTTTGCCTGCAGCCAAGATAATTGAAACATCGTCAGTTTATTTCAGGGGCACATCTTCAGGTAGAATGTGATACTATTTGGGATGTTTAAACAGACCAAAGGGAACACAACTTGTAGCTCTTCCTGGAACTGTAATTCTGGTTCTATGGATGATGGAAATGAAATGGAATTTTAGTCTACAAGACATACCAAGGTAACTTAGTCATTATTACAGTAGCAGCCTTACAATTTCCAAGTCTCCCTTGATTTTTAGTCTGGTGATTGTTCATTCCCTTCAAGGAAAACAGAGTTCCTTAGCCCTTTCCTGCAGTTGCTGAAATAGATTCATACAGAGTTTGAAGGTGAGTGAAGCAGGTCAGAGCCTGTGTAGAAGCCAAGAAGCCACATTTCTTCCCTCCTTTAGTTTTCTGCTTTGTCTGCCTGCCCACATTTTCTTTCAAGGAAGAGAGACCAGAGGTGGTCCTCTAAGGAAAGTAGGGGAAGAAGCAGAATCAAATTCAGTGATGCAGAAAGGGGAAAAAGTTGTTGTAAACGAATGATGAGATTTGGTAACCATCCTCACTGCAAGCCACGTAACTCTCAAAAAAAAGTGGGGGAGACTGGCTAGTGATAGTCAAATCATACTACTAGACTGTTTGTTATATAAGCATCCACATGCCCAGGGATACCTGAAAGACCAGTAAATGGACGTGTCAGGTGATGCGTGTGAGTAAATTAATATGATATCCAAATCAATAAAATAAAAACAAAATACCTTACAGATGGTAAGGCTCACAAAATACAGTACTCACAAACATGTAACTTTCCTTTGCAAACTGTCCCCTCTCATCTACACACACAGCAGAGACTGGATGTGAAATGGCAGAACTTTTGCTCCCTCCCTAGTAGAAGGCATTTGAGGGAACAGAGACAAGCAGCATATGGACCACAGGCTGTTTCCTCTTGGGCACTTGCACATACTTTCGTCCCACCTAATCCTGCACAGCAGCCCCACGCAGCAGAGGTTTTCTCGTTTTCATATATGACGGAATTGAAGCCCAGAGAGTTCACACTGTTTAAGAAAAATGTGATGGGGCCAGATTTCAAAACCAGGTCTGCCTCACTCCAAAGACCTTGAGTAGGTCCTTTCTCCACTAAACCGTCCTGCCTTACCAGAAAACTACTGATGTCTTTACCTGTTGTGTTTGTAGCATCTTTGCTGCTAGGTTTGAGCCAAATTAGAAATTCTTGAATGACTCCAGGATAAGAGGCCTCCTGTCCAGGCTTCACAAAAAACAAATATGCCCAGTTAGTATTGCTTTCATCCTCACTTTCTTAACTATAATCAGTATTGATTCCTTCTAATTCCCTGAGAGCATTAAGTTATGATAACATTAGAGTGACTGAAAATAAAATTGGCAAATATAGATACTGCTTAGTAGATTGGTAAAATGTGAGAATTGGCAACAGAGTAGGTCTTATCTAAAAAGTATGGACATAAATACAAAGCACAGGCTTTAAAAGAATTTCAGATAAAGATAACTTTGGTAAACAAGCTGTTTCTAGGTATAAAGGAAAATACAGTCTTGCTTCTGGACATCTTATTATAAGCATGATTCTGCCCCTCGTGTGTACTATAGATGAGAGGTCACGCTTACAAAGAAGCCATGTCTGTTTTATTGTGACCTTACATGTGGCACATAGTGGGTACTAGGTAACGGTTATGTTATGGACTGAATGTTTGTGCCCTCTAGAAGTTCATATGCTGAAGCCATAACCCATAGTATGATAGTATTTGTAGGTGTGGCTGTTGGAGGAAATTAGGTTTAGATGAGGTCATGGCAGGGGGCTGGGGTCCCCATGAATGGATTAGTGTCCTTATGCAAAAAAGGAGACCCGAGTTCTCTCATTTTCTTGCCATTGGGGGGCACAGTGAGAAGGTAGCCGTCTGCAAGCCAAGAGAGTTCTCCCAAGGGACCAAATCAGCTGACACCTTGATCTTGGACCTCCCAGCCACAAGAACTATGGGAAATAAATGTCTTTTGGTTAAGCTACGGAGTCTGTCGTGGTTTGTTATGGCAGCAGTGCCGAGACAGGCTAGTTGAAATGAATCGATCTCAGTCTCTTAACAAAATGTTGCCACTTCATTTTGCTTCTGCTCCTTTTACCTCTGAATTGCTGTACTCTCCTTTAATTTTGACTGTCATCCCCAGTGATTAGAGAAAAAAAACAATAGATTAATGTTTCTCTTTCCCTTCCTTCAACTTCTGCCTCAGTGGAGTTCATGCCATTTCAGGAGCTCTTCCATTTTAGGAAAGACATCTGTCTTTGCTGTGTATCCCCACTCCCCAACCCTTATTAATCATCTTCAAAACCCGACCCATCCCAGGTGTCATCTCACTTACACCTGGATGTCATTGGCGGGACCCTTCATAGTGCTATTGCTATCCCACACCCTATGCATATTTGAAAGATCAGTTAACAAAAGTTCCTATTTAAAAGCATCAAGGGAAAATTAGGTAGAGTAATAACATTTTCATATGATTATTTGCCATATTGGCATTGAGGGAGAGAAATCTGTTAGAAAAACTGTTTGCTCTTTTCCCATGTGTCCATATTGAGTAATATAGAGCTGGATATGCTGTCTCTATTCTGAAGCTGTCATGTGTTGTAAGAACTGGTTTGACACTTATTATCTTTTTTAATGCAAAAAGGAAATTGTCAGAGGTTGCAACAGTAAAATAGATCCTTTGTTATTTGTATTATTTTCACTTCAAACTATTTTTACTCTCTTTGCCTTGATAGAACTGAAGTTTATGTGGTAAAAGACGATAGCATGACATGAAGTGCCAGACTTTGGACAGTATCAGAGCAGAGCAGGGTTCAAGTGAATCCTTAATTGGTTATTTTTAGAACCAATGTTTATAAGCAGAACTGTCAACTCATATCATAACCTAACCTCATAGGATCTTGGTGCTTTATCAGAATAATTATTCATCAGTGATTTTAATATATCTTCCTGGGGTGGTTAAAAGCATCTTTTCCATGCTGGCTCATAACTACATATCACATACCCTCGCTTTTCTTCGGCTTGTGTTCATTCATCATAGAGGTGTAGGGAGGGAAGATATAGCCCCATAGGTCCACTGAATTATGCTTTTAATTTTATATCCCAGAGAGGAATTCATAATCAGAGTATTCTGGCCTTTGTGCTGTGCTGCCTTAAAAACAATTTCTCAAGTGCCTAATGGTTAAGCTTAAAAACTACTTTCATTTACTCTCAATGAACCTTTGATATTCAAGGGTTAGATGTAACAGAGTGAAAAACGCAGTGGCAATCCCAAATTACTCTGGCCTGTCAAATGTACATTCAGGAAATGGAATGGGCATTTCCAAACTTAGTTGTCAGTTTACATTCTTTGAGGAATGAAGAAGTTAGAGAGAAGTGCACTGGAAGTTACTGCCATAGCACGGACTGGGGGTAGACCACTGCATCTGAGTCATTGAGTTGCTAGGCCTGCCGGGGATCTCAGAGGATCGCTCTGTATTTTGAGAACTTAGTTTTCTCTTCTATTAATTTGAGTAGTTGAGCTAGACCCTATCTCAGGTCTCTTCCATGCCCTAAACATCTGTGATTGAGAGTGGCAAGTATGGCAGCAGCTTTTGGCCAGGAAGCAGCAGGGACCCAGGAGACCATGGCTGTGCTAGTCTCTGAGGGCCAAATGCTGCCCCTTGTATGGAATAGTTTCATTCTGTGCAATCAACAAATACCAAACGCCTGTATGGAGGAGGCTGCCCTTGGTGCTGCGGGCAGGACCAAAAAAACCAAAAACAGTCAGTTTGACAGAGAAGTGAGATCTGAAGGTGCAGAAAAGAAATTGTTAAGTCAAGGCAGCATATGTTATATCAGGTGAGTGCTTTGTGGAGTCAGTGTTGGGAGCAGGGATGGAGATGTCGAGAGAGGCCCTCACAGACTCGCTGCAGAGCAGGAGCGCCCTCTGTGCAGGCAGTAGCAGAGGCAGGTTCCTAGGAAGCGGAATCACGGACTTTTGAGCAAAGATGGGAGGATGACTCCAGGATAAGAGGCCTCCTGTCCTGTGGAGCTAGGGTGAAGTTTTCCTTTTAAATGTGACTATTACTGAGACATTTTTCTGAGAATACAAGTATTGCTATTGTAGAAAATTTGGAAAATAGAAAACATACTAAAAAAGTAAAAATCGCCTATAACCTCACAATCCATAAATCATTACTTTGATCTGTTTCTTTTTGGTCATGAGTATGTGTATGTGTGTATATTCTTTTTAAAAATGAACTCCAGATCCTATTATATGTGTTTTATATCCTTTTTTCATTTACTGTTGTGTTACTTTTCCCCACATTAAATATTTCTTGAAAACGTTTTTCAGGACTGTATTACATTTTTCATTATATTAGTACCATAATTTGACTTTTCCTATGTTGAAGTACATGTAGATTATTTCTATTTTGATATTATAAATAATGCTGTGATGAATATTCTTATCTATACATTTTTACATATTCTCATATATAAAATATTTGATTACTTGAGATTTTTAAAAATTATACTTCTATTTTCATATAGAATTTAATGTGGCAGTTGAGGAGTTTGAACTTTTAATTGTAAACAGTAGATATCATCTAAATTTAACTGTAGAATATAAATGTAATTGTATCTTAGAGCCTGGAGGATCATGAAAGAAGATTGTAAGAACTGATACCTTATCTACTTATAGGTTCATTCATTAAATCAATTCATTAGAACCAGGAGCTGTGCCAGACCCTGGAAATGAGGATGGCTTAAATTAGTCTAAGTCACTTTCAGCCCTCTCTAGAACTTTTGCAGTGGTCTCTTACCTAGTTTCCCTTTTTGCACTCTTGCTTCACTCCATATTTCCACCCAGCATCTATGGCATTCTTTCTAACACGTAAATCAGATCATGCACTAACTCTTCAGGCTTCCCACTATACTCAGGATAAAGCCCAGCGCCTTAATAGGGCCACTGTACTGCCCATTTATTACTGCCAGCCTTCCTGAACTTCTTTGCATTTTTCTAAATTGTGTCAAGCTCTTTCCTATCCTAGGGTTTCCCCACATGTTATGTCTCTTCCTAGAATACTTTACCAATCTTCACCCAACTACTCATTACTTACCCATTATTCTGATTATCATCACCCCTTACCTTAATTAAATCCTCTCATAGAACCCAGATGTTTTCCTTTAAAGCACTTACCACAATTTGTAATGATACCTTTATTTGTGTATGTATTTAATGTATAATTCCCCCATTAGACTGTAGGGACTGTAACTATCTTACTCATTTTTTGAGGTCAGGGACCATGACCATCTTGCTCACTTCTGCCCTGTACCTGGCATTTTCCTTTTCATGTATCAGAGGCTGAAGGGAATATGAAAGGTGAATAAAGAAGACACAGTCCAAGTCTTCTCAGAGTTTATGATCTCACTGAGCTTCCATACTGGCTCTGAGGGTAAAAGAGGAAGGATCAGAAATGATGAATGAGGACTTTAATTTCGTTTCTTGGTACAATAAAGGTGCCATTGACAGAAATTGTTAGGCAAAGTCAAATTAGAAGAGAAATGATGAGTCCAATTTTAGGCACATGGAATTTAAATATGAAAGTAGAATAAGTGGGATAATCCATTGGAAAAATGTGGCACCCCAACGCCAATCTCTTGCCTTAATAAAACAAAGCCTTAATCCAAACCTAATGTTCATTTCTTATTTTGGAATATTATTCATGAATCAGAGGCCCTGGAGTTTTTTTAAATAGAATATTGCATTTATTCTTTAAATTGTAGCTGGAGAAACAGAAAGAATAAAGCCATCATTCTAGTCTTACTTGAAAACATGGCATTCTGCCATCTCCATTACTGCAGCCTGGACGCCTCCCTGTTCTGTTTGGAAGAAAAAAAGTCGAAATATTCCTCATCCTTTCCTATCCCAGCCACTACCATCAGCTCCCACTTCAATTATGTTTGAAAAATACCTAAATTACAAATTTGGTGAACTTCTCTAGTGTTTTCACATACTGGCATCTAATCATAAAATCAAGCTTATATGTTAGATTTTGAATATGGTGTTTAAAGTCTTGGTATTTTGCAGAATTACAAAGATAAATTTAAATTGGAAGCTGATTTTTCCCAAGAAACAATAGAAATCTTCTTTGCTTTATGAAATGTGAGTAATGCAAGAATGTACTTGCTTATGACTTGAGCAGCATTACAGATCTTAGAAAGCCAAATCTAGATATAAGCTCATCTGGTCCATTAGACACCTAGCATATTCTTAGCAAATGAGTGAAAATATGAACCCAAACCCCATGTTATGTAGGTGGCTTTTGGCCTTGTGTCTATACAAGTTATAATATTTATCCCTGAACTGGTTAGTTATTTTTTATCTGTTCAACATTGAGACTACCTTTGAGATGTTAGTTAATCTGGAGGTCATACATAATTTCTAAAAAATTACTTAGAAGACCAGTTGTTGTCATTTGCAGCTTGGGTACCTTTCTGTGACAGTGCTCAGCTCTCCTCCTCAGTAACCGACTCAGCCTGACACAGTTGTGCTTGCTGCTTAACGCTCTGTAAAATGTTATTTAAATATTTCTAACTTATTGTTTCATGCTGGGTTTTATGGAACATAAATTTCTATTTAGGCCACTAATTTACAGTAGAAGTTTGTTACTAATATCACTGCGGCTCAATCCATCTAAAAATATTGCTCATAACCTACACTAAAAATATGTTATATATTTGCACTGTATGTAAACAGTGCTGTGTTTTATTAGTGTGCAGTGCTTTGTCTATGGAAATGTTGGTATTGCAGCATATATTTAGAAGGGATAGGAGCTCAAGTCTGGCGGAAAGACTACAGAAAAGTGAAATCTCTGCAGGATGGGATTTATGGAATTTTCAGAGTGCTTTGCAGAAAATCTACATACAGTACCTGTACTTTCTACAAAGACAAAGTGGAATCTTGCAGAATGTCCTGGGAAGCTCTGTTACTTCCTGTATTCTCCATATTTCTAAATGGTTAATAGAGGATTGAAACTGAAAATATATTTAGCTCAAAAGAGGCAGTCCTCATTTCTTTAATGACCATGTTTTTACCTTCAAAAAATATTTATTGAACGAACCACAAGTAGTGTAAGTTGGGTCTTCTTTCTGGTAGTGAAGAAACATAATATGAATGAACGACATTTTGTTTTCTTTCTCAAAGTGTCCTTGAGCTGGAGGAGATGCTTTAGGGAGTGGAAGCCTTAAGACTTTGGAAGTTTCTCTTGATCATTTTGTGCGGCCTTAGTTACTACAAGTCATTTAGACTAGTTACCTTAAATTATTCTATTCTGACTTCTAATCCTACCCTTCACTAGTAAAAATTAGGGAAATAAAGTAGATTCATTATGATTAAATCCTAGTTATGTGAGTTACTTCTGTTCCTGACATCCTGATGGGTCTGTGCCCTGGGTCAGGCAGCCCCTGCACTGGCATCCTCCTCCTCCCTTTGGTAAGGGCCCAGCCACCAGGCTTCACTGGTTGAGCCCAAAATTGGCACTTGGCCAGTTGAGAAGATGATTGTGCCTCAGAAACAGACTGATTTAAGTGGCCAATTAAGCCACCAAAGCTAAGATTTTATCACCTTTCAATATTATGTTGTGATTTGATATCTAGGTTCATAAATGGAAAATCTTACAACTTGTTAAAATACATTTGCAGAAAATTAAGGTACCTAAATTTAGATCCCAGAGGCTCCACCCTGAAATAGTGGTGCTGTGGTGAGGTGTTACCATCTGGTGTTTCCCTGGTTCCTCCGAGAACCAGAAGCTATCATCTGTGATGAAGATATTTTACAAACGGCTCCCAAAGAGTATTAATGTATGAAATGAATCTTGGAAAACTGCTCTCTGTTTTACTACTTCATTCGATGCATGTTAAAGAAGTAGTGAATCATATAGTTAAATGTGATTTTTAAGACTTCTGAGGTGGCACTTTCCAGCTGATACTCACCGACAATGTGCTTGACCTGTTGGACTGAGGCAGGCCGTGTTTCAAAGCCCTCCTCCTCTGCAGGCGGACGAAATGTGCGCTGCTCTGGTGCCTTAGATGACTCATGCTGTCTGTTGTGCTGTCATCACCTTGCTGTACATCAGCACAAACCAACAGCTCTTCTCTTGTTGGTCCTTAATAAATATTAATGTTTATTAACATTAGAAACTTCAGAGATGCTCACATTAAAATGATAAAGTGTTTTTTAAAAACTGACCACTGGATTATTAAGAAAAAATGGTATAGGATCTGAGTAATAAACATTTTCCAAAAAAAAGGGCCTTTTTCCTGAGTTCACAATAAAACGAACACTCCTTAACCAACATTTACATCCACAGACAAGGCATTCTGTGCACCTCCCTGAGCTATAACCCACCCCATCTTTAACCTGTGCTTTCATTTTCAAGACCAAGATCCTTTGGCTACTACAAGGGGTTAACATCCAAAATATATAAAGAACTTACACACCTCTATGCCAAAAAGCAAATAACCTGATTAAAAAATGGGCAAAGGATATGAAGAGACAGTTCTCCAAAGAAGAAATTCAGATGGCCAACAGACACATGAAAAGATGCTCCACATCACTAATCATCAGGGAAATGCAAATTAAAACCACAATGAGATATCACCTCACACCAGTAAGGATGGCCACCATCCAAAAGACTAAGAACAACAAATGCTGGTGAGGATGCAGAGAAAGGGGAGCGCTCCTACACTGCTGGTGGGAATGCAAGCTAGTTCAACCATTGTGGAAAGCAATATGGAGGTTCCTCACAAAACTAAAAATAGAAATACCATTTGACCCAGGAATGCCACTCCTTGGAATTTACCCAAAGAATACAACTTCTCAGATTCAAAAAGACATATGCACCCCTATGTTTATTGCAGCATTTTTTACAATAGCCAAGATAGGAAAGCAACCTAAGTGTCTATCAGTAGATGAATGGATAAAGAAGAGGTGGTACATATACACAATGGAATACTATTCAGCCATTAGAAGGAAACAAATCCTACCATTTGCAACAATATGGATGGAGCTGGAGGATATTATGCTCAGTGAAATAAGCCAGATGGAGAAAGACAAGTGCCAAATGATTTCCCTCATTTGTGGAATATAACAACAAACCAAAACTGAAGGAACAAAATAGCAGCAGACTCAGAGACTCCAAGAAAGAACTAGTGGTTACCAAAGGGAAGGGGTGTGGGAGGGCGGGTGGGGAGGGTGGGAGAAGGGGATTGTGGGGTATTATGTTTAGTACACATGGTGTGGGGAATCACAGGGAAAACAGTGTAGCACAGAGAAGGCAAACAGTGAATCTGTGTCATCTTACTACACTTATGGACAGTGACTGAATTGGGGTATGAGTGGGGACTTGATAATATGGGTAAATGTAGTAACCACATTGTTTTTTCATGTGAAATGTTCATGAGAGTGTATATCAGTAATACCTTAATATTAAAAAAAAAAGATCCTTTGGCTACATGAAGATTCTGTGGCCAGGACTATGGTTGTGCTCCAGTCTAAGTTTGACCTCTTATCTAAACTTAGGCCTGTGCCAACAGGATGATAAATCTAAAACTTGGACTGCATTTCATGGCCAGGTTCTTCACTTTGTCATTTTCTTTCCTCCCCTAGTTATTTCTTCTGTTCTTATAGAAAGGAAAACAAAGCCCATTTAACAACTGCAAAGCACACAGTCTGCAAAGGCCTTAAAGATTACTGGCAACAAAATATATTTATGTCTTTAATAAGGATTTGAAATTTACCACTCACTAGATAAATTTTCCCTTTCTGTTCTTACTCTGGAAATTGTTGGTGTTGGGTGAAGCAGTTTGTGTCTACAGGATATTACGTTAGTGTCTTTTGATTTCTGAGGAAATATTTTATAGTATTTCCTGCCAACAATACAATTTTGAGATAATTTTAAATTCTGGCTTACATGGACAGTTTTGAATTAAATATTAAATTATTCTGTCTGACTTCCAAGTGTCTGAAGACTGGAAGAGTACATCACATGTAATGAATACAGGTGGGTGTGAGAGTTTATTGAAAGGGCAAAGATATTGTTATAGAATATAGGTGATGTATTTCAAGGGGAAAATTGAGTGATTATTTGTAGAATCCAAATTAAAACCACTCAGATGAAGTGATTGTGTTGCCTGTGTAATTGTCTTCTCACAAAGTCTTTGTTAAAAGGCGAGGTTATGATGCCACGAATCAGGCATGGTATTTTAAGAGTGGGCTTTGCAATAGCTCATGACCCCCCTTTTTCATACTCCTCAGAATACATAGTCACACAGGTCTCAGAGGCTTTATTTGGCTGGAGACACTGTTGAAGTCAGTGGAATTTGGTGAGATGAGCCATCCACTGCTTTTATCTCTCTCAGAACATTTACCTTTTTTGGCCACTCATCCAACATTTCTGAGTAGGCTTTTTCTTTTTTTTTGATGCAACTTTAGATTTCTACAGACATACAAACAAGAATAATAGGCCTAAGAACTTGATATTTTATTTCCTTATTAAGGAATGGAATGATTTTCTTTCTTTCTTTCTTTTTTTCTTTGATAATCTTGTGAGTTCTAAATCCATATTTGGGATTTCCCCTACACAGTCAGACATTGTTGAGTATTTTGGATGGTTATTAGAAAACTAAGGCTAGGAGAAGTTTTGCTCAGAGAGAGGTAGTCAAATAACCTTTGAGGAAGAATGTGGAAACTATATAAATGTTCTGTTCTTAGAATTTTACATACTGAAATTGTGATGTTCATTCATTGGTCATTCTCCAAATGTTTGAGTATCTTGTCTGGGTCTGCAGTGATATACTACTTATGGTAGAGGGTTCAGTCTCCTTTGTGTTGAATTTTATAACACTATCCTTGGGAACCTAGAGAGTTATAGAGGAGAGGAAAACATGATCCCTCTCTTCAAGCGGCTTACAATTTGATAGTTGCAAAGTAACTCTTATAAAAGTAGCATATATTAAGTGAGATAACAGAAGTACAGAATGCTTTAGGAGTCAAGAGGAAAGAGATCAATACTTGCAGGGAAAATCAGGGAAAGCTTCCTAGAAAATATTTGTACCAGACACCTGTCTGAAAAATCCTGGGCATCTTTCAAGACCCAATATAAATATTTTTTTAGGAATCCTTCCCTGATTATCCCTGCAGTGCACTTGCCATATCCTAAAAATGCTGTTTCCTAATGATGCCCTTTCCCACCCCTGCCACAACTCTTTAAACAGAGGAGGATGAAGAGTGAAGATGTAGGACTCAAAGATGCTCAAGTTGATAAGTTAGGTAATTTAGGAAAATTGTGGAGCCAGAACAGAGAGGAGTCAAGAGGAGAGGCGAAAAAGCTTTCTTGTTGACTTGATGAATCTCTTGGATGTTGAAGCTGAAGTGCAAGCAAGGTATCAAAATGGCTTCATCCATCAGGCCAGTGACAATGTGGAGTGGTGTTTCATGGGGTAGATTTGGTTTGCAGTTGACCCTGCACAAGCTGAAGCTATTGACATGGTGGAAGAAATGGCCCAGCAAGTTCTTGTAACTCTAACTTTCTGTTACATAACTTAAGCTATTCCTAGTTTTCTTGGTTAATATCTAGGTTGTTATTAATGATCTGATACTATGTTAGTAGGGTGGAGATAATTTCTGTGATTTCTACCTTGGATTAACAGAGGGATTTGTATACAGTGATGCTGTTAGAGCTGCATAAATTCAGAAACAGATAGTTTGATATTTGTTCTTGTGAAACAGCAGGCATTCTCTTCCCCAGGTCTAGGGGGAGAAACCTTGAGGAAAAAGAAGGGCCTGATAGTTGCTAGAAACCAAAGCTGAAAAGGACAAAAATAGAATGAGATTCTTTTAAATAGCCTTCTCTCTTTGTAGGTTTGGGAAACTGTCTTATTAGCTTTTTCTAATTCCTCCATCCTTTTTTTTTTTCCTTTAATTCAAGACCATGAATAGGAAAAGCTGTCATTTGCATTTTGTTTTCATCAACCCTTTCATTAGCACATTCTGCTGTAGGTGTTCCCTAATTTGCTGACTGAAGTTTATTGGGTCTTATATGCATGTTTGGTTGTGCATAGATTTATTACAATTATAGTTCTTGAATTTTGATGTTTTTATTTATTGCTAATACAGTTCTGGGTGTGAAGAGTATTTCAAATTTCAAGGATTCTCTAGTTTTTTAGAATATGATTGAAAAATGTCAGATTTTTAGATAAGTAGCAGGAATTTCTTTTTAGCTCTGTTCAGTCAGTGTGACCTTTCTTTTGGGTCTACCCTATGACATACCTGTGCCTTTGGCTTTTCTACCTTGATTTTTGTGTTTTTGAAGTATTGAGCCATTTATAGATAAAGCACATACCCCAATTAAAATATTTCATCCATTTTCACAACTTAATTGTACCCATGGGGAAATGTTTTGATCTTTTAGTTTAAGACTACAAACAAACAAACAGTAAACCCACTTTGCCTTCTTCAAGAAGGAAAGGGAAGTGTGAAGCTCAGAGTTTTAATCATCTTGGAAGAAGTTGACGTTACTACAGATTCTATGGATAGTAAAAGAATAATAAGAAAATATTGTGAACAACTTTGTTAATTAGGCAACTTAGTTGAAATGGACATATTGACAAAAACTAAGTCACTCAGAAGGAAATAAGTAACTGGAATAGCTGTTTGTCTATTAAAGAAATTTAAATGTACAGCTAAAAACCTTCCTACAAAAAAAATCAGGCCTACATGACTTTACTGGTGAATTCTATGTATTTAAAGAAGAAGTGACATGGATTCTACAAATTTCTAGAAAAGTTGGAGCTTAAGGGAATATTCCCAGTTCTTTGTATAAGGCCCTAATACCAAAGTAGAAAAAGATATTATACAAATATAAAAAAGAAAAAGAAAACTATGTAGCAATATGTAGCTTTCCTTCATGAAACACAGATAAAAAATTCTTAAAATTTCAGCAAATTGAACCCAACAATCCATAAGAAGAACAGTATGTAATAATCAGGTAAGACTTGTCCCAGGAATGCAAGGCTAGTTTAACATTCAAAAATGAATTAAATGTAATTTACCATATTAACAAACTAAAATGGAAAATCTGTGATTATTTCAATAGAGGCAGAAGGAGAATTTTATAAAATCCAACATCCATTCCTAGCACTCTCAGCAAACCAGGAATAGAAGTGAACTTTCTCAAACTGATAAAGGACTTCTGTAAAGAGCTAACATAATACTTAATGATAAAAGACTAAATGCTTTCTCCCAGTATCAGAAACAAGTCAGAAGTATCCATTCTCGTAACTCCCCTTTACTGTTGTACTGGAAGTTCTAGCCAGTGCAATAAGGCAAGGAAGAGAAATAACAGACATTCAGATTGGAAAGGAAGAAGTAAAACTTTGTATCCTCATACAACATCATCATCTGTATAGAAAATCCTATGGAAAAAAAAGCTGCTAAAACTAGTAAATTAGTTTAGCAAGGGTGCAGGATACAAGATCATTGTGCAAAAATCAATTGTATTTATAAAATCTTCAAAAAATTGGCAATAAAACTAAAAATAATACTCTTACAATAGCATCAAAAAATTTGAAATACTTAGGGGAAAAATCTGACAAAATGTGAAAGACACTGAAAACTACAAAACAACACTGAGAGAAATTAAAGACCTAAGTAGATGTGGAGATATACTGTGTTTATGGGTCAGAAGATTCAATATTGTTAAGATGCTCTCAAATTGATCACTATAGGTTCAATATGTCAGTAGATTTATTGACTATAACTCATCAGTAAATTCAACACAATCCCAATTAAAATTCCAGCAGACATTTTTTAAGAAATTCTAAAATTCATATAGAAATGTAAAGAAGTTAGATTAATCAAAAAAGCTTTGAAAAGGAACAAAATTAGATACCTAACACCACCTGTTATTGGTATAAAAGTTGACAGGTAAAATGGAATAGAAGAAAAAGTCTAGATGTAGATCCACATAGTTATGGACAAGTTATTTTCAACAGAGGTGCAAAGGCAATTAAGAAGAGAAAGGGAAGTGTTTTCAACAAATGATGCTGGAACAAATGGATATCCAAATGCAAAAAAAACACAGCTTCATACCTTGTATGATAATTAAGAATTAACTCAAAGGATCATTGATCTAAGTGTAAAACCTAAAATTCGAAAACTTCTAGAAGAAAACCTTTGTGGCCTTGGCTTAGGCAAAGGTTTTTTAGATACAGCACCAAAACCATGATTCATTAAAAAAAAAAGGTAGATTAGACTTCATCAAATATGAAAACGTTGGCTCCTCTTAAAGACACAGTTAAAACAAAAAGTGAGCCACAAACTGGGGGAAATAATTACAAATCATATATCTGATAACTTGCATTCAGAATATATAAAGACTGCTTATAATTCAGTAATTAAAAAAACAGAAATCCAGGAGTCAAAGGGCAAAAATTTCAACAGGTAGTTCACCAAAGAGGATATATGAATGGTAAATAAGCATCTGAAAAAGTACACATTATCAGTAATCATTAGGGAAATGCAAATTAAAACCCAAATGAGATACTAGACTGGCTCAGATTAAAAAGACCAGCCATACCAAGTGTTGATGAAGGTATGAAGGAACTGTAACTCTTACACTGTTATTCTGCTGGTGAGAATGTAAAGTGGTATAACCACACTGGAAAACAGCTTGGCAGTTCCCAAATTGGCAATTTCTCAAAATGTTTAACATGCACCTACCATGTTATGATTCAGCCATTCCATAACTAGATATTTACCTAAGAAAAATTAAAGTATATATCCATACAAAGACTTACACATGAATGTTCACAACAGTTTCATTTGTAATATCAAAAACTGGAAGCAAGTCTAATGTCCATAAAGAGAGAAATGGAGAAATAGTGATGCATCTGTGCAATAGAATAGTACTCAGCAAGAAAAAGAATGAACTATTGATACATGCAACAACATGGATGAATCTCAAAATAATTATGTTGAATGTGTTAAAAGACAAACTGAGGTACATTAAATTCTTGCAAAGTTTGACTAAACATAGATTCCAGTTGGCAGTGCCAAACCCACAGTGATTAGGAGTACTTCACCCATAGGAGCCAGAGGCAAGGTTTTTATAGAGGAGATACAGAAGCAAAGCAAGGAAATCATTTGATTGGCTATAGCTTAAGCAGCTGCATTATTTGGGAAAGTTTGGTTGGCTGTTTTTAATCGATTCTTCTTAACCTTGAGGCATTTATAGGAATGAACTCTGACTTAAGTTTTGTTTTGCTTACATAGGCTACCCATTAGCTTGTAAGCTCTAATAAAGGGAAAGAGTTCAACATTATTTTGCAGGTAGGAAACTAAAAGGCAGTAGAAAAGAGATTGTCATAAAAGTTCCAGTTGAAAACTAACTTCCTTTACTTACAAATATCTCAATCTGCTGTTTTGAAGAGCCCCTTTTTGCTTCAGAGACTAGTTGCCCAGCATGGACACTGCAAAATCTGGTGCTTAAAACCTCCACTCCAGGACTGCAGTCTCCTCATAGTTGCTCATCTTTACCCCTCCAATACACCTGGGACATCCCTACATCATCTTCCCTCACATATTACCCTTGTGAGAGTTCCACAGCATTTATTAACACTCATTAAATATTAGGCACCAAGATTTGTTAAATATGGATATGGAAAAGATATGATGTGTGCACTTGAAGAACTTACAGGCCAGAGTTCCGGGAAGATGGCGGTGTGAGAAGGGCAGGGGAAATCTCCCAAAACGATATAAATCTATGAAAATACAGCAAATGCAACTACTACTAAAAGAGAGACCAGAATTTACAGCACAGCGCACAGCCTGCATCTGCACCTGAGAGGACTCGGCACCCCGCGAGGCGGGTAAGATACGGAGCTGCGTCCTGGAGGGGCCCAAGCAATCCCCCACCGCAGCGCACTGGCGGGAGGAGAGGATTCAGAGCCAGGAGGGAGTGGAAGAACAGGACCGCGAAATAACCAGCCCCGGTGATCTGCGCCAGGAGCACTGACATACATTACGCAGTGCATCGGATATTGGAGAGGCAGAAGGTGCAGGTTTTGAGCGGGGAACGCGCCCAGGTCCGTGCAACCGGCACCCCAGGAAAAGAGAAAAGCATGCGCTGTTTTTAGCAGTCTTGGAGAGGCAGAGGGCCCAGCGAGGGAACACGATCGCCCCGGCACACTCAGCCCAGCGGGCTTGGAGTCCTGAGGAATTTCGGACCCCTTGGCTGGCGACTGGGAAAAGGTAGCCACACTGAAACTTTACACAGAGAACAACAGCCTCCCATTCATTCCCGCCCCGGCTAGAGCTACAAAGAGCGGCGCAGCTGTGGCTGCGGAATAGTGGAGCAACAGCGCCACCTACAGCATTCTTACAGAATCCACTCTGGGTGGGCATGTTTTTTTTCCCCCTTTCTTTTCTTTCTCTTTTCTTTCTCTTCCTTTTTTTTTTGTTTCTTTTTTCTTTTTTTTTTTTTAAGTCTTAAAGAGCCCAGCTGACATACGTGGCACCTACCAGTGACCACTTCTATCGCCATGAAAAGACAGAGGAATATGGTACAGACCAAGCTCACCCAGACCCAAACAACACCTGAGAGGGAACCTGAAGGGATGGAAATGCACAATCTTCCTGAAAAAGAATTCAGAATAAAAGTCATAACCATGCTGATGGACCTACAGAGAAATATGCAAGAGCTGAGGGAGGAAGTGAGGGAACTCAGGAAAGACAATGCAGAAATCAGACAAGCCATCAACGGGCTTAGCAGCAGACTGGATGAGAGGCAAGAGACTGTTAATGGAATAGAAATCAGAGAACAGGAATACAGAGCAGCTGAGGCAGAGAAAGATAAAAGGGTCTCTAGGAATGAAAGAATATTAAGAGAACTGTGTGACCAATCCAAATGGAGCAATATTCGCATTATAGGAGTACCAGAGGAAGAAGAGAGAGAAAAAGGATAAAAAGTGTCTTTGAAGAAATAATTGCTGAAAACTTCCCCAGGCTGGGGAAGGAAATAGTCTCTCAGACCATGGAAGCCTACAGATCTCCCAACCCAAGGGACCCAAGGAAGACAACACCAAGACACATAATAATTAAAATGGCAAAGATCAAAGATAAGGACAGACTATTAAAGGCAGATAGAGAAAGAAAAAAGATCACCTACAAAGGAAAACCCATCAGACTATCATCAGACTTCTCAACAGAAACCTTACAGGCCAGAAGAGAATGGCATGATATATTTAACGTAATGAAACAGAAGGGCCTCGAATCAAGAATGTTGTATCCAGCACAATTATCATTTAAATGTGATGGAGGGATTAAACAATTTCCAGACAAGCAAAAGCTGAGAGACTTTGCCTCCCATAAACCACCTCTACAGGACATCTTAGAGGAACTGCTCTAGAGGGAAGCGCTCCTACGGCTAAAAAGTTGTCACCAGAGAAAATAAAATCATAGCAAAGAAAGCAGACCATCCAAATACTAACTAAAGGCAAAGAATAAAACACCTAGTATATAAAGAATGGAGGAGGAAGAATAAGAAGGGAGAGAAATAAAGAAACATCAGACTGTGTTTACAATAACTTAACAAGAAAGTTAAGTTAGATTGTTAGAGGGTAAAGAAGCAACCATTGAACCTTTGGTAATCACGAATCTAAAGCCAGCAATGGCAATAAGTACATATCTATCGATAATCACCCTAAATGTAAATGGACTGAATGCACCAATCAAAAGACACAGAGTAAGAGAATGGATAAAAAAACAAGACACACCTATATGCTGCCTACAAGAAACTCACCTCAAAACCAAAGATATACACAGACTAAAAGTGAAGGGATGGAAAAAGATATTTAATGCAAACAACAAGGAGAAAAAAGCAGGTGTTGCAGTGCTTGTATCAGACAAAATAGACTTCAAAACAAGGAAAGTAGCAAGAGATAAAGAAGGACATTACATAATGATAAATGGGTTCAATCCAACAAGAGGATCTAACCATTATAAATATATAGGCACCCAACATGGGAGTGCCGGCATATGTGAAACAAATACTAACAGAATTAAAGGAGGAAATAGACAGCAATGCATTCATTTTAGGAGACTTCAACACACCACTCACTCCAAAGGACAGATCAACCTGACAGAAAGCAAGTAAAGACACAGAGGCACTGAACAACACACTACAACAGATGGACTTAATAGACATCTACAGAACTTTACACCCAAAAGCAACAGGATACACATTCTTCTCAAGTGCACATGTAACATTTTCCAGAATAGACCACATACTAGGCCACAAAAAGAACCTCAATAAAGTCAAAAATATCGAAATTCTACCAACCAACTTCTCAGATCATAAAGGTATAAAACTAGAATTAAATTTTAGAAAGAAAACAAAAAGGCTCACAAATACATGGAGACTTAACAACATTCTCCTAATTAATCAATGGGTTAACGACCAAATCAAAACAGAAATCAAAGAATATATGGAGACAAATGGCAACAACAACAAAAATGCCACAACTTCTGTGGGACACAGCAAAGGCAGTTTGAAGAGGAAAGTATATTGCAATCCAGGCCTATCTAAAGAAAGAAGAACATTCCCAAATGAATAGTCTAAAGACACAATTACTGAAATTGGAAAAAGAAGAACAAATGAGGCCCAAAGTCACCAGAAGGAGGGACATAATAAAGATCAGAGAAGAAAGAAATAAAATTGAGAAGAATAAAACAATAGAAAAAAATCAATGAATCCAAAAGCTGGTTCTTTGAAAAAATAAACAAAATAGATAAACCCCTAGCCAGACTCATTAAGAGAAAAAGCAAATCTACACAAATAAACAGAATCAGAAATGAGAAAGGAAAAATTACGACGGACCCCATAGAAATACAAAGAATTATAAGAAAATATTATGAGAATCTATATGCTAACAAGCTGGAAAACCTAGAAGAAATGGACAACTTCTTAGAAAAATACAGCCTTCCAAAACTGACTGAACAAGAAACAGAAAAACTAAACAGACCAATCACCAGCAATGAAATTGAATCAGTAATCAAAAAACTACCCAGGAACTAAACCCCCAGACCAGATGGAATCACCTCTGAATTCTACCAGACATATAGAGAAGAAATAACACCCATTCTCCTTAAAGTTTTCCAAAAAATAGAAGAGGAGGGAATACTTCCTAACTCATTCTATGAAGCCAGCATCACTCTAATACCAAAACCTGGCAAAGACCTCACCAAAAAAGAAAACTACAGGCCAATATCTCTGATGAATGTAGATGCAAAAATAAAAACAAAATATTAGGAAGCCGAATTCAAGAATACATCAAGAGTATCATACACCATGATCAATTGGGATTCATCCCAGGGATGCAAGGATGGTACAACATTCGAAAATCCATCAACATCACCCACCACATCAACAAAAAGAAGAACAAAAACCACGTGATCATCTCCATAGATGCTGAAAAAGCATTTGACAAAATACAGCATCCATTCATGATTAAAACTCTCAATAAAATGGGTATAGAGCGCAAGTACCTCATCATCATAAAGGCTATATATGACAAACCCACAGCTAACATCATACTTAATAGCGAGAAGCTGAAAGCTTTTCATCTAAGATCGGGAACAAGACAGGGGTGCCCACTCTCTCCACTGTTATTCAACATAGTACTGGAGGTCCTAGTCAGGGCAATCAGACAAAACAAAGAAATACAAGGCATCCAGATTGGTAAAGAAGAAGTCAAATTGTCACTATTTGCAGATGACATGATACTGTACATAAAAAACCCTAAAGACTCCGCTCCAAAACTACTAAAACTAATATCTGAATTCAGCAAAGTTGCAGGATACAAAATTAACACACAGAAATGTGTTGCTTTCCTATACACTAAAGATGAACTAACAGAAAGAGAAATCAGAAAAACAATTCAATTCACAATTGCATCAAAAAGAATAAAACACCCTGGAATAAACTCTGAAAACTAGAAGGCACTCCTAAGAGAAATTAAAGAGGACAGTAACAAATGGAAATTCATCCCATGCTCTTGGCTAGGTAGAATAAATATTGTCAAAATGGCTATACTACCTAAAGCAATCTACAGATTCAATGCAATCCCTATCAAAATACCAACAGCTTTCTTCAATGAACTGGAGCAAATAATTCTAAAAGTCATATGGAACCACAAAATACCCCGAATAGCCAAAGCAATCCTGCAAAGGAGGAATAAAACAGGGGGAATTATGCTCCCTGACTTCAAGCTCTACTACAAAGCCACAGTAATCAAGACAATTTGGTATTGGCACAAAAACAGACCCACAGACCAGTGGAACAGAATAGAATATCCAAACATTAACTCAAACATATACAGTCAATTAATATTTGATAAAGGAGCCCTGGATATACAATGGGGAGAGGACAGCCTCTTCAGCAGCTGGTGTTGGAAAAACTGGACAGCTACATGTAAGAGAATGAAACTGGACTACTGTCTAACCCCATACACAAA
>JAQQAC010007890.1:29969233-30005075 GCA_029783875.1 Phataginus tricuspis
ATGCACCCCTATGTTTATTGCAGCACTATTTACAATAGCCAAGAAATGGAAGCAACCTAAGTGCCCATCAGTAGATGAATGGATTAAGAAGATGTGGTACATATACACAATGGAATATTACGCAGCAATAAGAAAGAAACAAATCCTACCATTTGCAACAACATGGATGGAGCTAGAGGGTATTATGCTCAGTGAAATAAGCCAGGCCGAAAAAGACAAGTACCAAATGATCTCACTCATATGTGGAGTATAAGAACAAAGAAAAAAATAATAATAATAAATAAATAAATGAAGGAACAAAACAGCAGCAGACTCACAGAACCCACGAATGGACTAACAGTTACCAAAGGGAAAGGGACTGGGGAGATGGATGGGAAGGGAGGGATAAGAGGGTAAAAGGGGCATTACGATTGGCATATATAGGGTGGGGGGGCACGGGGGGTACTGTACAGCTCAGAGAAGACAAGTAGCGATTCTCATCTCACTACGCTGATGGACAGTGACTGTGGTGGGGTTGGTGGGGGGGACCTGGTGATGGGGGGAGTTCAATCATCACGGTATTGCTTATGTAATTGTAGGTTAATGATACTAAAATAAAATAAATTATTAAAAAAAAAAAAAAAGAGAATGAAACTGGACTACTGTCTAACCCCATACACAAAAGTCAACTCAAAATGGATCAAAGACCTGAATGTAAGTCATGAAACCATAAAACTCTTAGAAAAAAACATATGCAAAAATCTCTTGGACATAAACATGAACGACTTCTTCATGAACATATCTCCCTGGCCATGGGAAACAAAAACAAAAATGAACAAGTGGGACTATATCAAGCTGAAAAGCTTCTGTGCAGCAAAGGACACCATCAGTAGAACAAAAAGAGATCCTACAATATGGGAGAATATATTCATAAATGACATCTGATAAGGGGTTGACATCCAAAATATATAAAGAACTCACACACCTCAACAAACATAAAGTAAATAATCCAATTAAGAAATGGGCAGAGGACATGAATAGACACTTCTCCAAAAAATAACTCAGATGGCCAACAAGCACATGAAAAGATGCTCCACATCACTAATCATCAGAGAAATACAGATTAAAACCACAATGAGATATCACCTCACACCAGTGAGGATGGCCAACATCCAAAACACAAACAACAACAAATGTTGGCGAGGATGTGGAGAAAAGGGAACCCTCCTACACTGCTGGTGGGAATGCAAATTAGTTCAACCATTGTGGAAAGCAGTATGGAGGTTCCTCAAAAAACTCAAAAATAGAAATACCATTTGACCCTGGAATTCCCCTCGTAGGAATTTACCCTAAGAATGCAGCAGCCCAGTTTGAAAAAGACAGATGCACCCCTATGTTTATCACAGCAGTATTTACAATAGCCAAGAAATGGAAGCAACCTAAGTGTCCATCAGTAGATGAATGGATAAAGAAGATGTGGTACATATACACAATGGAATATTATTCAGCCATAAGAAGAAAACAAATCCTACCATTTGCAACAACATGGATGGATCTAGAGAGTATTATGCCCAGCGAAATAAGCCAAGCCGAAAAAGACAAGTACCAAATGAGTTCACTCATTTGTGGAGTATAAGAACAAAGACAAAAACTGGAGGAACAAAACAGCAGCAGACTCATAGAACCCAAGAACGGACTAATAGTTACCAAAGGGAAAGGGACTGGGAAGGATGGGTGGGAAGGGAGGGACAAGGGGGAAAAAGGGGCATTACCATTAGCAGATGTAATGTTTAGGGGGGCACAGGGAGGGCTGTACAACTCAGAGAAGACAAGTAGTGACTCTATAGCATCTCACTACGCTGATGAACAGTGACTGTAATGGGGTTGGTGGGGGGGACCTGATGAAGGGGGTAGTTTTATTCACCATAATATTGCACATGTATTTGTAGATTAATGATACCTAAATAAACTAGTAAAAAACAAAAAAAAAAGAACTTACAGGCCAGTTTGGGTAGAGGAACATGTACATTGATATGCCAGTAAAATGTTCAAGTCGTTAAAGGCTATATACTGAACTTCCCTCTTTTCTCTACCTGTACTCTACTTTCTCACACATGTATATGCTTCTAGCTCTCAAATTTCTCTCTCTGATCCAGGCCTCTCTGTTGTAATCTATCTATTGATTTGAAATCTCTATTTGGGTATCTCTTAGACATCTCAGTTTTAACATGTCCCAAATGGAACTCTTGATTTTCACTCCTTCAATCATTTCTTCTCCATCCCACCAAATGACAGTGTTATCCACCCCATTTTCTTGGTCCCCAAGCCTCAAAGTCATATTTGATTCTTCCATTTAAAAAAAATTTTCCACATATCAGGCCATTGGAGAGTCTTATAGGTTTTAGCTCCAACATACCCTTTGAATCTATTCACTGTAATCATTCTGCGGTGCCACCACTCCAGTTACTACCAACATCATTTCTTGCCTGGATTGTAGTGGCCTCCTAACTGTCTCCTTGCTTGCACCTCCAATTAATCCTTCATCGTGGTGGCCAGAGATGTCTTAAAGAAGATTGAATTATTTTCTTTGCTTAAAACCCTTCAGTGGTATCTTCTAACTCCTCTGAGGCTCGTAAGACTTTATGTGATTCGGTCCCAGCCTCTACTGCCTCATTCTGCCTCCCTCACTGAGCTCCAGCCATGGTAGTCTACGTTCTTTTCCTTGAACTTGCCAACCTCTTTCCCACCAAAGGGTGTTTGCCTTGCTCTTCTCTCTCCCTGTCAGTTCTTTTCTTTGCCTTGTTATCATTTGCATCTCAGTTCAAATACCAGCTTCTCAGAGACTCTTTCCTGATAACCCTATCTTTATCATTTCACTGTATTTACTTCCTTCAAAGTGATTATTATAACCCCATGCTGGCTAATTTAGTGAAAGAATATGACAAACTAGTCAGGGGAATATTTGAGAAGATAGGTAAAAAAAGACTACAAAGGGGAGAAAAATATTTGGTAGTCACATATATGGAACAAGACTTGTATCCAGAGTATATAAAGAACTCTTAAAACTCAACAAGAAGAAAACAGACAATTCAATTTTTTTAAAAAGGCAAAATATTTAAACATGCACCTGTTAAAGAAGATTACCCGATGGCAAATAAGCACATGAAAAGATGTTCAAGCATCATTAGTCATTAACAAAATTTAAATTAAAGCCATGAAATAACAAAAGCCACAATAAGATAACCATTACACACCTATTAGAATCGCTTTAAAAAAACAACAACCAAAGAACTGGCAATACCACGTCCTGGCAAGGACCGGGAGCATATTGAATTCTCATTCATTGCTGGCAGGAATGCGAAATGGTGCAGCCATTTTGGAAAACAGTTGAGCGGTTCCTTATAAAGTTAAACATACACCTATCATATGACCCAGCCATTCCACACAAAAACCTGAATAAGAGTGTTTATAGCAACATTATTAATATTTTACAAAAACTGAATATAACCTAATTGCCACTTCAGTTGGTGAATGAGTAAACAGATTGTGGTATATCCATATTATGGGCTGCGACTTGGCAGTAAAAAAAAGAACAGGTTTACTGATAGACACCACCCTCATGGGTGACTCTCCTGTGTATTATATTAAGTGAAAAAAAGCAAGATTACAAAGGCTACATACTGTAGGATTCCATTCGTGTCCTCCTGTAAAACGCAGAAGTATAGCAATGGAAAACAGATCAGTGATTGCCAGGGTTAGAGGCTGGGGAAGGGTTTCACTGCAAAGAGACAGCAGAAGGGCATCCTCTGGGGTGTGAAATTGTTCTGTGATAATTGCGGTGGCAGCTTTTTAAATTCATAGAACAGTACACCAAAAAAAAGAAGTGAATTTAACCATTAATTGAAAAGTAAACATGAAACAAAAACAAAAAGATCATGGGCATTGCTTTGCATAAGGCTCGATTTGGGTTTTGGTTTCATCATGCTGCTTGTACTGCCAGGCCAACAAAATTCAGTTTTTACCTTCTTTCCAGAATAAAGGTATCTGGTTGCAGTAAGTGTTGGTTTCCCTCATGCAGCCCACATGACAATGATGTTATTTAAGCCAATAATACTGTATGATTCCTCTCATTTTTTATTAGCTTCTGTTAAATGAATGAGATTTTTATTTCTTTTCATGACCTTGCATTGTTATTTCCAGTATTTAATTTTATAGTAATAGTGCTTTTAAAAACTGTGTGTGGAAAAATGTTTTTTAAACTTGCATTTTCCTAAGAGTGGGGTTTTGATTTTCAGTGCTTTATAACTAAACATTTCATATGTGAACTTTCAGCTGTTTAACCTCAAAAATAGTTAGACTAAGAAGGTACATAAAACAGTGTTTCCCTCAGTTTTTAATACTTTGTGCTCATCTCTAATAAAACATCTGTGTCTACCAGAGGATATGAACATTGAGTTAACATTTATCAGACAGTGTTTTGTATGTTAACTTCATTATATTTTGTCACAATCCATTGTGCAAATGTTAGGTTAATTACTTGAAACCCAGACCTACTTGCTTGAAGAATTTCCATTTTGAAGTACATCAGAGTCATTATTCACTGCACCTTTTGAAAACTTCCCAGCATTTATTTTTCTATTATCTTCCTCAACAAAAGGAAACCACTTTTTGTCCTGCTGATTGTGACCTGGTGGTGTGTGTAACTCTGTTTCTTCAATCTGTAGAATACATGGTTGGATTTGGAATGCATCCTCAACATTCCTGCACCATTTGAAACATACCCCATATTCTGATGTCTTTGCTTTCCAAAAAGCAACTTGATTTATTTATGTAACAGCTATTGCAGTTGTAGCATTTTAATTCCCTCTATCATCTTCTCTCTCCATTTGGGAGATAGGCAATATGCAGGGGGACATTTGACATTCCAGTGGATATCATAAGAGAATTTTGAAGAGCTCAGTTGGGAACATTCTTCATACAGAATCTGTCCAGTTATCAGGCTGTCCTCAGTGACAGTGTGGTACTGTAGCTACATCCTTGGCTACATATCACATTTCTTTTAAAACTTGTCATTTAAAAACTATAAAACCAAATATTTAAAAGCACTCTGGATGTTTACTTTGCTGAGCGTCAGTGTTGATTTTGTTGTTTTATGGAATGCAGTAGAGGAGTCCATTGTTAATCATGTCCTAACCCTATAAAATATGTAACAAGCTGTTGAACAGAATGATGACAGCAGAGAACAGAGTTTCATTTGAATTCATGCAAATGTAAAGATTTCCCAGAAAGCCATTTTTAAAGTATGAGCCACATTTTGAAAATAAAACAAAGAATAACTCCTTGGAGTAGAAATCTGTAATGAAACCCATAATAGCTGAAAGAGTACGATAAATTCTGTGGGGAGAGCATTTCATTTTCTGTTCCTTTTCAAATTCTAATACTAAACTCTATTAGTAGTCAGTATAAAATAATGAGACATGAAGCCCTGATGGTGTAAAACTATTACTAATCTGTTACTTTGCATAAATTTTCACTCAAACGATTGTCTGTGGTTTTCTTATGAAGGACCTGTTATACGCTTTCCAGCTAAACAGATGAGACCTATTAACCATCTCCTTTGAATGAATGGTGGTGGAATTTGCAGGCATTGCACTTTTTACAAGTTGTGAAAAGAAAGGGATTGCATGCAAGGAACACAAGGGTATTTATTTACTCCAATCAGAGATCAGTGTTTTTAGATGCATATAAAGTCCTTCTCTTTAATTTTAGTGTCACATTAAGGAAAAACAGAAAGGCATTTCTACTCTTATTTTAAAGATATATTCTAAAATGGTCCCCTTCCTACATCTAGGTTGCGTTGTTGTTTTATTTTTAATAATTATAACAAGCAATTTATCATTTTCTCCCCTACAAACTCTGATCTTGCCCTTGTCTTTCCTATTTCAATTCATATTGTCTCTTGGTCACACAGACTTATAATTTAAGTCAGCTTTCTTTTCTTTTCCTTTATGTATGTAAGCAGTTGCCAAGTTCTTTTAACTCATCTTTCATAATTTCTCTCATATCCGTCTCTTTTTTCCATTCCCATTGCCAGCATCCTAGTGCAGACCATTATGGACTCATGCCTAAATTATTACATCTTTAATTGGTTTCCCAACCTCCAATTAATTCTCTTCCGACCTATCCTGCATGTTACCACTAGATTTATCTTACTAAAACATGGCTTTTCTTACACTTAACTAACTTGAAAGTTTGGAAGCAATTGCAAAAATAATTGAAGCTGTTAGAGTTATTAAGAGATGGCATAGTGTAGTGGTATATTGGTGGGACCAAATAGATATGGGTTGGAATCTGAGGTTAATCCCTTAGTAGTGGTATGATCTTAGGACTGAGTTACTTGACCTTTTCAGGCCTCAAGTTCTTCAACTAAAAATAGTGAGAATAATGCATGGTTATGTAAAGCATCATAGTATAGTGAGCTTGACTAATGATAGGTATTACTAGTAGAAGTATTGTTGCTATTATTATCTTTAGGACAAAATGGAGAAAGAGAACAAATTAGAGGATGAAACGAGCAGTGAGGCTCCCAAGTAGAAAGCATAAGAGAAAAGGGCCCTTCTACATTGATAGATGCTTCTGTAAGAATGAAGGTTTTAAAAAATTTGTGTTTCTTATAATGCTTTACAATTTTTGGCTATCTAAGTCTCCTCTCCTTAAATAGACTACAGTATATAGTTTTTCAAATATATGAACTAAGTCTTCTTTGCAAACCCAAGGATCAAAGGCTATTGGTTTTGGTGATTTGAAACTTAATGCTGACTTTCCACATTGCAGTTATATATACAGCAGTGGGTGTCAGATGGGAAGGGGGATATAAGAGA
This sequence comes from Phataginus tricuspis, assembly GCA_029783875.1. Classification (NCBI taxonomy): domain Eukaryota; kingdom Metazoa; phylum Chordata; class Mammalia; order Pholidota; family Manidae; genus Phataginus; species Phataginus tricuspis. The sequence goes on from JAQQAC010007890.1 coordinate 29,976,094, forward strand.
AATTACTACAGAGGAATCAAGAGAACTTTGCAACAAATGCCAGGAGTAAATTGGGGCAAGGGAGTGGAAACAGAGAGTGTAAACCTTGTATCCAATGAGTTTGGGTGAAAAGAGGGAATGGAGTAAGGCACTAGCTATAGTATTGCTGGCAACAGGGATATGGGAAGGCTTTCCCACCAGGCTGGGGTGACATGAAGTATTTAGAAGACAGAATGGAACTGGAGTTGATGTGTGGAAACAAGGACCTCCATGAGTTGGAGGGACTAGTGATACTGTTTTTCATGTGACAGTTGGGCTGTTCTTGGGCACTACTGTTGTCTCCATGTGTATTCACTGTCCTTGTACTACAGAAGAAATGGAGCCTGCTGCACTTCTGCCTCTCTTCTGCAACTCTGGGTCATTACAATCTTTAGGGAATCTCAAAATGTTTGCATTTACAAACATGTTTGAAGTACATATTTAAGGCTAGTGGCCGTTGTAAGAAGTAATGGCAGACTTTAGATGAGATGGCTCTTTGTAAAAATGCCTTATTACCTAAAAACCCAGGAAGAAAATGGCTGTTACTCATCAGTTGGTGTGATTCAAGGTTTATCAGACCTTGCGGTCTATTTAAGCACAATGCTAGCTACACAATGACTAGAGATGAGCACCTGCCTTCACAGAGCTTACTCTTAAGTAGGCACAAAATATCTACAATATAAGACATTTTTTCATTCAGCAAATATTTGTTGTATTTATGTTTATAACACAGTGTTTGCCAACTTTTGTGCCAAATAATGAGGATAAAATGGGGGGAATGAGACACAGACCTTTCCCCCAGAGTATTTATAGTAGTATACAGATTTGTATTATTAACTCCATTTTATAGTAGCAGGTTCCACTGGTGTCATACAAAGCAGCGGTATAGTTTAGAGTGATAAGGGGGTCACATATGGTTGGAAAATCAGAAAATAAATCACTTATCATTCATTTAAGCTTGATCTTGAAGGGGTGGATAAGCTTTCAGTGACAAAGAGGAGTTAGTGAAACTTGAATGAGGGTGTTTTCTGACAGAAGCAATAACAAAAATGATCAAAGCAAGGCAGCTGTTTGGACGGGCCACGTAATGTTAGAAGGTAAGTGATAGATGAAGCTTCAGAGGTCACCTCGTGTACTTTACAGTCTTGAGTGTAAGTTAGGATCACCTTAAAAGCTTGTTAAAATGCAGATTCCCAGGCACTTCCCCTTCTGAGTCATGAAACCTAGAGACTGGTGCAGGAATTTGCAGTATTTTCTGAATTCCTATTGGTTTCTGTTTAATAAGCACATTGGGTAGTTTGAATTCAGTTTGTCCTTAAATTACACTTAGAGAAACACTGACCTGGGCCCACACATTCAATCAGTGCTTAAATCCCTTGCTAAGCATTGCCACTATGTGGGTCTCTACCCTTTGCATGAATTGGGACTCCATCTTTGAGGCAGCCTATTCTGTCTCTGAATAGTCTTGCTAAGAAAGTTTTTTCCTTTTATTAAGCTGAAATTTCTCCCTATGTGTTGATTTTAGCTCTCCAACTTTGAGGCCATAGAAAACAAGAATGGGCCTTTTCCCGTTTAAGAGCCCTTCAAGTATCTGAAGGCCTCTCTCTTCTGTAGGCTGAACACATCCGATCCTCACTGGTTTGGCTTTAAATCTTTTCCCCATCCTGTATGCTTGCCTCTGAATGCATTCCAGTTTTTCTGTGACCTTTGTAAAGTGTAGTACCCAGAACTAAACATTATGACTGCATGGTTTCTGAGTTGTGAGTGAATAGTACCCAGATGGGCTATGTGGTTTTATCAATTATTTCCTCATATGGTCCTCATAAATATTGTAATGGAAACATGGGGACAAAGGGTTGATTGGAATAACCTTTATTAAGAGATTATGTGCCATCGAGAAAAGAAAGGGACTGAAACTGCTTGGTAGTTGCCAGCCACTAAATTTTGGAATGCAGTAGAATGAGAGAGAATACCGTCCTTGCCCTTTTATTTCCTCCATTCTTAATTTTACTCTACATCTTGGCTTATAAAACTATTATCCCTTACCTCCTTCCCTGTATGTCTTTCTTCCCTACCCACACCTGACACCCTGCCCACCCTGCCCACCCCATTTTTTGTCTCCTGCTTTTCTCCTTTCCTTTCCTTCTGTGTTAAGAATTTTGCATACATCATGTTAGAGAGGTTATCTGAGCCTTCATCTCATCCCAAGTACTTTGGTGTAGGTCAAAATTTAATACAGTCCTGCAGAATTTGGATAGTGGAGGAGGGTCTGCAGCCAGGGGTCAGAGCAAAGTCAGCCATCTTGTCCCTCTTCTTCCTCCTGTGTGGCCCTTGACACACCCTGATTGCTAGAGGAAGTTCTTAGGCTTGGGCTCTGGTGTTAAGTTAACCAGAGCTGCAGCTGAACAAGGCGAATTTAAATCATAAATTGCCTTTTGGAGGGTTATGTAAATGCAGGTCTCTAGGTCTGTTTTAAAGCTATTGAACCAGGACTGAAGAATGTTCATGTACCTTCCTGCAGACTTCATTCTCCTATGGCTACACTTTTAACTCAGTCTTTGCATCTCACCAACTTCTTTTGAGTTTACTCTCAGAAAAGCTGAAATATCAGTTATTTCAAGATGAGGTGTTTTTTTCAACATGGTAAACTGTATTGTATGGCCTGTTAGTGAAGAGGCTGGTGGGTAGGGAAAAGGGGAGAAATACAGTGTTTTTCCTTTTTCTGAGGAAGCCCTATCATGATTGTTCTTATTTTGTAATATTAATTATTCAGAAAAGATGCCTGGTAATTAGCTCTTTTGTGCCAAAGTTCAGTATGAGTGGATGAAGTCTGTATTCTAACTTCCTTGAATTTTTCCACTTTCTTGCCCTTTAGCAAAATCTAAATTTGTTGATGACTGTTAGAGCTCTCGTTTCTTCTCCCACTGAAGTTTTTCTTCTAGAATAAGAATATAAGTGGGCTCTATATGAACCAATCATAGTTTCTGAATATTACTACCGTTTTAAGTTCTTTTTGACTTCACTAAATAATTTGCAACATCTTTTGTTTGTTGTTTGTTTTACCAGGTGTTTGAAAAGTCCCTTGAGTCTCTTCCTATCTTTCTGATCCCCAAATTGACAGCTGAATTGTCACAAACTGCTGTACAGAGTAACCCAAATTCTCTATCCCTAATTGGCGGGTCATATGTACTTCCATGAGAGTTAACAGTGCAGCAGCGTCTTTGTCAGTCTTCACCCTACTGTATGTAGCATTTTCTCTCAGTAGTAGTCAACTTTTACAGAACTTGATATATTTTCACTTACTTTTTAAAAAATAACTGCAGTTAAGTACTCTTGGCAAAACTCCAAGTAATGACAGTTCTTTTGATGAGTTGTAGAGTTGCCATTAATAAATAAGAAGAATATGGATTACATGAGAAAGAGTTATTGTCACTGTTTTGTTTTCTTTTTTGAGCCAATAATTTTTATAAGGATAACTCAGGCTTTCTAATTAGCCAGAAGCACAGTAATTTCACTTGCCCTGGTTTACTTTGTCTAGGTTTGTGTGCAGGATTTCACTTAGGACTTTGCATTATGTGTTGGAGAGATTGATCCCACTCTGCCTAGTTATTTACTGTATTGTTGTGAGCATTTACTTTGGAATCAAGTAGACTGGACTCAAGTTCAACTATATCACCTTGGGTCAGCTACTTTTCTAAGCCTCAATTTCCTTATCTATAAAATATGGCTAATACTTACTAGACCCTACATCATAGAGTCCAGGATTAAATGAAATCATAAATGTAGACATGTACTCAGTGCCTCGCATTGAGTTAGCACTTAGTAAATGGCAGATATCCATGGTGAACAATAGTATTCCATGAACAGAGTCTACTGGTGGACATAGACACTAAACAGATCCTTATTTTGTTTAATTTTGATTCCTATGCAACACGAGCAACACACAGGGTGCATTTAAAGAGGCTGCTCCTCTGTGGTCAGTCCCTTTTGGTGGTTTTATATTAACTGAATGTGTGTGTCTTCAGCAAGGGCAGGTACCTTTCTGCTAGAAAGGGAGCAAGCCTCCAGTTACTGAGCCATGTGGGTGAACACCTCACCACTCAGGAGTCTTTTTGCTTTGTGGTAATGTTTTACCCTTGGGATTAGTGAGAACTTTCCTTGGAGGGCTGGCAAAGCCTCTGTTGGGGAGAGGGGAGGAATTGTGTTACTGGCATTTACTATACTCTTTCAACTACCATGTAGATTGTGTGCTTCTATAATGGAGCTTTCCAATTGTTTTTCTCTTTAGCCGTGCTTGACATGATATTCCATATATAGGCTCTCAACAGATTTCATTAGCCAAGAGATAAGCAGAGTGTTTTGTTCCTCCTGACACGCCCATCTCACTAAATTACGTGGCAACAGTGTCAATACAAATGTCTTGTGGAATTGTAAATTCCATACATTCATTTCAAGATCTGCTGATGATATTTTTTATTTCAGTATATAGTCATTTAGACATTTTTCTTTTTCTGTTAAAGTGTCTGCATTCAATGAAGAAACTGTGATGGTACATATAACCCAAAAAGATGGTTTTAGAAAATGTCTCAAGAAAGTTTTTTTATAGATAAGTGGAGATAGAGCCTCCAATATTTTTTGAATGTATAATGCTTCAGAATAATCAAATCATAATGCTAGAAAGAATGACTTGGAGGAGGGCCTTGCTGGATCACACTAACATATCTTACTTGACATTCATACCTGCTTGTTTGGTTGGTCAGTGTCTTTCCTGGTAGACTTCCTTCAACCTCCTATTAGACTCTTCATCTTGTCTGCTGGTCAGAGGTGGAGGAAGTCAACAGAAAAGGAGTTAAGACCAAAGAATCCTATCTAGGTTTCTTCTCCTATGGATCATTTAAGAAAGATATTATTACATCATTCAGATCGGACAAGGTTATACTGTAGTAACAAACATGCCAAAATCTTAGTGGCATGTTTCTCACTCATGCAACAAATTTAATCAGGGTTGGCAGGGGGCTTTGCTCATTGTAGTCACTCAGAGACCCTCCCTGGCAGAGCTTCCACCTCAATACGTGCTTCCATGATCACAGAGGTGGGGAAATTCTAGAGGGTCTCACTCCAGCAGTTAAATATTCCAGTTTAGACATGACTCAGGTCACTTCTATTCACAACTCACATGGTTCCACTCAGCCACAGAGGAATAAGAAATTCAGTTTTCCATTTGTCCAGAAGGGAAGAGAACTGGATATAGACATTACTGGATAAAAGTAATGACTATAATGATGAATAAACTATAAATCTTCTTTTAATTAGTGAAAAGTTACCTTTTGTGTGCATGTGGGTCGAAAGATCAGTTTTCTAGAGCTATATTTGGCAAACCAGACTCTTTCCATAAAGCTATTTTAACATGTAAGTTGTGGCATACATGTAATATATACAATCTAGTAATAATAATAGTAGCTAACACCAGTGTAGTACTTACTCTGTATCAGGCACTGTTCTATGCATTTTACATATTTTAGTTCATTTAATCTCATGACAACCCTATGAAAAACATACTGTTTTTAATCCCCATTTTATAGGTGTGTAATCTGAAGCACAGAGACGTTAAGTACGAAGCCCCAAGTTGCATGAGTAGTAAATAGCAAATCCAGGATTTTAACTTGGTTAATCTAGCATGAGATTCCAAGCTTTTTAACCACTAGGTTATAGGTTAATTTAAAATTTTCACAGCAGACCACTTTCCTGAGAAAATTCACTTCTTAAATAATAATTCTATATGCCATAATGGAGAAGAGGAGATAATGCCAGAAAAGGAGAATTGAGATACTGGCAGGGGACTAGACTAGGTGACCAAGAAATTTCCTTTCAGCCATATGATTCTATTATGATTCTGGAGTAAATTTAGAAGGTATTTGTTGAGTGTACCAGGTACTGTGCTAGGCTCTGGGGATTTACTATAGTGAAGAAGACAGACATGATCCCTGTTGTCACAGGGAGTTCTATGGAGTGGAGAGCCACTGATGGAAAGCACAAAAAGTCCAATGGAAGCTATATATAGCCAGGGGACTTGACATCTTCTAAGAGGGTTAGAGAAGGACCTTGTCGTTGGAACCAAAGCAGACAAGGAAAGGATAAAAGGATGTACAAAGAAGGCCTAGCCCTGAGGAGCAGGGGCCATGTGAACAACTGGGAGCAGTCTGTTAGGAACAGAGCACAGAGACTGAGGCAGAGGCTCTGCATGGATGCAGGCCTGTAGGTGCAGGAAGCCACTGAGCAGGGTAATAATACGACCAGACTGGTGTGTTTAAAAGCCACTCTTGGCAGAGCTACAGAATGGAATAGGTGGAAACAGGTGTGGATCTGGGAGACCCATGGGAAGACCGTTAGAGTAATTTTCATGAGTGGTGCTAGTTAGGGGACTAGGGTGGTGACATTAGGGGTGGAAGATGTAAAGCAGATTTGAGAGACTTAGAAGGAAGCTGGTTTAGGGCTTGGTGATTAACTGAATGTATGTATGGGAGTCAGAGGAGGTAATGAGAAAGAGGGAGAGGGAGGGAAGAAGGGACAGGAAGAGGGAGAGAGATTAAAGGCAATTTCCTGATTTCTGATTTGAGCAGCTGAGTACCTGCTATTTCATACAATGAAAGAGAATGGTGGAGAGAAGCCTTTGGAGGGGTAGATGAGGAAGTAGCATTGTACTCTGTAGTACGAAACAGGAGTGGAAATGACAAGATAAGGGAAGAGTGAGACATGATCAGGGTGTGCATCGTGAAATGAATGTGAAAACACTTGTCCAAAACAACAGTGAGCAGCTAGGTAATAACACATCATTTTGAGGCATGGGAAGATTCAGCTAGGGAAAAACATATTCTCATGCCTTCACATGGATGCAGGACCAACCTGGACTACTCTGAAGTGTTTTATATATTTTCTTTTCTGTTCATAGAGGACATTTGTAACATCAGGGTTTCAGTCTCTGTTAGTATCTCTCACAAAGGTCTAAGTTTATTTTTCTCTAAGTCAGTATAGAAGTGTTGTCCAGTCTTGTTTGGGACATTGTTCGTGTGGTCCTTTGTGTCACAAGGTCATATCACCACAGTCCATTTGCCTGCTAAAGAAATATTTGCATTACATACAAAAGCAGAAATCAGCATGATTCTGTCCAGCTTGAGCTCCTTACAATGTTTTTTTTTTTCTTAAAAGCCTTGCTACTTCTGTGTTCAGTATTATAAGAGGGCTATTGTATTTACTCCCTGCAACTTCCTTCTTCATAGGAAATGCACGTCTGCTGCTGAGCAAAGCAGATAGGGTGAAGCTTCTGATGGCATCGTATGAGCATGGATGTCTTCTTCCTCTCTAGATATTCAGTACTTTTGTTTTTAATCTATACTTGGATACAGCAAGATTCCGTTATTATATGAATTCAAGTTTATTACAAACTAAATCTTGTCACCACAAAACAATAGTTGAATCTAAGAAAAGCCTGCTCACCAACATCAGCGTTAATGAAGGTGCCGTGATTTTTTACATGTCTTTCTATACATTCTAGTACTATGGAGACACTATTTCTTGTCATGGTTTTGCCTGGGCTCCTAAAATAGGAACTTCTGAGTTCTCTGAGGGATTTAGGGCAGGAAACCATGCTTTAGAGAGGGACTCTGGAATCAGACTGTCTGGGTTATCTCCTAGCTCAGAACCTTCTGTGTAACTGAGCAGTGCAACTGGATGATTTTAACTTTTATTTCAGCCATATGTGTGTAAAATTGGACTATTAACATCTACTTCATAGGTTGTTGTCACGAATAATGAGGTACTATTCGTAAAACACTTAGAATACTATCTGGCACATAGTAAAAGCTCAGTAAATGTTAGCCGTTGCCACCTTCCTTGTATCCCCCAGGAAGGAGGTGACAGGTTTTCCTCCCCATAAGTCTCTACAGCACCTAATACAGAATCCTGTATTCAGAAACCTGAAGCTTCCTTTCCCCCTAAACATTTGTAGAAATTAAGAAAGAAATGGGAAGGGACTAGCTCCCAAGAGAAATGAGAAGCAGCCTCTGAACTGGCCCCTTTTGAGCTGCAGCAGCACCACGGCACTTTGGCCTGCACCGGGATCCCCCAGCCTTCTGCGCTCTTCAGGAGGCTTCACCTTGACCTTAATGTGTTAGCTCTGAGTTCTGCAGAACAGCAGTTTTTTTCACCCCCAGGGTTATAATTTCCTTTATTGCCTTCAGAGGCAGTCACCTAGCTTCTCTACTTTTTCACAGGGTGTTTCTGGGATGTATGATAAAAAGGATTAGAGTTTTCTATAGGAAAAATACAAGTGTAAATGACTTGCTAACTCAGACCTCAGTATCAGAAAAATTCTAGGTTCGGCCAGTGCTAAATTGAAAAAGTAAAAATACATCAAGTAAAAACATCTTTGGGCCCTTAAAATTGCTAAAGGTCTAATGATTTTTAGGTTGCAAAGGACTTAAAAATAATCTAATTTAACATACTCATTTTACAGGGCCTAGAGATGCTGACAATTTCCAGAATTTATGCAGCTAATTAAAGGAAGAACTAGAACAAGAACCCAGATCACCTGGCTCCCTGATCAATGTTCTGTCTACCACATCACATTATCTCTCCTTTAAAAGTTCTACAAAATATGCATAAATATTTAATTAGTTTATGTGGAAACATAAGCTCTAATGCACTGTAAAATAGACATTCAACACACTAAAAATACATCTATTATGTTATAAACTTGACATTAACCTAAAAGTAGTATGTTAGCTATAATATACACTAAACATTTAACACTAATGTTGCTTACTTTTTACAATTTGGAAGGGACTTGATGTGAGGAATTTAAATAGCATGTCCGAGAATGTTTGAGACTTACCAGAAATATTAAGAAAGTTGTCCAGAAGTTGTCCTAGTCTCTCTTCACCCTATTCCAAACAGGCCTGCCCTCACACTATACTCTCAATCTGCCCTGTCCAGTCACTGATTAATTCCACAGTGCTGAGCCCAGTGGTCAGTTTTGAGTCATTGTCCTCCTTCACCTACCAGCAGCAGTTGATGCAGGTGACCATACCCTGCTCTTTGAAACTCTTCATTTACTTGACGCCAGGACACCACTCTCCCTATTTTTCCTCCCACCTCACTGGCTGCTCCTGCTTTGTGTGTGTCTCCAGTTCCTCCTTGTCTCCCTGACCTATAAAATTGAAGTGCCCTGGACTTCATCCATGACCTTCTCTATATGCATGCTCACACTCTTGGTGATCTCATCCAGGCTCCAGGGCTTTAAACCATTTCTAGGCTTGACTGAAGACTTCCAAGTTTATGTATCCGGCCCAGACCTCTCCCTTGAACTCCAGAATCAAATTCAGCTGCCTACTTGACACCTTTACCTGAATGTTCAATCAACATCTGAAGTGCAACATAAAGTCACAGTCCTGAGCTAGCCTCTGAAATCCCCCTCCTTCTGAGTCTCCCATAGTCTGGTCAATGGCAGCTCTGTCCTTCAGCCCAGGCCAAAAGCCTTGGCATCCTCCAGTCTGTCAGTAAGTCCTATTGGTTCTCCCTTCAGGCTGTTTCCAGAACATGGTCTTTCCTCACCATCTCAAGTGCCTCCACCCCTGTTCAATGCCTGACCCTTCCAGTGCTGGAATTACTACAATATTCTGGTAACTGAGCTTCTACCCTTGTTCCCTGGAGTCTTTTCTCAACCCAGCAACCAGACTGGTCCTTTTAAATATCAGATTATTTCACAGATCATAGCACTCGTAGCTTCACCTACAGGGATTTCCCATTCCACCCTAATTAAATGTCACAATCCTTGCAGTAGCCTACAAGGCCCTACATTATCTGGTGCTCCCCTATCTCTTGAACTTTCTTTTTTACTGCTCCTTTTCTTGTTTTCACCACTCCAGCCACACAGACCGCCTTGCTGTTCCTTGAACTCATAGGCATGCTCTTGCCTCAGGACCTTTGAATTTGCTGTTTCCTTGAAGGCAGCCTTTTCCTCCAGGTATCTGCTTGGTTCATTTCCTCACCTCCTTAGATCTTCACTCACATGTTGTTTTCTCAGTAAGGCCTTCCTTCACTACCCTGTTTTGAAAATTGCCAAACACTTATCCGTCTTTCATTGTTTTATTTTTCTCCATAGCATTGATCACCATGTACTACATATATTTTACTAAGTTATTTTTTCTTACTTGATTTGTCTGTTACTTCTCTCTTCCCCATTAAGCAAAGCTCTCTAGGGTCTGGACCTGTACATGACACATAGTAGGTGCTCATAACCATACTTGAAAGATGAAAAGAATGAACTCTTCCTCTCCCTTTGTAGTTTTCAAAGGAAAGAATCTGTTCATCTAATTGGGGCCTGAAGGACCAAGAGATTTATTTCCTCGGAGTGTTTATATTTGAAAACATTTGTCTTCTTGGTAGTGCATGGGGGATGCTTTGCACTTGTTCGTCGCTGAACTTGGGCCCTGCCTGTCACTCTCAGGTCCCTGCCCGTCACTCCCGGGTTCCTGCCAGAAGAATTGGAGTTACCCACTTGCCGTCTGAGTTCTGAAAGGCTACTAGCTCTCAGTCTGTACCTTGTATAGTGACCATCATCTCCCCACTTCATCTGTTCCTCTGCTACCCAAGCTTATATTGAGGGTCCAGAGTATGTGTACTTTTTTTATGTACTAAAGTGCCACAGAACAGTAAGACCAGTAGTAACATTCTTAAAGCTATATCCTTTCTACAAATGTTTCAGAACTTCAGAGTCAGTGCTGTGACTTTGTAGGTGAAAATGTCCTCCTTTCTCTGTCCCCAGAGATCACTGGCCTTTGTTAGTAAGTTTTGTTTAGATTAGAGTTCTAGCTCTAACACTTATCCAGCTATGTGACCTTGAAAAGGTTTCTTAAAATCTGAGACTGGGTATTACATGTGTGACCCTTCAGCACAGATTACTCCCTTTGCCTTTTCTGCTCCTTTTTTCCCTTTTCTTTTCCTATCCCTACCTAGAGAGGGTATTTGCTGGATTTTTCAAACCTTAAATACAGAGATCCCCATTTGAACATTGTCCCATGCTTTAAAATTATATTCTAGGTTAATCTTGTGTTTCAGTATGATCTTTCCCCCTTAATTGTTATTAATGAAACCATCTTCTCTATGTGAACTGTATACTAAGCAGAAAGCCTAGAATCTTCCCTTTATGAGCATTTCAAAGTAAGACGGATATGTCTTGGGTAGAAGATTAAAGATGAGTGCATCAGGAAAGATGTGGAAAGGGTATTACAGCTTTCACAGTCCTTCTCAAGATGTCATTCTTTTTCGGAGAAATAACAATAAACCCAGAAAAATACATATATTAAATTCACACTTATCCTTTTCAGTGAATAGAAGTAAAAATTAATAACAATGGAAAAGAACATGAATCCAAATAAGGTAATAAGGTATTCGCTTCTTCCTAGACTTCTTCCTCGAGCTATTCTGAGCTGACAAATCCTGCAGTTGATAACCTCAGAGCCATGGGGGAAGGGGAGGGAGGGGAGATAACTGACCAGGACCCCCTTCCCTCTTCTAAGGAGGTACCAGCCACTGTCATCCTCCTGTGGCTACCATAGGGAGTGGGACACATCCAGGGGCACTTCGTCAACGTTTCTGTTCTCCCTCTATTTTTGTACCACCTTGACCTTTCGATCTTAAAACATATACAAGTGATTATAGGTGACTCTGCATTTATGTATTCATACTCTTTAAACCTTGGATTTATTGTAGATTATATTAATTAATACCTTAGTGTAGTGTACATTATCATCAACGCACCCCTTTTTGATGCCGTGCTTGCTTCTGCATCTTTAGGGGGATAGGAGAAACTGGCTTGCTTTAGGTATCAAAAGAAGTCAGTGGAAAGCTGGAGACATGAAGAGTGGTACAAACATACATATTCCTATGATTACAGCTACCATCATCCTAGACTTGTAATTTATAGCACTTCCTCTTTACAGATACCACGAGGGGCTCACTCTGTGGCTTGAGTAATGCCGACACCTGATTCAGATGGAGCCTCTGGTTCTTGCAGTGGGAAAAGTACAGGGTTAGGGAGTGAGGGATCCAAACCTGTCCTCCCCTTCTTTAAACGAGAAACTCCTCGAATTGAGAATGTTAATATTAACATACATCCAAATTAGAATTTGGGTGGCTCTTGCTTCATTAGTTTCATTTATTGCTCTGTTAGGCAATAAAGTATTTGAGGAGAAGTGAGTGGGAGTTTTGGATTTAAGATAAGGAATTGGTATGTGCCTTTTTGAATGGTCCTTACTCCACCGCTTCCATTAGCCATGGGCAGGAATCTTGACTGCTTAGCCTCATTTTTTACCTTTAGTAAAATGGTACCTCCTATTTATCTGCTTAATAAGTACTAGGCAGAGATTTTGTATAACTTTCGGGTTCAAGATACTTAAGAGAGTTATGGCATTTAATGATTTTGCTCCAAATTGTTAACTTTATATTCAGAATGTTAACATTGAACATATCCTTAGATCTGTGGTTATACCACAATATTCTTATGCCTCATTGTATCACTAGAAAAATCGAGATCTATGGGGTACTTCTATCCTAAAAGTTGGTTGTTTTGTTCTTTAGTAATGTTCTAGATTTTTTTTTTAAAGATCAAATCTTCATTCAGCCTTTCTCTAAGGTCAAATTTAATTGTCCCAAAGCCCTCATCTGTAAAATGGAGATATAATAATACCCATGGCTGTATGGTTGATGTGAAAATTAAATAAATTAATAACCCTGAGGCACTTAAAACAGGATCAGACACATGCTAAGTTCTCAGTAAATGTTAATGGGTTTCTGCTGTTGTTAATAGTATTAATATCAAGTGAGATGTTGAAAAGGCAATAAGATATATAAGTCTGGTGCTCAGGACAAAGTAAGGACTCAAGATATAACTTTGATAGGTATCAGCATATAGGTGGATATTTAAAACTATGGGACTGGACAAGATTGCCTGAGGAGAGAAGAGACAAGAAGAGCGTCAAGGTCCAAGGAATGAGGCCCTCCAACATTTAGAGGTTAGGAAGAAGAGGCATAGTCAGCAAAGAACTGAGAAAATTCTGTCAAGAAACATGCAAAAAACTCAAAGGGTGTGGCATCAAGGAAGCAAAGTATAGAAAGTATAAAAGATAGAAGTTGACTAAATCAAATAATGCTGAAAGTAAAGAGTACAAAGGAGGAGAGACATGGATCATTGGATTTGGCAGAGGGTAAATTGATGGTCACCTTGACAAGTCATTTCAGTGGAGTGGTAGGAATGAAATCCCTATTGGTCTGGCTGAAGAGAAAGGGGAGGTAAAAAAAATGGAGCAGTAACTAGAAATTACTAGGGGGTTGGGAGCTGTCTTGAGAAAGTCATTTTCATATGGCAGTATTAAAACCTGTTTGTATGCTACTTGGAATGATTCAGTAGAGAAGGAAATTTTATGATAAAAGAGAGAAATAGAATAACTAAAAGAACAAAGTCCTTGAGTAGTCAACAAAGTATATTATCCAAGAGAGATGTTGATGGGGAGCAGAGATCCTTCTTCTATTGTAAATGGAGGCAAGGCAGAATATGTACACAGCCACAAGTCAGATGGCACATTTCAGGATGCAATGCTGGTAATTGCTTTTAAATTGCATACATTTTTTTTGCTATTATTAATGTACAATTACATGAGCAATATTATGGTTACTACACTCCACCTATTATCAAGTCCCCATTACAGTCACTGTCCATCAGCATAGTAAGATGCTATAAAATCACTACTGTCTTCTCTGTGTTATACTGCCTTCCCCGTATACCCCCACCCGCTACATTATGTCTGCTAATTGTAATACCCCTTTTCCCCCTATCCCACCCTTCCCACCCATCCTCCCTAGTCCCTTTTTCCTTTGGTAACTTGTTAGTCCATTCTTGGGTTCTGTGAGTCTGCTGCTGTTTTGTTCCTTCAGTGTTTCCTTGTTCTTATACTCCACAGATGAGTGAAATCATTTGATACTTGTCTTTCTCTGCCTGGCTTATTTCACTGAGCATAATACCCTCTAGCTCCATCCATGTTGTTGCAAATGGTAGGATTTGTTTTCTTCTTATGACTGAATAATATTCCATTGTGTATATGTACCACATCTTCTTTATCCATTCATCTACTGATGGACACTTAGGTTGCTTCCATTTCTTGGCTATTGTAAATAGTGCTGCGATAAACATACAGGGTGCTATGTCTTTTTCAAACTGGCATTCTTATGGTAAATTTCTAAGAGTGGAATTCCTGGATCAAATAGTATTTCTATTTTTAGTTTTTTGAGGAAACTCCATACTGCTTTCCACAATGGTTGAACTAATTTACATTCCCACCAGCAGTGTAGGAGTGTTCCCTTTTCTCCACATCCTCGCTAACATTTGTTGTTGTTTGTGTTTTGGATGTTGGCCATCCTCACTGGTGTGAGGTGATATCTCATTGTGGTTTTAATCTGCATTTCTCTGATGATTAGTGATGTGGAGCATCTTTTCATGTGCCTGTTGGCCATCTGAATTTCTTCTTTGGAAAAGCATTTGTTTAGTGCCTCTGCCCATTTTTTAATTGGATTATTTGCTTTTTGTTTGTTGAGGTGCGTGAGCTCTTTATATAATTTGGATGTCATTTATGAATATATTCTCCCATAGTGTAGGATGTCTTTTTGTTCTACTGATGGTGTCCTTTGCTGTACAGAAGCTTTTCAGCTTGATATAGTCCCACTTGTTCATTTTTGCTTTTGTTTCCCTTGCCCGGGGGGATATATTCATGAAGAAGTCGCTCATGTTTATGTCCAAGAGATTTTTGCCTATGTTTTTTTCTAAGAGTTTTATGATTTCATGACTTACATTCAGGTCTTTTATCCATTTTGAGTGTACTTTTGTGTATGGAGTTAGACAGTAATCCAGTTTCATTCTCTTACATGTAGCTGTCCAGTTTTGCCACCACCCGCTGTTGAAGAGGCTGTCATTTCCCCATTCTATGTCCATGACTACTTTATCATATATTAATTGACCATCTATGCTTGGGTTTATATCTGGGCTCTCTAGTCTGTTCTGTTGGTCTATGGGTCTGTTCTTGTGCCAGTACCAAATTGTCTTGATTACTGTAGCTTTGTAGTAGAGCTTGAAATCAGGGAGTGGAATTCCCCCACTTTATTCTTCCTTCTCAGAATTGCTTTGGCTATTCAGGGTCTTTTGTGGTTCCATATGAATTTTAGAATGATTTGCTCTAGTTCATTGAAGAATGCTGTTGGTGTTTTGATAGGAATTGCATTGAATCTGTAGATTGCTTTAGGCAGGATGGCCATTTTGACAATACTAATTCTTCCTACCCAAGAGCATGGGATGAATTTCCACTTATTAGTGTCCCCTTTAATTTATCTTAAGAGTGTCTTGTAGTTTTCAGGCTATAGGTCTTTCACTTCCTTGGTTAGGTTTATTCCTAGGTATTTTATTCTTTTGGATGCAATTGTGAATGGAATTGTTTTCCTGATATTTCTTTCTGCTAGTTCACCGTTAGTGTATAGAAATGCCACAGATTTATGTGTATTAATTTTGTATCCCACAACTTTGTTGAATTCAGATATTAGATCTAGTAGTTTTGGAGTGGATTCTTTAGGGTTTTTTATGTACACTATCATGTCATCTTCAAACAGGGACCGTTTGACTTCTTCCTTGCCAATCTGGATGCCTTTTATTTCTTTGTGTTGTCTGATTGCTGTGGCTAGGACCTCCAGAACTATGTTGAATAAAAGTGGGGAGAGTGGGCATCCTTGTCTTGTTCCCGATCTTAAAGGAAAAACTCAGCTTCTCACTGTTAAGTATAATGTTGGCTTTGGGTTTGTCATATTTGGCCTTTATTATGTTGAGGTATTGCCCTCTATACCCATTTTGTTGAGAATTTTTATCATGAATGGATGTTCAATTTTGTCGAATGCTTTTTCAGCATCTATGGAGATGATCATGTGGTTTTTGTCCTTCTTTTTGTTGATATAGTGGATGATGTTGATGGATTTTTGAATGTTGTACCATCCTTGCATCCCCGAGATGAATCCCACTTGATCATGATGGATGATCTTTTTGATGTATTCTTGAATTCAGTTTGCTAATATTTTGTTGAGTATTTTTGTATCTGTGTTCATCAGGGATATTGGTCTGTAGTTTTCTTTTTTGTGGTGTCTTTGCCTGGTTTTGGTATTAGAGTGATGTTGGCCTTGTAGAATGAGTTTGGGAGTATTCCCTCCTCTTCTACATTTTGGAAAACTTCAAGGAGGATGGATATTAGGTCTTCACTAAATGTTTGATAAAATTCAACAGTGAAACCATCTGGTTCTGGCATTTTGTTCTTAGGTAGTTTTTTGATTACCAATTCAATTTCTTTGCTGGTAATTGGTCTCTTCAGATATTCTATTTCTTCCTAGGTCAGCCTTGGTAGGTTGTATTTTTCTAGAAAGTTGTCCATTTCCTCTAGGTTATCCAGTTTGTTGCCATATAATTTTTCATAGAATTCTCTTACAATTGTTTGTATTTCTGTGGGGTCCGTAGTGATTTTTCCTTTCTCATTTCTGATTCTATTTATGTGTGTAGATTCTCTTTTTTTCTTGATAAGTCTGGCTAGGGGTTTATCTATTTTGTTTATTTCCTCAGAGAACCAGCTCCTGCTTTCATTGATTCTTTCTATTATTCTATTCTTCTCTATTTTATTTATTTATGTTTTAGTCTTTATTATGTCCCTCCTTCCACTGACTTTGGGCCTCATTTGTTCTTTCTTTTCCTGTTTCATTAATTGTGAGTTTAGACTGTTCATTTGGGATTGTTCTTCTTTCCTGAAGTAGTCCTGTTTTGCAACATATTTCCCTCTTAGCCCGGCTTTCAGTGTGTCCCACAGATTTTGTGGTGTTGAATTATTGTTGTCATTTGTCTCCATATATTCCTTGATCTCTGTTTTTATTTGGTCATTGATTCATTGATTATTTAGGAGCATGTTATTAAGTCTCCACATGTTTGTGGGCTTTTTCATTTTCTTTGTGTAATTTATTTCTAGTTTCATACCTTTTTGATCTGAGAAGCTGGTTGGTACAATTTCAATCTTCTTGAATTTACTAAGGGTCTTTTTGTGGCCTAGTATATGATCTATTCTTGAAAATGTTCAATGTGCATTTGAGAAGAATGTGTATCCTGTTACTTTTGGATAGAGTGTTCTGTATATGTCCATTAGGTCCATCTGTTCTAATACATTGTTGAGTGCTTCTGTGTGTTTATTTATTTTCTGTCTTGTTGATCTGTCCTTTGGAGTGTGTTGAAGTGTCCCAAAATAAATGTATTGCATTCTGCTTCCCTCTTTAATTCTGTTAGTATTTGTTTCACATATGTAGGTGATCCTGTGTTGGGTGCATAGATGTTTATAATAGTTATATACTCTTCTTGGACTGACCCCTTTATCATTATGTAATGTCCTTCTTTGTCTCTTGTGACTTTCTTTGTTTTGAAGTCTATTTTGTCTGATACAAGTACTGCCATTCCTGCTTTTTTCTCCCTGTTAGTTGCATGAAATATCTTTTTCCATCCATTTACTTTCAGTCTGTGTATGTCTTTGGGTTTGAAGTGAGTCTCTTGTAGGCAGCATATAGATGTGTCTTGTTTTTTTATGCATTCAGTGACTCTCCGTCTTTTGATTGGTGCATTCAGACCATGTACATTTAGGGTGATTATCAATAGGTATGTAGTTATTACCACTGCAGGCTTTAGATTTGTGGTTACCAAAGGTTCAAGGGTAATTCCCTTACTATCTAACAGTCTAATTTAACTTACTTCGTATGCTATTACAAACAGAACCTAACGATTCTTTATTTTCCCTCCTTTTTCTTCCTCCTCCATTCTTTGTATGTTATGAATCATATTCTGTATTCGTTGTCTGCCCCTTGGGTGACATCTCTTTAGTCTTATGAATACTTCCATCTATAACAGTCCCTCCAAAATGCACTGTAGAGGTGGTTTGTGGGAGGTAAATTCTCTCAGCTTTTGCTTATCTGAAAATTGTTTAATCCCTCCTTCAAATTTAAATGATCACCTTGCCAGGTAGAGTATTCTTGGTTCGAGGCCCTTCCTCATCATTGCATTAAATATATGTCATGCCACTCCCTTCGGGCTTGTAAGGTGTCTGTTGAGAAATCTGATGATAGCCTGATGGGTTTTCCTTTGTACGTCATCTTTATTTTCTCTCTAGGTGCTTTTGAAAGTCTGTCTTTATCCTTGATTTTTGCCATTTTAATTACTATATGTCTTGGTGTTGTCTTCCTTGGGTCCCTTGTGTTTGGAGATCTGTGCACCTCCATGGCCCCAGAGACTATCTCCTTCCCCAGATTCGGGAAGTTTTCAACGATTACTTCCTCAATGACACTTTCTATCCATTTTTCTCTCTCTTCTTTTGGTACCCCTATTATGTGAATATGGTTCCGTTTGGATTGGTCACACAGTTCTCTCAATATTCTTTAACTCTTAGATTCTTTTTTCTCTATGTGCCTCAGCTTCTTTGTATTCCTCTTCTCTAATTTCTATTCCATTTTCCGTGTCTTCTACTACATCTAATCTGCTTTTAAATCCCTCCATTGTATGTTTCATTTCAGATATGGAATTTCCTAGTGATTGAATCTTCGTCTTAAATTCTTTCCTGAATTCTTGAATATTTTTCTGTACCTTCATAATCATGTTTAGGATTTTTATTTTGAACTCTCTTTCAGGAAAATTGGTGGGTTCAGTTTCATTTGTCCCTTTTTCTGGGGTTTGTGAGATTTTGGTCTGTACCACGTTCTTTTGACGTTTCATATTTCTGTGTGGTGCCCACTAGTGCCCAGAAGCTCCAGTCTCTGGAGCTGCCTAGCCTCTACAGTGAGGCTGGGGATTGTAGGGGAACAGAGCTGGTACCTGGGGGTAGGAAAGATCTGTTTCCTGACTCTCATCTTCCCTGCCTGTCTTTAGTATCACAGCTAGTGGGCCGAGCCCACTGGTGTAAGCCTGTGTGCTTGGTGTCCCTAGCTGTTGTTGGTGAGGCCTCTCTCTGGCTGGCCTGATGCCAGAGCAGTGACTGCCGGTTTGTGAGCTGGTGCTGTCAGGCCAGGAGGAAGGCTCAGCCAGCTGCGTATCACAGTGGAGGCCTCAGCGCTGAATAACCAGCCACGGGGATAGAGCACCTGAAGCTCCCCAAAGTTCCCAAGCTGCTGAGCTGAGAGTGCCCAGGCATCCTTGTTCCCCTATCCCTTCTTCCGCCCAGCAAGCTCTGTGCAAACCCTGCGCCTTCAGTAGCCCTCTTGCTGCTAGGAAGCCTCTCAGACCGCCTGCCTTTCCCTTGTCCCGGATCTCCCGGGTGTGGATCCCATCCTCCACAAATGGCCAGGATCTGTCTCTCAAGCACTCTGCCTGTCCCAGATCCCCATCCTCCAGAGATACACACGGTATAGATTTCTACTTGCAAAGGAGATCTCCAGGGCTAGGTGTTCAGCAGTCCTAGGCTTCCACCTCCTCCCCAGCTCCTTTTCTCTTCTTCCCCCCAATGAGCTGAGGTAATGGAAGGGCTTGGGTCCCTCTGGATCAAGGCTTTCGTATGTTACCCTGGTTTGTGAGGTCTGCTTTGTTTGTGAGGTCTGTATGCAGTCTGGTGCAGCCTTCTTTCATGTTGCTGTTTTAAGGTTAGTTATATTAACTATATTTTCACACTATCTGTGGTTTTGGGAGGAGCCGCCATCTTATATCTCCTTAAATTGCATACTTTTTAAAATGAAGTGAGGTAGTGAGAGGGAGGAGGACATGAAATATTCACAGTGAGTTGAGGATCTAAACAAATGTTATAGGCAACAAAAATTGATTTAAAAAATTCAAAGCTATATTCTGAACAATAAGGAAATAGTAAGAAAGGGATATGAGTTCCGTGTGAATCCAGTGAAACTTAAGGAGGGCGAGGAGAAGGCCAGATCGGGTCAAGGGTTTTTATTTCTCACAGCTTGCTCCTGCCCACCTCCTCCGGCCGCCATGTGTGTGCTCCCCACGTCCTTTCTCCCCAGTCCCTGCTAGCACTCTGTACTCTATTTCCCTGCAGCCCCAGTGCATCCTCTGTTTCCCTGCCTGCCCCCTCCAGGCAGAACTCCACGGGCAGGTCCTTGGTGACTGGACTAAGGCCAAGTGGGAGATTCTAGAAATTCTGAGTGATAACTTCCATCTTACAACCCACCCCTCCAGAATTCTCACTTTGTAATCTATATGTCCCCAGTCTTCTGCAGTGGCCCCTATGCGAGAAAGCTAGAGCACTGTAGCCAGACCAATAACATATAATCCTCAAGGCTGAGGATACACCTGGGATCAAAGTCCTATTCAGATTAAGTCCATAGTTTGCCCATTCCAGAGGAGGCCAGCAGCTGAACCAGCAGGGGTTTCCAGGCATACTCAGCAAGTTGCAGCTGTGGCTAGGGGACATGCCCAATCCACAGACAGTGGAAGAAAATAACTTAAGGGTGACCCAAAGTTATTTGTAAGAGAATCAGAGGTGAGCGTAACATCATATAACAGTGTTAGATTCCCCTATTCCCAAGGGGATTCAGGCTTCTTCCATTCTGACAGCCTCACCCCTGCAACCATTTATAACCTTGAGGTTCCCAGGATATTGCTCAGGGTCACAATAAATCAGGGAGCATTCAGGTCCTGTGTCCACCAAAGCCAGGACACACTACACACTCACTGGGAACTGATCCCAACTGATTCTCAACATGGGGCCTCTGTCACAAGAGGCCCCAGCCAGTCCCCCAAGGCTGGTGCCTTGATTCTCCCCTCAGTCAAACCATAGCACCCAATCATCATCTGGCAGGAGTCCAGGCAGGTTCTGCGTGTCCTTCTCCAGGAAGGCCTGCAGACACATGGGTCGGACATGGGGATTTGCCTCCGGCTCCCGTGCCCTGGACCTCAGCGGCTGGAACCACTGCTCTGTCTGTAATTGGTGTCACAGCTCCAACAAGATCCTGTTGGGCTGCCCATCAAGTTTTTCTTTCACTGCCCCCACCTTTATCAAATCAACCCACATTTGAGTCCTTGAGACCTTCATAGGGTCCTTTGAACCTCTTCTTTCAGTAACAGAGCATATCTTCTATCCTCTTATTGTTTTAATCTCCCCCAGATCTGCTATAGTACAAATAGCCTCACTTACGGGTTGCCCTATGTGGGGGGCAAGAATAGTCACTAGGGACCGAAAGAGGGATGGAGGAGCTGTATGGAGCACCAGGTTTCTCATTCCCATGGTGAATAGCTGAATAACTTGGGGCCCTAAGGGTCCATATTATAGATGATATTTTTCATGGCCAATTCCCATAAAGCCTGCTGGAGCTCTGCATATGTTTGCCAGCTCCTGGGGAAGTGTGATAAATCACCCAGATTAGGCCAGACCTCCCAGAGGGCTGCTGTCAGCCAATCCAAAAGTGCATGATTCCCAGGAGTACGACAGGCATTTTGTAACCTCTGTCAGAGAGAGGGGTGAGTCGTCAGGGAAACCAGTTTACCCCTTTGTGACCCAGACAGTACAATGCCCTCTGCCCCTAAATCCCAAAGACGCAAAAGCCATGTGGGCAGAGGCTCCAAGGGCTTCTGTGGAAACCAGGTGCTCAAATCCACGACCTCCGCCTGGGTTTAGGGGCAGAGCATAGAATGCTCCACAACCTAGGAGGGGCTACTCCTCTCCCTGAGGAACCCACGGTTGCTCTGTCTTTCTTTTCTTAACTACAACTTGTCCAGCTCTCAATGTGGGCGGGGCTGGTGCCTCAGGGGGCCGCCTCGGCAACAGCTCTGCCCTCGGCCCCACCCCCTTATCCTCCCCTGGCTCCTCCTCCCCGACATCTCCTCTACTGTTTCTGGGGCTGAAGGCACCACCTCCCTGCGGTAACCCCCACTGCCTCTTGCAGCTCACATTTTTCTGCTGCCCCTTCCCACACCACTAGTATGTCTCTCAGCAGCGGTAACCACTTCGAGTTGTTTAAAAATAAGTCATTCCCAAATAAATGGATTTTCTCTTAGAGTTTTGTTGAAAAATCAGGGCAAGGGCAATGTGGTAGACACAGTGTATCTTGATTTTCACAAAGTGATAAAACTGTTCATGCATTTTTTAGATAAGGATGAGCTAATATTTAAGTACCTATGTGTGCAAGGTAGTTGATAAGATGATGAAATTATATTTGCAGTGTTGGTTCTTGAATTAGTGATCCCCATAAAATCTCTAGTGGAGTATCACAGGATTCTGTTCTTGGCTCTGGTCTGACCAATGGTCTTCAGAAATCTAGATGAAAACATAACAGGCACACAGAGAAAACTACTGCAGTAGATGACAGAGTTAAATGAATAAGTCATCTGTGACTGCATAAGCTGCATCATTTAGCAGTCATTCACGAACCATTCATTAGTTCGTTCATTTATTGGTGTTTATTGAGAGTTTTGTGTCAAATACTGTTCTTGGTTTTGGGAATACATGAGAAAATAAAGAGAAATGAGTCATGGTTCCTGCCTTCAAGACCAGATAGTATGCTATAGGAATGAATTAAGAGAGCAGTTCTCAATGTAGAAAACTTAGGGCCTAAGGGAGCGGAGTGGTCAATTCAGCCAGGATACTATTCCATGCTTTGCTGCTTTTTCTTCCAAGGGCCAACTGCTGCAGAGGAGTCATGACTTCAAGCTCCTCTGCTCCTTTCTGAAAGTCCTCTGGGTAGCACCTGGTGATGTTTAAATGTCAGGGATGTATTTCATTAATCTTACAGCTGCATTTTTTTCTTCCCCACCCTCACCCCCACCATCCTTGACAAAGCACCCCTCTCAGAACTTCCCAGAACCCTTCCAACCTTGGGAGAAGCTGTTCTTTGTTCCTTACACCTTTGAAAGGACCTCATTACCTTTTTTATGCAAATGCAGAAAAGTACCTTCACTTATGCAAATGTTGATCATTAACACTTCCTAGTGTCTAGGAGCAATGTTCCCTCAAACATTACACTGTTCTGGAGTAACAAACTATGAAGGTTAAGTGTACAGGAACCGTTTAATCTTGTAATCAAATTAAACTTACTCTAGTTAACACAAAACAGGCAATAATGTGCCTTATCGTTATTGTGCTGCATTGTAATTAGTCAGATAGAGAATGGTTAACTTAAGAGAATGCAGTTAGCATTTTTTATATGTGAAAGTAGATCTTAGTGTATTTTCTGTTAGTTCTGTTACCTGTAATTATCTTTACTGTTGACAGTTTTCCTTGAGACCAATGTAATATGAACGTCTTTGTGCACTCATAAATACACACACAAATACTTTGACACTCAGGTTAAAAAACCAAAACTGTAGTGCTTCTAGCTGCCGGGATTCCCTCTTGTCCCTTCTAGGGGGGTGTCTTTTCTGTGCTTGGCTAACCCATGCAGTATATGGTTGCTCTTGCTCCGCTGGTGTGGACTTTTCTGTAAAGTGGAATCATTTGAGGAGCTTTTACAAAATCTCAATATCAAGATCCCACCTCACTGAGTATCTGAGTAAATTGGTCTGGGGTTGGGGCTGCCATCTATTTTTTATTTTTTAAAGCTCCTCAGGTAATTTTAATTTGCAGCTAGGGCTGAGCATCACTGCACGTAAAGGGCTAGGGTACAGTGGTTTCTTGAGGCGTCCCAGGAGAATCAGTCTGAGCACCATGGTACTGCTTAGAAGACAGAAAGATCCTGTCAGCCTGGGATGTAGGATGCAGAATGTAGAGAGATTTCACCTAGGAATCTAGGGAAAACAGGAACTGAAACTTCATTTCAGGCATTTATGGGAGTGTTGAAGGCTGGATGGTTCTGTCTCCCAGTCCAGGCATTGTACCACATCAGACATTCTTCATTATATTGAGCAACACCTAGAAATAAGCTTGTAGTAGCTCTAGACAGCCTCACCCCCACCACCCTTGACCTCTTCTCCTGGAATTCCATCCTGATTCTCCTTTTCTATAAATGTACAAAGAATTATCAGATTTAGCTTCTGTGCTGGGCCTGCCATTAAATAACAATGTGACTGCGAGGGGGCAAACTAAACTCCCTCTTTCATTCCCCCACCATGGAGGTGCCTTTCCATAGACTCTCGGAGCTTGAAGGCAGCTTGAAGGATATTAAGTCATCCTTCTCATTTTAAGATGAGACATTGAAACCTGTTGAAATTAAGCATACTCTCTAATAGCACATTAATGTTATAAGAACTAAAATGAAAACCCATTTCTCTTGGCTGCAAGTTCATTGCTTTTTCTATACATCATACTGCCTTCTATAATAGTCTTCTGAATATTTCCAGTAGAAAATACCTCTATATTTTGAAAATGGATTAACTTTTGAAACTCTGTAACTCTTTCAGATTTAAACCTAGTAGGGTGGGAAATCTACCTATTATTTGTGGCCCATAATTGTCAGAAAATTTACAATGAGCAGGAGCATAGTCATTGAGCCAGTTATTAGGCAATATTACATTTTTTTCTGTATCACAGAGAATTTCTCAGCTGCTTTAGAATTTCTTCCTTACAGACCGAATGGACAGTATGACCTTGTGGGATGAATTTTGCATGGATTATGCAATCTGCTTGTTGATGCCTGAACTTCTTTAAAGGAGACAAGACATTTTTATTCTACAATTAGAAGTAAAAGTGCTAAGATGCAAATGCCTCTGAGACATAACCCATTGGAAGTTATTCACTCATTCATAACCCAGTGAGTGAGTATAAAAGTAATACTGATAGTCACCACTTATTTTGTTCCTCTTAGGTACCTACTTCCTAGATGCTTTGCATACCCATCTTTAATAATTAATGCAAAGAGCTGAATGTCAGTATTATTTACATTTTACAAACAAGGAAACCAAGCTTCTGAAAGGTCAAGTAGCTTGTCCAAGGTCATGCAACCAGTAAGTGAAAGTGCAGAATGTGGCATGTACCCTGTCTGAACTATTTAAAAATGTAATCATTCATTTATCTTGAATGAATAGGCTGATGGGTCTGGATTAAATTTTTAAGATTTCAAAAGCATTCTTTTAACCCATTTTGTTAACTGATGTATCATTTTTTATTATATGATTTAACTACAGAATTCCAATAATAACTTTTCTCCTTTGAATGGATGGACTTCAATTTCTGTTAACCATATTGCCTTTAATTTCCCAAGCAAAAAGGGGGATTTTATTTCTAATGACCTGTTTGGCATTCATCTGTGTGTCCTTGGTTATCTTATAATAATTTATAAAGGAGTTAATGTATTTTGACAAAATCACTTAAGCCCCTAAAGGATATAAGGTATATCTATGCCTAGAAAAGCCTGTGTAAAATAATTAGGTGGACGAGTCATGACATCTGAGAAAGGTTTTCAAATGCAGATATCGTTGGTGATCATCCCGAGTTAATTTCGTTTTTCACAGAAAATCTAGTCTTAGAATATTCAATCCTGTTCAACAGAGGAGAGTGCCACATCCTTATTTTGTTTAGACAATTGGTTCTTACCTATCAGACCCAACATTCCCTTTTTATAAGAAATATTATGGCCCTTACCATCCTGAAATAAAATTGGTAGAAAATATAACCTACCCACAAAAATAAACTTTAAACAATTAATGTAGGCCCACCTGTTTTCTTGGTGGAACTTAGTAAGCTAATTCTGAAATTTATAAAGAAGTATAAAGGGTCAAAAATAACCAACTCACCTATGAAGGAGAAAACAGGGTGGGAAGACTAGCTTTACTAGCTATCTAGACTTACCCAGAAGGGCACATGAGAAGTTTCTGAGATTCTGGATGGGGGTTCATTTTACACCTTTTTGCTAAATTATACCTTTATATTTTATCCATTTTTCTGTAAGTTGATTATATCACAACGAAAAGGGGGGTTGAATAAATCAGTGTTATGGTCTAGCTGTGGCATAAAGAAGAAGTGAAACGATTAGACTGGAAGATAAAAATGCTCCCACAGATTTCCAGAATGCCTCCTAGAGTTGTACCATCCCCACTGAAAGTCTCTGATTTAGGGAATTAACTTGATAAGGAAGTTTTACAACTGTTTTTGATGGTGTCAGTTTTTTATTTAGCCAAATAAAGAGTTGTGTCTTAGTTATCCTAAATGTCTCATCCTGTATTCTGAGCCCATTACTGTTGATTCTTAATGGAAACTGAAAGCACTTGATCATTATTTCCAGAGGCAAACATACATATCTTGGGCCAAGCTTTCTCTATTTTAATATTTGTACTCCCCATTTTCATTCCTCCTTTCTTTATTTCTTTTGCTTTATACATGTACCCTGTACCTGTCATAGTGAATTTAATATTTATTCCATAGCTTCAGTTGGAACTTCTAGTGTCTGCCTAATGCATTACTGTTTGCGGTCATCGCAAAATTCTGGAAAGTCTATTTTCATCCATTTATCTGGTCATAGATGCAAATTTTTTTTATAATTTATTTTGCTATCATTAATCTACACTTAAATGTGCAATATTGTGGTTATTAAACTGCCCCCTTCATCAGGTCCCCACCACCAACCCCAATACAATCACTGTCTATCAGCGTAGTGAGATGCTATAGAATCACGACTTGTCTTCTCTGAGTTGTACAGCCCTCCCCGTACCCCCCCAGCATTACATCTGCTAATCGTAATGCCTCTTTTCCCCCCTTATCCCTTCCTTCCCACCCATCTTCCTCAGTCCTTTTCCCTTTGGTAACTATTAGTCCGTTCTTGGGTTCTGTGAGTCTGCTGCTCTTTTGTTCCTTCAGTTATTTTCTTTGTTCTTATACTCCACATATGAGTGAAATCATTTGATACTTGTCTTTTTCGGCTTGGCTTTTTTCACTGAGCATAATACCCTCGAGCTCCATCCATGTTGTTGCAAATGGTAGGATTTGTTTTCTTCTTATGGCTGAATAATATTCCATTGTGTATATGTACCACATCTTCTTTATCCATTCATCTACTGATGGACACTTAGGTTGCTTCCATTTCTTGGCTATTGTAAATAGTGCTGCGATACACATAGGGGTGCATATGTCTTTTTCAAACTGGGCTGCTGCATTCTTAGGGTAAATTCCTAGGAGTGGGATTCCTGGGTCAAATGGTATTTCTATTTTGAGTTTTTTGAGGAACCTCCATACTGCTTTCCACAATGATTGAACTAATTTGCATTCCCATCAGCAGTGTAGGAGGGTTCCCCTTTCTCCACATCCTCGCCAACATTTGTTGTTGTTTGTGTTTTGGATGTTTGCCATCCTCACTGGTGTGAGGTGATATCTCATTGTGGTTTTAATCTACATTTCTCTGATGATTAGCGATGTGGAGCATCTTTTCATGTGCCTGTTGGCCATCTGAATTTCTTCTTTAGAGAAGTGTCTATTCATGTCCTCTGCCCATTTCTTAATTGAATTATTTGCTTTTTGTTTGTTAAGGTGTGTGAGTTCTTTATATTTTTTGGATGTCAACCCCTTATCAGATATGTCATTTATGAATATATTCTCCCATATTGTAGAATGTCTTTTTGTTCTACTGATGGTGTCCTTTGCTGTACAGAAGCTTTTCAGCTTGATGTAGTCCCACTTGTTTATTTTTGCTTTTGTTTCCCTTGCCCGAGGAGATATGTTCATGAAGAAGTCGCTCATGTTTATGTGCAAGAGATTTTGCCTGTGTTTTTTTCTATGAGTTTTATGGTTTCATGACTTACATTCAGGTCTTTGATCCACCATGAGTTTACCTTTGTGTATGGGGCTAGACAGTAGTCCAGTTTCATTCTCTTAACATGTAGCTGTCTAGTTTTTCCAACACCAGCTGCTGAAGAGGCTGTCATCTCCTCATTGTATATCTATGGCTCCTTTATCAAATATTAATTGACTGTATATGTTTGGGTTAATGTTTGAATTTTCTATTCTGTACCACTGGTCTGTGGGTCTGTTTTTGTGCCAGTACCAAATTGTCTTGATGTGGCTTTGTAGTAGAGCTTGAAATCAGGGAGCATAATTCCCCCTGTTTTATTCCTCCTTCTCAGGATTGCTTTGGCTATTCGGGGTCTTTGTGGTTCCATATGAATTTTAGAATTATTTGTTCCAGTTCATTGAAGAAAGCT
Source organism: Phataginus tricuspis (assembly GCA_029783875.1). Lineage (NCBI taxonomy): Eukaryota > Metazoa > Chordata > Mammalia > Pholidota > Manidae > Phataginus > Phataginus tricuspis. Next base: position 30,004,280 of record JAQQAC010007890.1, read on the forward strand.
GTTGGTATTTTGATAGGGATTGCATTGAATCTGTAGATTGCTTTAGGTAGTATTGCCATTTTGACAATATTTATTCTTCCTAGCCAAGAGCATGGGCTGCATTTCCATTTGTTAGTGTCCTTTTTAATTTCTCTTAGGAGTGTCTTGTAGTTTTCAGAGTACAGGTCTTTCACTTCCTTCGTTAGGTTTATTACTAGTTATTTTGTTCTTTTGATGCAATTGTGAATGGAATTGTTTTTCTGATTTCTCTTTCTGTTAGCTCATCATTAGTGTATAGGAAAGCAACAGATTTCTGTGTGTTAATTTTATATCCTGCAACTTTGCTGAATTCAGATATTAGTTCTAGTAGTTTTGGAGTGGAGTCTTTAGGGTTTTTTATGTACAGTATCATGTCATCTGCAAATAGTGACAATTTGACTTCTTCTTTACCAATCTGGATGCCTTGTATGTCTTTGCTTTGTCTGATTGCCGTGGCTAGGACCTCCAGTACTATGTTGAATAACAGTGGAGAGAGTGGGCACCCCTGTCTTGTTCCCGATCTTAGATGAAAAGCTTTCAGCTTCTCGCTATTAAGTATGATGTTAGCTGTGGGTTTGTCATATATAGCTTTTATGATGTTGACGTACTTGCCGTCTATACCCATTCTGTTGAGAGTTTTAATCATGAATGGATGCTGAATTTTGTCAAATGCTTTTTCAGCATCTATGGAGATGATCATGTGGTTTTTGTTCTTCTTTTTATTGATGTGATGGATGATGTTAATGGATTTTCGAATGTTGTACCATCCTTGCATCCC
>JAQQAC010007890.1:30010784-30024418 GCA_029783875.1 Phataginus tricuspis
TTTTTTTTTTTTTGGTAATAGCTTTACTGAAATACATAATTCACTTGAATATATACTTCAACACTCAAAGTGTACAATTCAGTGTTTTAAGTATATTCACAGAGTTGTGAGCAACCATCACCACATTTAATTTTAGAACATTAAAGCCCCTAAAGGGAACTCCACACCCTTTAGCTATCACTCTCCCCATTTCCTCATTCCCCCCCCAACTCCAGCATCAGGCAATCACTAATCTCTCTGCCTCTATAGATTTGCCTATTCTGAGTATTTCATGTAAATGGAATCATAAAATATGTGGTATTTTGTGACTGACTTCTTTCATTTAGCATAATGTTTTCAAGGTTTATCCATGCATGATACATGTATTGATAAGTACCTCTTTCCTTTTTATGGCCGAATAATATTCCATTGTATAGATATGCCACATTTTGTTCATATGTTCATCATTTGAAAGTAGGGTTCTTTAGGAAGTTAAAATCCCTGACCCTAGAACTGATTAGGCTTACTTGATAATAGGAATGGGGGAAGTTTTACCCATAACCAACCTCCAAAAAGAATAATCAGTAAGAATTGGATTAAAGATGGCAGTGTGAGAGGTGAGACAGAGGCTTCCTTCTAAAACCGCATGTAATATGAAAATAAAGCTACTACAACTACTCTTGAAAGAGCAACGGGAAAGAGGTCGGCAACAAACTGCATACACCTGGAGACAAGAGCAGCCCTCAAGGAAAAGGGCAATTTACTAAAGCTGTGGTCCTGCGGGGTCCAAGCCCTTCCCCCACCCCAGTTCACTGGCAGGAGGAACAGGAACGGAGCAGAGAGGGAGTGGAGAACTGGGACTGCTGAATACCTAACACTGGAGATTGGCTCTGGGAGCACAAACCTACTTTTCATGGTGCTTGCATGATACTCGTGTAATTAGGGGGTTGGAAAGCTAAGACGGTCAGAATTCCTGGAGAGACTAAGATTCCAGCTGCTTGTGAAAGCAGGGATCCATATCCAGCTACTCTGGGACAAAAGAAAGGCAGGCAGTCTGAGAGACTTCCTAACAAAGAAGCCCTTAGCAAGAGGGCTGCTAAAGGGGCAAGGATTGCACAGAGCTTACTGCTCAGGAGAAAGGACAGGTAGACAAAATTGTCCATGTGCACTCTGCCCAGCAGATTGGGAGTTTTCACGATCTTCAGGTGCGCCAGCTCCCTGGCTGCCTACACAGCTCCAAGAACCCCTTCTGTGACAGGCAGACTAGTGTGCCTTTCTCCTGGCCAGCCCCACCGGGCTTGCAAACCCGGAAACCCTCCCCTGGTGTTAGGCCAGCCAGAGGGAAGATCTGTCGACAACAAGTAAAAACGCAAAGCACAGAGGCTTATACCTGTGTGGTCAGCCCACTGGTTCAGGCAGTGGAGACAGGCATAGCAGCCAGGAACCAGGAAACAGCCCTTTCCTCCCCCGAGGCACCAATACCACTCCCCTACAATCCCCAACATTGCTTCAGGGGCTGAGTACAGCTTCTGGGCACTAGAGGGCGCCATACACAAATATGAAATGCCAAAGGAACCTGGTCCAGAGTAAAATTATGAATACAACTCCTGAGAAAGATTTAAATGATATGGACCTTATGACTCTCCCTGAAAGGGAGTTCAAAATAAAAATCATTAACATGCTCATGGAGGTATGGAAAGATATTCAAGAACTGAGGAATGAATTCCAGTCGGAGATCCAATCATTGAAGAACACAATGAACAGTATTAAAAGCAGATTGGATACAATGGAGGAGACGATAAATGAAATATAAACTAGAGAAGAGGAATACAAAGAAGCTGGGGTACTGAGAGAAAAAAGGATCTCTAAGAATGAAAGAATATTGAGAGAATATTGGATTGTGACCAATCCAAATGGAACAATATTCGCATTATAGGGATACAAGAAGAAGAAGAGAGAGAAAAGGGGATAGAAAGTGTATTTGAGGAGGTAATTGCTGAAAACTTCCCCAATCTGGGGAAGGAGATAGTCTCTCAGGCCATGGAGGTGCACAGATCTTCCAATGCAAGGAACCCAAGGAAGACAACAGCAAGACATATAGTAATTAAAATGGCAAAGATCAAGGATAAGGACAGACTATTAAAAGCAGCCAGAGAGAGAAATAAGATAACATACAAAGGAAAACCCATCAGGCTGTCATCAGACTTCTCAGCAGAAACTTTACAGGCCAGAAGGGGGTAGCATGATGTATTTAATGCAGTGAAGCAGAAGGGCCTTGAACCAAGATTACTTTATCTGGCAAGATTATCATTTAAATTTGGAGGAGAGATTAAACAATTCCCAGAGAAGCAAAAACTGAGAGAATTTGCCTCCCACAAACCATGTCTACAGTGTATTTTGGAGGGACTGCTAGAGATGGAAGTGTTCCTACGGTTTTACAGCTGTCACTAGAAGTAATAAAACCACAGTAAAGAAAATAGAACAGCTAATTTCTAAGAACATGCAAAATTAAATTAACTATCCTCAAAGTCAATCAAGGGATAGACAAACAGTACAGAATATGATACCTAATATATAAAGAGTGGAGGAGGAAGAAAAAGGAGGAAGGAAACAAACAAAAAAAGAACCTTTAGATTCTGTTTGCAATAGCATATTAAGTGAGTTGTTAGACTTTTAGATAGTAGGGAAGATAACCGTGAACCTTTAGTAACCACAGATCTGAAGCCTGCAATGCCAATAAGTACATACCTATCCATAATCACCCTAAATGTAAATGGACTAAATGCACCAGTCAAAAGACATAGAGTCACTGAATGGATAAAAAAACAAGACCCATCTATATGCTGCCTTTAAGAGACTCACTTTAAACCCAAAGACATACACAGACTAAAAGTGAAGGGATGGAAAAAGATATTTCATGCAAACAACAAGGAGAAAAAAGCAGGTGTTGCAGTACTTGTATCAGACAAAATAGACTTCAAAACAAAGAAAGTAGCAAGAGATAAAGACGGACATTACATAATGATAAAGGGGTCAGTCCAACAAGAAGATATAACCATTATAAATATATATGCACCCAACACAGGAGCGCCAGCATATGTGAAACAAATACTAACAGAATTAAAAGAGGAAATAGAAAGCAATGCATTCATTTTAGGAGACTTCAACACACCACTCACTCCAAAGGACAGATCAACTGGACAGAAAATAAGTAAAGACACAGAGGCACTGAACAACACACTAGAACAGATGGACCTAACAGACATCTACAGAACTCTACACCCAAAAGCAACAGGATACACATTCTTCTCCAGTGCACATGGAACATTCTCCAGAATAGACCACATACTAGGCCACAAAAAGAACCTCAATAAATTCAAAAATATTGAAATTCTACCAACAAACTTCTCAGATCACAAAGGTATAAAACTAGAATTAAATTTTAGAAAGAAATCAAAAAGGCTCACGAATACATGGAGGCTTAACAACATTCTCGTAATTAATCAATGGGTTAATGACCAAATCAAAACAGAAATCAAAGAATATATGGAGACCAATGACAACAACAACACAAAGCCACTTCTGTGGGATGCAACAAAGACAGTTCTAAGAGGAAAGTATATTGCAATCCAGGCCTATTTAAAGAAGGAAGAACATTCCCAAATGAATAGTCTAAAGAAACAATTACTGAAATTAGAAAAAGAAGAACAAATGAGACCCAAAGTCACCAGAAGGAGGGACATAATACAGATCAGAAAAGAAATAAATAAAAGTGAGAAGAATAAAACAATAGAAAAAAATCAATGAAACCAAGAGCTGGTTCTTTGAAAAAATAAACAAAATAGATAAACCCCTAGCCAGACTCATTAAGAGAAAAAGAGAATCTACACAAATAAACAGAATCAGAAATGAGAAAGGAAAAATAATTACGGACCCCACAGAAATACAAAATATTATAAGAGAATATTATGAGAATCTATATGCTAACAAGCTGGAAAACCTAGAAGAAATGACAACTTCTTAGATCCCCGGGCAAGGGAAACAAAAGCAAAAATAAACAAGTGGGACTATATCAAGCTGAAAAGTTTCTGTACAGCAAAGGACACCATCAGTAGAACAAAAAGACATTCTACAATATGGGAGAATATATTCATAAATGACATATCTGATAAGGGGTTGACATCCAAAAAATATAAAGAACTCACGCGCCTTAACAAACAAAAAGCAAATAATCCAATTAAGAAAGGAGCAGAGGACATAAATAGACACTTCTCTAAAGAAGAAATTCAGATGGCCAACAGGCACATGAAAAGATGCTCCACATCGCTAATCATCAGAGAAATGCAGATTAAAACCACAATGAGATATCACCTCACACCAGTGAGGATGGCAAACATCCAAAACACAAACAACAACAAATGTTGGCGAGGATGTGGAGAAAAGGGAACCCTCCTACACTGCTGGTGGGAATGCAAATTAGTTCAACCATTGTGGAAAGCAGTATGGAGGTTCCTCAAAAAACTCAAAATAGAAATACCATTTGACCCAGGAATTCCACTCGTAGTAATATACCCAAGAGTGCAGCAGCCCAGCTTCAAAAAGACATATGCACCCCTATGTTTATCACATCACTATTTACAATAGCCAAGAGATGGAAGCAACCTAAGTGTCCATCAGTAGATGAATGGATAAAGAAGATGTGGTACATTTACACAATGGAATATTATTCAGCCATGAGAAGAAAACAAATCCTACCATTTGCAACAACATGGATAGAGCTCAAGGGTATTATGCTCAGTGAAAAAAGCCAGGCCGAAAAAGACAAGTACCAAATGATCTCACTCATATGTGGAGTATAAGAACAAAGAAAAAAAAAAAATGAAGGAACAAAATAGCAGCAGAGTCAAAGAACCCAAGAATGGACTAAGAGTTACCAAAGGGAAAGGGACTGGGGAGATGGGTGGGAAGGGAGGGATAAGAGGGTAAAAGGGGCATTACGATTGGCAGACATAGGGTGTGGCTGCACGGGGGGAACTGTACAGCTCAGAGAAGACAAGTAGTGATTCTCATCTCACTACACTGATGGAGACAGTGACTGTGGTGGGGTTGGTGGGGGGGACCTGATGAAGGGGGTAGTTTAATCATCACAATATTGCTCATGTAATTGTAGGTTAATGATACTAAAGTAAAATAAATTGTAAAAAAAAAAAAATTAAACCTACACCTAACTTCCCAAACAGAATCGTCCTTGGGCCATCAGGAGGTGAGATGGAGAGCAGAGCACATGGGGCTCTGTCACACTGGAACTAAATCAGGTGTAATCTCAGTAGATCTTAAGTAACAAGAGAGAGGATCACCACCTAGTAAGATTATCATATGCATATTAGAAGAGTAAACTAGCAGTATTTCTAAGTAAAGGTAACTTCCATGCTTGAGATTCTTCTCACCTGCTTTTCTTAATGCAGAAACATAGTTATTTTATAAGAATAGGCTTAGTGATCTTTGGCCTACTTTGTTTAAGAACAGTGGTTATCATGTTCATATCTAGTTGATGCCTACTCATCAAGGGGGATAGAGTCACACAGCCCAAAATGGCTGTGGGGTCAAGAAGGTCTTATTCTTTTTTTGTATTAAGCACAGATATATATACAGTACATAAAGAAATATTTCCTTTTCCTACTAAGATTTTATTTTGGAGAAGAACAATTAGGGAAAAACAAATGTCTGAGAATGCTCCTTCGGAGGGACAGTGATGAAAAACATATTGAGAAATGCTGCCATATGGAAGAAACTCATTACTCTAGAGGGACCTGAGAAATTTCAGGCTCCGCTTGGGCATTTTCCTAAGGATCTTCTATAGCAACCAGGAAACTCATGAGCTCACCCACTGCACTCATACACACATATACTCTCCTCCTCCCCACCTCCATACCCCGCTCCCCCAGCCTCTATCCTTTTAGGGGTGGGATTAGGAGGTGTTAGGGGTGGTAGAGATGGAGAGGAAAAGAGGACCTTCAGAATACACTTGGGTAGGTAGTCAAGACTGTCTGATTTGTAAATGGGCAGTCTCGTGTACAATTAGGCCAATTTCTGCATCTGGGCCTTAATACATTTCCATGGTAGTTGTGGAACACTATAAACATATTTCTCCCCTATACTTAGATTCAGAAGGAGTGATTTTGTGTAATTTATTTCCCTTGGAAGGCTCATCTCATACCAACACTTCTGTTTCATCAAGATCCTTTATATTTTTCCCTTAAAATTTCAATGCAGTTAAGTCTGACTCTTTATGGGCCATAAGCAAAGACATAAATGATAATAGAAAAAGACATTCTTCAATTATAGCAGGCAAAGAGTTCTGGTACATTGTTCAGCTGCTTTCTTTTCCCATGATAGAAAGCTGGCAAAGGACTTTTAAAAGGTTTTCTTTTTTTTCATCTTCCCCTTCAGGAAAAAAGTAAGCTATGCTGTTCAGTTACCCAAAACAAATGTTACTCCCACTATGGGAAAATGAAAAAGTCAAGTAAAACTAACATTCATATACATATTTGTTTATTCAACAAATGTTTGAATGCCAGTTATTTGTCAACAATTTATTAGGTACTAGGGAACAGAGGTAAATAGGCAATCTCACCCTTGAAGAGGTTACATTCCAGGCAGGGGATGGATTACAAAACAATCAACCCTTACATCTCAGTGAGATACTTGCAACAACAGCGAGTGTCTCAGGCAGTGTGGGAGTCCACAGGGGTTAGCCAACTCAGTCAGGTGGGGTTAATTCAAGCACTACCTCGCAGCTTGTGCCCTGATAGATAGATGAGTTGCTTGAGCAAGAGGCAGAACTGGGTGTGGCAGACAGAGTGACAGGGGATGAGAGAACATAGCTCCTAAGTCTTGGGCAATCCAGTCATTTGGTATCCTTTCTAGAAATACTGCTTAATAGTAGTACTTCAGAGATGCTAAGGGCTGAGTCCTCAAGTGATTGGGTCCCAGATTGTAGAGCCTCCCCAGTCATGCTCTGTAGTTAAAGGCATAAAATTTTCTTAGATTCAGCAATGCAGCACCTATCTGTGCCACTCAAGGATGCCCTTTGGGGCTTTCACCCCTCCCTCCTTCCCTTCTCCCACATCCCAGTGCTTTCTTCTAACTTCATACAGTAATTAGTACTTTGGAATTCTGTTAAGGATAGTTTTCCTCCATATCTTCACATTTCTAGCAATATTTGTCCCCAGCAATGTTTTAAAGGTCCTTATAGCTAATTTCTGTTCTGATAGGTTTTTACAAGCTCTGCTAGGGTGTTTAAACTTGGTCCTGAAGTCATGATGAAGCCATTTGAAGAAATGTGATCAGAGGAGGGATTCATTCTTTCTTTTTTTCTCTTCTTTTTATTTTTTCAACCTCTGGCAGGTAACACGTATCAGTGGATAGGAATGAAGTTGGATGAGGGTACCAAACAAAAACCAGAAAAACCAGTAGGAAACTGTGATCGTAGTTTAGACAAAATAGGATGAGGTTGTGGTAATGGCGATGAGGAAGAAGAAATGGATTTGAAATTATTTGGGTGGTAAAGGCAGTAATAACAAGTGATTGACAGAAGTAAGGGGTGACTCTCCAGCTCCTGCATTGGGTGCTAGCTTAGTTTCCCGTTGCTGCTGTGACAAATGATCTCACACTCAGAGGCTCAAAAACAGCAAAATTTATTGTCTTACAGTTCTGGAAATGAGAAGTCTGACATGGGCCTCACTGAGCTAAAATCAAGGAGTCAGCAGTGCTGTGTTACCCTTTGGAGGCTCTAGGGGAGAAACCATTTTTTGGTCTTTTTCCACATTCTAAAGTGTGCTCACAGTCCTTGACTCATGCTCCCCTGCCACCTTCAAAACCAGCAATGGCTGGTGGAATATTTCTCATATCACATGCCTCGGACTCAGGATCTCTGCCTTTCTCTTCCACATTTAAAGACCTTTTGTGATCACATTGGTCCCGCCCAGAAAATCTAGAATGATCTCCCCCATCTCAAGATTACTTGATCAGCAACCTTAATTCCTCTTTGCCAATAACCTAATCTTCTCACGGGTTCCGGGAATTAGGATGTGTTCATCTTTGGGAGAGGACATAGTTCTGCACATCATAAGTGTCTGTGTAATAGTGATGCCATTGCTGTGCTGGAAAAAAAAGAAAAGTTTGGTGTGGGAGCATGGAGTTGATTTCTATCTTAGATATTGAGGTGAAAGTGCTTGTGGAAGCTTCCAGGTGAAATGTTCAGTAGGCAGTTGGAAGTGTGGGTCTGGAGCTTAGAAATTATTAATTTAGATACTCTTAGCTTAAGAATAGTAGCTGAAGTGATTATAGATGAGATGCTAGGATGGGTATAAAGAGTAAAGAGAAGGAAAGGCCAGGTGGGACTCTTGGATAACACCTGTGTTTAAGGGACAAAATAAGGGGGAAAAGACCATGCCTAAAGAGAAAGATACTGATGAAGAGCATAGGAAGAGGCAGGAAGAATAAAAGTGAAGAATGGTGTCACAGGAAAATGCCCAACAGTCAGCGGGACAGAAGGTATCTGGAGGCTGCACGGAGTGGCGGAGGCCGCAGTCCAGTGGCAGCTCAGCGAGGGGAAAGGGAGGGAAGAGGGGACGGATGTGAGAAGAGAAGGGAGGCGGCAGCCAGAGGGGGTCGGGGATTTGAGAAATGGTTTTGTTGTGGCTTAATAATAAATGGTTGGAAAAAAATGATGAGTTCAGATCAGCAGGGCCCTGGAACTTGCATCCTCTATTATTCAAAGAATTAGTAAAATTTATTGGTAGAGCCACTATTAGCTATTATTTCTGAGATGCTATGGAACACAAAAAATAGCCATAAAAACTAGAGAACAGCTTCTGCATGACCCTGGTAATTACAGACGTCCTCCTATTTCACATAGCAAAGGAAATATTACAACATACCATCAAACAATCCACTTAAAATAAGCCCCTTGACAAACACTAGGCACTGCAAATGTGTTCTTGCAAATGGCAAATTTTGTCGGTCGTTAAGTGCACTTCAGTGATAGGTCATGAACAAAAAGAGGAGATAGTAACTGTAACATCTAAACTTGAAGAAACTTTTGGGGGTATTCTGTATTACATAATTGTTAAATGTGCTTTTAGCTGACATATTAGCTTCAATAACAGTGTTCGTCCCTTTGTCTGGTGAGTTTATGTGCCAGGCATTGTGCAGAACACTTTACACATACCAGATCATTAAATTTTCACAACAGCCCCATCATAGATACTATGTCATTATTCCCATTTTATGGATGGGGAACTTCTCAAAAGTTACACAGTAGGTCAGTGGGACGGAAAGCCTGAATCAGGCATCAAGGGAGCTGGCTTCTAATCTGAACTGTGTTTAATTAAAAATCAAAATACCTCTGTGACTGTGGGCAAGTTCCAGCACAGGATGATGTACTGTTCTTTTCCTCTCCATTTTTTTAAGGAGTAAGATGCTAGAATGGAAATATATAGGAAAATGAACTATAAAACTAAGATGTCCCACTAGGCACCAGTCGCATCCTTAGAAAGTTATGTCCCTTTTTGATTTCTGTGTCTTGACAAGTGATGAGTAACTGGCTGGTCTAAAGAAGAACAACCCAGATGATTAATTGGTTAAGAAGTAAGCCCCCTGAAAAAAGGATTCAAAATAGAGCTTACAAACTGGAGGTCATTTTTTGGTTGGCCTGTACAGTGTAAAGAAATCTGAACTGGATGTTAGCTCCTAAAAACTGGGGAATTTCCCATGAAAAATCCAAATCACCAGCTGCTCGTGAAAAACAGGAAACTGTCAATACCAGATCCACATTCCCCTAAGCCGCAGGGAGTATATGTTCACCAGTATGCCCTGTCTTCCAGCCTGCCACCACATGGACATTTCAGTTTGCCATTCCTAGTCCAAGCCGGGTGGCTGAGAGGAGTCCGACTGTGAGAAAGAGCACTATTTAAAAGTGCTACTGTCTTCCTTTAGGGAATAGTTAAGAAAAAGGAAGGAAGGAAGGGGAGAGGGAGGTAAGGTGCAAGAAGAAAGAAAAAAACTTAATCCTAATCAAAATAAGGGTTTGGTAGGAAGAAATTATTTCCTAAGGGGTAAGCATTTGGTAGCAGGGCCATACATTGAAAAACACCAAAAGGCACACTTCTTTTAGCCAATGTGAAAGTTGCCCCTTGGGGTTGTTCATACCCATCATGTACAACTATATGCAGTGGGCTGGACTGGAAATTTCTCAGGCAGTTTATAAAACTTCCAACTGTGAAATTGCTTATATAGCCCAAATGGCTGCTGTTCCATAGTGCCCTGTCGCCGAGAAGCAAGACCTCTCCCCACGTGCACTTCCTACCTTCAATGTGTGGGAGGCCTGGTTCCCCCACAACCTTGCCTATAGAGTGTGTTTTTCAAACTTTTAGAAATCTAGCTGATGAGAGATCTCTATTTCTCTTATTAGGATGGAAGCTGAGCATATTTTCATGTTTTTAGGATGCTTGGCAGTTCTTTCTGTGAACTCTGTTCAATTCCCTCTCCTAGTTTTCTATACAAGTTTTAGTCTTTCAATATTTTTTGGAATTCTTTATATATTAGGAATATTAACCTCTGTGTTTGATGGGATTTGCAGATATCTTTTCTCAATTTGTTATTCATACTTTTTGTTTCACTTACAGAGTTTTTACTAAGTAGAATTTTGTTTGTTTATTATGTAGTCAAGTGTACCAGTCTGCTTCCTTTATGCTTCTGGAGTTTGAGTCACATAGGGAACGGTACTCCACTCTCAGAACATAGAGGAATTTATCCTTTTATTTTTCTGGTACTTAATATTTTTTCATATTTTATATTTAAATCTCTGATTCATTAGGAATTTAATCTTATGTATGGTGTGAAGATGTTAATCGAAGACCAGTTACTAAAAAGTCAGTGTTTTCCAACCCCTGATCTGTTAACTGAATTGTATTAGTATGCATATATTTTCATATGCAATTTGGTACTGTACCTTGGATTTTTTACTCCATTCCATTAAGCTGTTTATTTGTATGCTTATACGAAATCAATTTATTTATAGATGCCTTATAACATATTATAATATTTGTTCTTTTTCAAGGTTTTTCCTGGCTTTTCTTACTAGATTGCTCTTCCAAATTAGCCTTACAATCAACTTGTCTAATTCCAGGGGCGGAGGGACTTACGGTATTTTGTTGGGATGCTATTAAGTTAAGAATTAAGAAATAGTGATATCCTATGATTTTGAGTCTACTCTCCAAGAACACAGAATGTCTTTACATTTGTTCATATCTACTTTTATGCCATGTTCTTTTTATGCATGTTGCCTCTCAATTTGCGCCAGGTTAGATATGAAGATCTTAGTTGGCCAACAGTTAAAATGTGGTCAGGAGGTCTCAAGAAAAAGAGGTTGGGCTGGAGATATATGCTGGGAACCCTTTTCATTAATCATATATGATATTTTCACTGTTGCATTCTGTCACATTTTTGAATTAGTCATTCAATAACATTCTCTAAAGAGCTTCCTCGTTAAAGACATTTAATTCATAGTAGGTAGATGACCAGGTAACATTTTCATATTTTTCTTATCCGTGAAAGTAGTGTTTTAGAACTGTTTGTTTTTAAGTCCTATGTAGCCCAATTTTTCAGTTTCATGAAATAAAAAGTTAACTTTTTGAGATTTTTCATTGAATAGATTTTTGTTTCTAATTCCAAGATAAGAATATAGATGTTTTGAACTTAATCAACTATATAAAAATATTCAAGTAAAAACCCTTGGTATTTTTTAAGTCATCAATTTCTTAGAGCAAAGAAAATGATAGTGTTTTTAATAAAAACTCATTGATATGTGCTATAGCCCCAAAAATGTAATAGTTTAGATTCAGAACTTAATAATTATGGAGTTGGGGTCACTATAAGGAGATAGACTAGTTGAATTAGTTTGAGTTCTGTCTTTCTTTCAGTTTACTCCTCAGGAAATCACATGTACGCACAACTACCCATAAAGTCATGTATTCCAGAAATTTTCAAGCAGAAAAGTAAGCAGGAGTTATGAGCATCTGCTTTTTTGTATTTTAGAAATAGTCTTATAGATTAAAAATAAGAATTAAAAAAACAACTGCTAGCTACTTTATCTTACTTGTTATCTTCCATTTCAAAACTAGTTAACACCTATTAAACCTTTAGAGGCCATCTAAGGAAAGTAATACCATGGTGTTGCAGAGTAAGCTTGCTTAAGCAATTAAGGCAATTCACTTTACCTTGTAAACCACTAGCCATTTCCTATTGGATAGTTGTCCAGATTATCTGTTTTTCTCTAGCACCAGTACCTGCAATACTACCTAAATCAATAGAATTTCATACCACTTTCTCTGTTAGTACTTACTTTGGGATCTGTGTGCTGAGAATGTACCAGGGGCAGAATGGTAGAAATGCCCCTACCCTCAGCCTTAGTTTCAGGGAAAGAGGGGTGAAGACAAAAGTAATTTGGAAGTCCTTTTTTCAGTAAGGCTTAGGAAATAATGAAACCTGTTGCCTCTTTGCATATGTCTCTCTTTTTTTATTTATGCATTCTACACAGAAGCTGTTTTCTTTTGTGTAATTAGAGCTTGTATGTTAAATGGTTTTCAGGAATTTTGTTAACCTGATATCAAACATAATGACCCTCATGACTATATCAATGGACATAGGGCTAAGGTGTGAATGTAATAGTTTTAGAATTGTTTCAACCCAGGTAGAATAACCACAGATTTTAATAGGCTCATCTCCCTATCTGCATTACCAAGCTTTGATTCTTCAATCTTCAATGCATTTGACCTTTAAGCATTAAAATAAGTGGGCACAAAAAATAAGAGAATGTGGAAACATTAAAAAAAGTTGGAAAATATATAGTGTGTTGAATTGTCACTCAAACTGTATGACAACTTTTAACTAAACAGATTGCCATGGTAGGGACAGCCTTTGAAGCCGGATATTGCCAGGGGACAGTGACACAAGTTGGCTTCTACTCCTCTCTGTGGGGCCACTGCAGGGAATCATGTTCACTCACTACTAGGATGCCATGATTTTAAACCATGGGCTTCAAGTGTGAATAATTTTTAAAAGGCTTACTTTTAGGTTATATATTAGCTGTTTCGTTAGCATTTCTTCTCCGGTGGGAAAAAAGTCAGTTTTCTCCAAAAAGAAAACAGAAAGCAGTTTTGCTTTGATCATACATCTGATCATACATCAGAATGGGCTCATTCATGTCTTTGAATGCAAGGATTCTTGCATCAGTATGGATGGGCAGGCAAGCATAATAGATTTTGTTAGTCTTCTAATTGAAGATTATCCAGTTTTGATAATCATTTGCATAATTTTTCCAAAGTTTCCTATTGATTAGCCGCGTGGCCATGAACATAGGAAAGCATTGTGGGTATACCCTGGAAAAATGAAATATTACTTGGCTTTTTGTTGAAAATAATCCCTTAAGTGAGTTTATCCTGAATATTTCCCCACATTTAACCTACTAACTAACCTACCTCCCTTTTTCTAAATTAGACCTGAAGCCTGTCACATTGAGAAAATGACTTTAAATGCAGGCATGACCAGAACTCCTCAAATCCCCAACTAGGCTACTCAAGGGCAGGCAGCAG